>VNJS01017705.1:391979-824397 GCA_008042575.1 Drosophila watanabei | reverse complement strand
ACAATTTTTACAGTTTTACATTTTTTACATTTTTTCTCATATTTACATGTAAAGTAAAATGAAATTTTTTCCACGTTTACCGATCGTTTGTATGGCAGCTATATGATATAGTCGTCCGATTCTTATGAAACTTACAACAAAATTCTGAAAAAATATAAAATACTAGTATAGCAAAGTAGAAGAAATTATGTTGAAAACTGACAAAGCTATAATTTTTTTTCTAAAAATTTCACGACCGTTTCTCTGGCAGCTATATGATATAGTAGCCCGATTTTTATAAAATTTAATCAGAAAATTTGGAATATTATATATAGCTTATAACCGAGAGTTGATCAAGATATGTTAAAAAACAGTCAAGTTATAATTTTTTTTTTAACAAATTTACGGATAGGTTGTATGGCAGCTATATGATATAGTCGACCGATCCGGCTCGTTCCGACTTATGTACGAGTGAGAGTAAATAGAAGACTATCTGCAAAGTTTCATTCAGATAGCTTTGAAACTGAGGGACTAGTTTGCGTAGAAACGGACAGACAGACAGACAGACAGACAGACAGACGGACAGACGGACAAGGCTAGATCGACTCGGCTGTTGATGCTGATCAAGAATATATATACTTTATAGGGTCGGAGATGACTCCTTCACTGCGTTGCAAACTTCTGACTGAAATTATAATACCCTGCAAGGGTATAAAAACAAAAAAACACCAAGTTAGTTAACTTTTCATCGGGCTAATAAAGCGTGCGTCTTTTTGGCAACAAAATGGCGGCTATGAAGACAACGACACCAAATCAATGCTCACAGGGTCTGGAGACTGGGACTAATGAATAGAAATGTCGTCCTTCAAAACTTTTCGGTTGCCTTGGAAGACGCGTCCCTTCCTCTTCTTCCTCCCCCCCCTTGTGTGTGTGGGTTAATGAAAATCCGATTCTAGTTCCATGCCCCCATATTCACACATCTTACGCTTTCAACTTGACTTTGAGTTTTTGGCTTTTTGAGGACCCAAGGAAGCGTGGCAGAAGATTTGCGGTGGGTCCTTGCGGAGTGCAGAACTTAAATGCGTGGCATATGAATCGTTAATTGTGTGGGCGTGCCAGCGGGCGGAAACGGATGCGGGCTGGAAGAGGAAGATGTGCGGTAGGAGGGTTGAATAGAGAGAAGTTGGCATTAGGAATAAGTGTGCTTCGTAAGTCTTAGATTTTAAGGTATTGAAAGAGCTGAATTAGCAATTCAGAGTCATCTATTATAGTTTAATAGCAGTGCATTACAAATTAACTTGTTTTACTTTAATTAATAGCTATAAGATCAATTTATAAATGATTGTTCAGTATCTTTGGTAAAATTTATATAAACTTGACGTAACATTTAAAATTATAAATGTTTGATTCTTAAGTAAAAAGAGTTTATTAAACTTTTTACTTAAGAATTAAACATTTATAATTACTTTTCGATTAGAATATTTCGAAAGAAGAAAAATTTAATATTATTCTTCCAGTTACTATAGGACACACACCTAATTTATAATTATTAAAGTACTTGAAGTTTCCTTAAGACTCAACGATTTTATTTAATAATTTTTGTCTTTTATTATAATTTCCAAAAGGCTCATCATGGTGAATGCTTTAATATCAAGTCATCCAACAATATTATCGCGATTCATAAAATTTGACATTAGCATATTGCATTTCCATTGCGTTAATGTGACAAAATGACAAATGAAGTTGGTGTCGCTCCGCCGCTCTTCCAGCTCGAGTCCTCCAATCCTCCAGTCGCATTCCCAGTCGAAAGCCGTCTGTCTCCTTGCCTGGAATTCCCGTTGCTCGAACAGCGTTTTATGCGTTTCGCGGCGAGCTGCACTTGAATTTGCATTTTTTGTTTTTTTTTTTATTTTTTGCACCATGGCAAGAAGCAAAACACTTTGACAAGCGTTTACAAACTCGCCAGGCAGCGCCAGCCAGCAACAAGCCAAGTAGCGCGGCAACTTTGAAATTGATAAATTGATTTATGCAAACAAAACAGCGAGAAAGAATCGCGCAGGATGAAAAAACTTGGTTGACTTTCATCCGCTATATATAGAGAAATATTTATATATATATGGAGACCCCATTGGAGCCGCGTGAATATGAAAAATGATGATGAGGGGGGCACAAAACAAAAAATGTATTTGTATGAGCACAGATACCGAACCACCGGCTCAGACAGGGCCAGTGCCAAAGAACATACAAAATCAATTAATAAACAATATGAATCGGAATTGCAATTGTTTGCATGTCCACAGCAGACCTGCCCTCTCAACGACTTTGGCATTATTCGCCGATGACGACGACGACGGCTTTTATGACTATTTTTGTTTCGCATTGAAATATGCTTCTGTGGAAACGTCACTTGTTTTTCCAGCGATTCTTTAAGTCGCATCCAGACCCATTGTCCTGGGATTTGATGCCATTACGGTTGCTGTGGTTGCCGCTTCTGATTGACTCTAGGCCCCGCACGTACCGAGAGCCAAACCAATCAATTTAAATATTTCCACAAAAACTTTATGCCAATTTTCACAGCTGTGGTCACAGTTGCATTAATTAAATCATTACTGTCCTGGTACATATGTAAGTTATAGTGTTACATATCGTCTTAAAAATGTTTTTCTTTTTTCTTTCTGATTAAGGTTTTTGTGGCTTAGTTAAGATATATAAATAAACATTGTTTTGCTCAAAAAATCATATAAAAAATATCGATTTAAAGTCGGTATAATAAACATTTATTAGGTGAAATACCCACGGTCTAGGAGTAAACGATTGTCAAAAGTCATAAATATTTCGATTCTCCATTTAAATATAATATCATATTGAAACAAACTACATAACTTTATTACTTTCACAAAGGTTACAAAAAGTTGTTGTTTTGTAGCTCCAAATAAAACCCAACAAAAAAAACTTTTCTAATAGAAGATAAGTTAAGATCAATTATAAACTTAGACTTGCCGAAGTTATCTTCCTTTCTTGCAAGTATTAGAACTACCAACAAAATAGAATAAGTATTTAGGAAAATTTCTTCCGTAAGCACTAATAATCAAGGCATAGAATATGGCTATTTATATTATATTTAGATACCCCCTACTGAGTAAGCTACATCAACCGATTTCCAACCAGAATCCCATGTGGGTGTCCTTGCATGTGCACTGCCATATTTAAGCCTTGATGTCAAATAACTCGATATGGTAAACACGTCACGTGCCCCCCTTATGTTATTGCCTTCGGCTGCCTCCGTCTGAGTCACTGGCTTTGATTTTGATTTTACAAAATGAGAGGCTGTGGACAAGATGTCGGCTTAATGGGTGGCGCCACGCCCCGTTGTCTGGTACCCGCCCATAAGCCTGGCATTATAAACTTAATTAAAATATCGGCAGACAGTAATAAATGACGGCCCCCGAAAGTAGGCAATGTTTTCCTTTTAGAAAGGCAACCGGCAAATATTTAAAGTGCCACCTCGCCCACTCACACACTCGTACATGTTGTGCCGACTTTGGCAGATCCACGAATGCGCGCGTGTATTTATAGACACACCTGGCATACCCACACTTACCCACACTCGCACACAATGGCGCTACAATCACAGGTAACTGCTACATGTGTAAATATTTACAAAACGCGCCAAGCGTCGACAAACTGACGCCAGGCATCTTCACTTTTACCGCCAGCGAGCCAGCGACTCTTCATTGTTGTTCCTGAGCGCAACTCTTTCGCAGCGCCCAGGGGCGCTTCATTGGCGCCAAGGGTCGCAGGGCTCACAAAAACATCTTGAAAGGATTCTCTGAGTTATTATTATTTTTGTACATTAATTTAATTCCGTTATAAAGACTTTGCTTAGTAATAATATAATTTATTTATTAATTTTAATTTTTCATGTAGTATATTTCGGAATACCTAAAAAAGGACCCCTAACAGGGGTAATATATTTTCATAATTTTAATATGTGTTTATTTTTTAAAGACTTGATTTACTAGACACAATTTTGGATCTGCTCCTGTGTTTTTACTCTCCCACGCAGCCAAACACAGGTTTATTTATGCCTTTCGATATTTATCGCTGTTGCTGTATTTGTTTTTGTTGCTGCCATTTCTGCTTTTCCCGAGTCCCCAGCACGGACAGTACATGTGTGTATGTTCCTGTTTGTTTTATTCCCTTTTATTATTATTATGCTGTCATTTCTGTTGTCGCGACGTTGTCAGCGAACGTTGTGTGTGGTCCTTTGAATGGGTGTGTGTGTGTGAGTTGGACTCGAAACCCAAGTCGCTTTCACAACGTCCTTGTTTATCCCTTTTTACCGGCTTTAGATGGGTCTTAGTTGAACCAGACGATTTGTGTGTCATAATAATGTCTTGCCATTTGCTAGGCTCAGAAATCCATGACGATTACTACTCCTAAATCGGTCATAACATCAGGCAGAAATCAAAGTGTGAATTTCAATTTGATTTCCGATATATTTAATTCAATTTTGTAATCTGTTCTGTTGTATATTTTTTTTTATAATGGGCCACATGGAGCGATATATCAGTTTGTTTACGTAGATGTCTCTGTAATGCCGTCGTAACTCCCTGAACTGAATGGCACTCCTTAGCTCTCGCCCTAGGAAAGTCCTACTATAAATTAAATTATCTTCTACTATTTTTAGAGCCCCGTGTATCGACTGTCAAACTCGCAGAAACATTCTTATCAAAGTCTGATCTTAGCTCGTCATGAAAGATATCTATTAACAGCTCTGATCAGATTGAGGGTCTGATAGCGTTTCACGTTGTAGATAAATCATATTTTTAATAGCAATTGCGGGGCTATGGATAGTATATATAGGTCATACTGAACAACCTATTTCAAAAACGTGTGAAAAATGAATCCGAAAGTTACCCTAGTGGCAATTCTTGCCACAGTAAGCCTAATCTGTGCAAAGGACACCACCTATGAGCTCGTTTTTTCGGATGAGGACATGTTTAGCGCTTGCCCAGATCCTGTACCAGGCACACTTGATATACATGGCTTTTTTGATTTATCGGAACTTTCCACAACCTTGGAAGCGGAAGGAATGAGTATATCAGGAAATCTTACGTATATGTGGGACATTCAACCGCAGGATCGTGTAAAGGTGACTAAATAGACGTCTTTAAGTCGCTTCAATTTATCACGAATTTCTATACATTTTTCAGGCTAGTATTAAATTATTATATTTTGATCGCGGCAGTTGGACCCCAACATTTTACAGCGTCACAACAAATGATTATTGCAAAGGATTTTCCGATCCGAAGTTACCGTGGCACATGTTCGTGTATCGACATGTTACCAACTTAGAAGATGTCAAGGACAAATGTATAAACCCTGGGGCAAGTACAATGAAAACATGCATTTATAATGATTATAATTATTAAGGATTATTTTTTGAATCTTTTACCGCAGACAAAACTTATGCTTGAATCTTACTTGTTGAGTGCGAGCATGAAAATGGCCAAACTTCGTGAGGGATTTTATAAAGTCCAGGTGACCTACCAAGCTTTCGATCAAAACGGTACCGAGCGGCCCACGAGAATCTGTTGGGAGATACTTGGACACTTACAAGAAGTTTCAAATGTGTAAATTTCCTTTTCATTCCTTGTTCGTTTGCCTCTACAACACAAAAATGTCCAATATATCAAGCTATTAAACTTTTCAGTTCATGAATTTATTTTCATACAGTGAGTAATTTTTCTAAAACATCATAAACACATAAGGTATTACATAAACATATATGTACAACAACCCAAAACATTATAACGAAGATGCAAAGTTGTATCGTGACTAAACTAAATTGGACGATAAGATCTATCGCTTATAAATAACTGTGGGCATATTTCGATACTCTAAGATTTAAATATATATAATTAACTCCTTATAATTAGTAATAATTTATGTTATTAAAAATGAATAACTATTTATTAAAAATGATTACTATACACGTTGCGTGCTACGCCATAGTATATATTGCTGAAAATTTTATCGATCACATTGAGTTTCGAGTCTATAATGGATCCTAAAGTTACCCTAGTGGCAGTTCTTGCCACAATAAGCCTTATTTGTGCAAAGGACATCACCTATGAACTCGTTTTTTCGGGAGAGGATATGTTTAGCGCTTGCCCAGATCCTGCACCAGGCACACTTGATATACATGGCTTTGCAGATTTATCGGAACTTTCCACAACCTTAGGAGCGGAAGGAATGAGTATATCAGGAAATATTACATATGTATGGGACATTCAACCGCAGGATCGTGTACAGGTGACTCAATAAAAGGCTTTAAGCCGCTTCAATCTATAAGGAATTTCTGTACATTTTTCAGGCGAATGTTAAACTATTATATTTTGATCGCGGCACCTGGACCCCAACATTTTACAGCGTCACAACAAATGATTATTGCAAAGGATTTTACGATCCGAAGCTACCGTGGCACAAGTACTGGTATCGACACATTACCAACTTAGAAGATGTCAAGGACAAATGTATAACTCCTGGGGCAAGTACAATAAAAACTTGCACATATAATGATTGAAATTATTAAGGATTATTTCTAAACATTTTACCGCAGACAAAACATTTCTTCGAGACTTACTTGCTGAGCGCTAGAATGACAATGGCCAAACTTCGAGAGGGATTTTATAAAATCCAGTACACTTACCAAGCTTTCGATGAAAACGGTACCGAGCGGCCAACGAGAATCTGTTGGGAGCAACTTGGACACTTACAAGAAGCTTGAAATGTGTAAATTTCATTTTCTTTTGGCATGATGAAAGACTTAATTTGCCACTCCAGCCAAAAATATCCAATAAGAATATCAAGCTATTAAAATTTTTAATTCATATATTTTTTTTCATACAAAGAGTAATTTTTCTAAAACATCAAACACATCAAGAGATAAGATATTTATGTACGATAAGCCCGAATACTATACACAAGGATGTACAATTGTATCGTGACTGAACTAAATTGGTCGATAAGATCAATCGCCCATAAATGTATGCAATTAATTCTTTAAAATTACTAATTATTATTGTTATTTAAAATAATAGCTATTTGTTAAAATTATTATTATAGACGTTGCGTGCTACGGCATGGTATATATTGCTGAAAAATGTATCGATCGCATTGAGTTACGCGACTGCAATGGATCCTAAAGTTACCCTAGTGGTAGTTCTTGCCACAATAAGCTTTATCTGTGCAAAGGACACCACCTATGAACTCGTTTTTTCAGATGAGGGTTTGTTTACCGCTTGCCCAGATCCTGCACCAGGCACACTTGATATACATGGCTTTGTAGATTCGTCAGAGTTCTCCACGACCTTGGAAGCGGATGGTTTGCTTATGTCAGGAAATATTACGAATAAATGGGACATTCAACCGCAGGATCGTGTAAAGGTAACGAATAATTCTAAAGGTTCGGCTTTAACTCGCTTCAATCTATAACGAATTTACATGTTTCAGTCGGTTATTAAACTTTTGTATTTTGATCGCGGCACCTGGACACCTACGTTTTATAGCGTCACATCAAATGATTTTTGCAAAGAATTTTACGATCCGAAACTACCGTGGCACAAGTACTGGTTTCGACATCTTACCAATTTAGAAGATGTCAAGGACAAATGTGTAGCTCCCGGGGTAGGTACAATAAAAACATACATAAATAATGATTATACTTTATAAGAAATATTTCTAAACCTTTTACCGCAGACAAAACACATCTTTGACTCTTTCTTGCTGAGCGCTACCATGACCATGCCCATAGCCAAACTTCGAGAGGGATTGTATAAAATCCAGTTAACCTTCCAAGCTTTCGATGAGAACGGTATCGAGCGGCCTACGAGAATCTGTTCTGAGATACTTGGAAACTTACAAAAAGTTTCAAATGTGTAAATTTCATTTTCTTTTTCAAAAATATCCAATAAGAATATCAAGCTATTAAAATGTTAAGTTCTAAAACATCAAACACACCAGATATTATATAAACATATATATACGATAAGTCCAAATACTATATACAAAGATGTTTAATTATATCGTGACTAAACTAAATTGGTCGATAAGATCAATCGCCCATAAATGACTGTGGGCACAAAACCTATTATTATTGCGATGCTCTTAGATTGAAATATATACAATTAATTCTTTATAATTACTAATAATTATTGTTGTTTAAAATAATAACTATTTATTAAAAATTATTATTTTAGACGTTGCGTGCTACGGCATAGTATATATTGCTGACAATTTTATCGATCTCATTGAGTTAAGCGTCTATAATGGATCTTAAAGTTATCTTAGTGGTAGTTCTTGCCACAATAAGCTTTATCTGTGCAAAGGACACCACCTATGAGCTCATTTTTTCGGATGAGGATTTGTTTAGCGCCTGCCCAGATCCTTCACCAGGCACACTTGATGTACATGGTTTTTTTGATTTATCGGAACTTTCCACAACCTTGGAAGCGGAAGGTATGAGTATATCAGGAAATCTTACGTTGTTATGGGACATTCAACCGCAGGATCGTGTGAAGGTGAACAAAAACTCTCAACGTTTGGCTAACACTCGCTTTAATCTTTAACGAATTCCTGTACATGTTTCAGGCGGGCATTAAACTTTTGTATTTTGATCGAGGAACCTGGACACCAACATTTTATAGTGTCACAACCAATGATTATTGCAAAGGATTTTACGATCCGAAGTTACCGTGGCACATGTTCGTGTATCGACATGTTACCAACTTAGAAGATGTCAAGGACAAATGTATAAACCCTGGGGCAAGTACAATGAAAACATGCATTTATAATGATTATAATTATTAAGGATTATTTTTTGAATCTTTTACCGCAGACAAAACTTATGCTTGAATCTTACTTGTTGAGTGCGAGCATGAAAATGGCCAAACTTCGAGAGGGATTTTATAAAGTCCAGGTGACCTACCAAGCTTTCGATCAAAACGGTACCGAGCGGCCCACGAGAATCTGTTGGGAGATACTTGGGAACTTACAAGAAGTTTCAAAAGTGTAAATTAAAATTTCATTCCTTGTAAAAAAGTCTTTTGACAGGACGAAGGGCCAATTTGCCACTGCAACACAAAAATGTCCAATATATCAAGCAATTAAAATGTTGAGTTCATGAAGTTATTTTTTGAGTGATTATTAGTCAATTATATGTCAAACTACAGCTCATTTGGACTCTTTAAGAGGTCAGAGGGATTATTCTGAGCGCCTAGGTTTTTTTTCGTTTTGAGCAATTTCACGTCTAGACCGAATTTCCATCGTTAAAAGAGATACGGATATGTACGTTTCGTTAAGTACCTCTGTTAAGTCCGCTTTATTTTCAATTAAACCTTAAAGTATGCAAATTTACAAATTCGTTTACTCACCCAGCTCTTTTCCTTCCTATT
This sequence comes from Drosophila watanabei, assembly GCA_008042575.1. Taxonomy (NCBI): domain Eukaryota; kingdom Metazoa; phylum Arthropoda; class Insecta; order Diptera; family Drosophilidae; genus Drosophila; species Drosophila watanabei. The sequence continues at coordinate 814,960 of VNJS01017705.1, read as the reverse complement.
GACATATGGGCATTTCCAGAAAAGGTCTACCGCGGCCAAAATCTTAAGAGTCCTCTAAAGTTTTTTTTTTTTAACATTGTAATTGATTAAATTTGTTTTAAAACAAATTACAAAATATTTGAATGCTTAATCGCGCTAACGGGTTTTTTATTGTTTTGATAGAAAAAAAAAATCATAAAAATGAGTCTGTTTACTTTTAATTAAAAGAAAAAAAACGAAGCATTATGCTTTGACCTTAGTTCTCTAACATCATTAGAAGAACGTTAAAATTAAAAATAAAACGAATATATGCCCTTTTCATTTACTTAAATAGTAAAAAGGAAATGAAAAGTATGATGGAACTATCTTAAAGATTGCGATATAGCGATACAAATCAGAGGTTTCTATAATAATTAAAAGAATAGTAAATAAATAAATAAATAAAATAATAATAAATAAAATATAACTTCTATAAATGGAAAACTGTATAATTTTATTATCATTAAAAAATTTGTTTATCGCCACCTTTTCGCCATTTTCCAGTTGAAGTTAAACCAGACTTCTGTTTTTTTATTTTCGTAACGACGAGTCCTAAAAGATAGCCTTTTTGATCATAATCGTGCAGAAAAAAATTTTTCAGAAAAAGTAAAGTTTAGTTATACTTTTTCCACTTTTCACCATACCAATGTAGCGGTCGCCATCCTGGAAATGCCCATATGTATGTTATTTAATTACGATATTACTGTATACATAAACATATATAACTATATCGTGACTAAACAATAATTGGACACTAAAATCATTAACATATAAGTGACTATGGAAGTACATCATATTATTTATTCAATATTTTAGGATATGTATATTTAAATCCATAATAATTACTAATAATAGTTGTTCTTTATAATTAATAAGTACATATTAAATTAATTATTATAGACGTTGCGTGGTACGTATGGTATATAAAGCTGTAAATTTCAGCCACCACATTGAGTTGCACGTCTATAATGGATCTCAAGTTTATGCTATTAGCAATGTTCGCCACCTTAAGCCGCTCAAAGGAAGCCATTTGCTACGTTTTGTAGATATATCTAAGTTCTCTAGAAATTTGAACCTTAAACCGTGAATTAGGTCTTATTAGGATATATGTCGTATGGGACATTCACCCGCAGGATCGTATACTGGTAACGAAAAGCTATCACCAGTCAGCTTGGATTCGCTTCAATCTATAAAGAATTTTTGCATATTTGCCAGATTTCTGCAAAAAGAGACAAACAATAAAGTAAACCTCAATATTTTACTAAAATATGTACGAAATTTATTATTGGTGTGAAGCGTACAAATTAAAGGTATATCATTATAGTTTTATTATTGTAATCGTTAATATATATACACTCAATTACACTTAGGGACTATCGAAGAAATATGCTTAGGTCTACTGCTTAAGCAAATGTAGCGTCATACTTTCAATAACATAAGGACTTCTATAAAACGATTGCCAGCGGTCAGTTACTCCTAACTTAACTAAGACACGAGATCGTTGAGGCGTTCATGTTGGCGGACAGCAGAGACCGCCGACCGATCATGTCAGATGCGGCGTGGCCGCCGTTGCCGATTTCCCCGCAAAGAATCTATTGCCGCCGGTCTGGTTGGTGAAGAGCAGTGTATCCACTGAGGGCAGCATCTGATTAGAGCGCACCAGCAGAGGTACATTCACCATGGACACCGTGGGCACGGTACTCGTGATCACGGACTGCACCGAATTTCCGGAGCTTAGCTTGCCATTCGCGTTCAATGTGAAGGCAGGCAGGTAGTAGTTCCCAGATCGAGCGGGTATCGCTTGCGTGTTCGATGCCGTACTGGAGGCAATGGAAACGGCCGTCAGTTCCATGGAAGCCGGCGAAGAGAACGGTGAGGACTCGAGCGAGGGGCAAGCAAGACGATCGCTGGGCTTACAAGGCACTGTAGGTGAAAAATTTAATTATTATATTAATACTTGTTAAGCAACTATTAAAATCTTGACTTACTAAAATCATCGTCCGGTAACAGCTCATCAGGTAATTCATTCTTTATCTGGAAATGCAGGGCAGCTGCCGAGTCAGAGATGGCGTTGTCCGACGTCCCCATGTCTGTGCGAACGACGGGGGCATCGTATAGACCGCACTCCTCCATCTCCAGGGCCTGCTCCATGATTAGCTCCTCGGCTGAGGTCAGACTGAGGCCATGCAAGTCCAGAAATGGTCCCTGGCTTTGCACGGGCTCAGTTTTAATCTGCGGCACTGCAGCAGGCTGCTCAAGGCTGCTTTGGGCCTGTCGTTGCAGTTGCTTGGGTGCCAACTGTTTGCGTTCTCGCTTAGCTTTGGCCTGCTTGGGCGCCGGCGGAGGCAGCGTCACCACCACAGAGGACAGCTCTGATTGCTGCTGTGTTGCTGCCGGTGCCGGATGCACTTGCTGTAGGGCCGTCCCGGCTGGCAGGGTAATTCCCAAGGCAGCCAGTGTTGCCTGCTGTGGCTGCTTTTTCTTCCGAGCCTGTTTTGCAGGCGCCAGAGCAGCTGCCGGTGCAGGATTGGTCTTTACTTTCAGTTCACTGGAAGTGGCAAGATCGTCGGGATTCGCTGTGGCCGTCGCCACCGCCGCAGCCGCTGCCGCTGCTTTCTGGGCCTTACTGGTGGTCGACTTCTTGGAACAGTAGGAGGGAATGTTCTCGAGGTGCTCGCCCGTTTTGTGGTCCACCTTATGCCGGCGCCTCGTGTGCTTCAGCCAGTTGGGGAAGTTGGTAAAGTCGCGTGGACAGTAGTTGCACTTGAAGGGCCGCATGCCGGTGTGGATGTTCGAGTGCTGTTTCAGCTTCGAGTTGCTGATGAAGCTTTTGTCGCACACCGTGCAGGCGAACGGTCGCTGCTCCAAATGCACCAGGTTGTGTACCTTCAGGCAGCGCTCCGTCTTGTACATTTTGCCGCACTTCTCGCAGCGGTAAGAACGCGTCTGGGCGTGGTACTTCTGGTGGCGCTGCAGATGCGACCGCTCCTGGAAGCGCTTCTGACACTCCGGGCACTCGTACGGCTTCTCCGAGGAGTGGATTCGGGCGTGATGCGTAAGGTTTATCTTCTGCACGAACTTTTGACCACAGATATCGCACTGGTACTTCTTGTTGTCACTATGAATCTTCCGGTGCATCCACATGCTGCCCAACTTGAGGCTATTGTGGGGAGAAAGCAAAGAGTCAATACAAGTGCTCAGCTCTGGAATCCAACGGGTACTTACCATTTGCCACAGTCAGGGCACTTCTTCCAAGTGTCCTTGCGTGCCTCGGTGCGGTGCGTCTTGAGGTGCTTCTTCAATCCAGCCAGCACCTCGAATTCCCGCTGGCACTCGCTGCAGCGGTAGGTCAGGCGCAGCCGATGTGCTGCCGCCTCGTGCTTGGTCACCTCATCGGGCGTTTCCAGCAGCAGGCCGTTGCAGTCGAGGCACTTGTGGAGCGGAGCAGGATCTACTTCCAAGGACTTGCCACCACTAATCTCGGACGCTGGCGGGGGCATGCTGGCCGTATCCGCTGCCTCCGGTGACACCGTTCGCGCCAACTGCGGCTGCTGGAAGATCGTGAACGAGGGCGGCAGGATCTCGCCCTCGCACACCTCAACCTTTGTGACCACTTGCGCCGCCTTTGCCTCCGCCAATGGCGGCTTTTCCTCGGCCGGCTCCTCCTTGAAGACCTTCAGACGCAGCGCCGTCACCGCCGGCAGCTTGGGCTTGCGCTGCATTGGCTGGCCCAGCGGCTGGGGCATCTGCAGCTGCTGCTGGTGCTGCAGATGCAGCTGCTCGGAGGAGAGCTTCACCGGCGTTGAGGCGCCGCTCGATGATGTCTTTTTGAAGGGCGAGTTGGTGAAGGCGTTCGGCGGCTCGGGCCGCAGGAACGTCACATTGAACTCGGAGCTGGAGTGATTGTCATTGGAGCTGGTTAGACCGCCGCTGGGCACAAGGGGGCCGCTGGCCGCCAGGTCGTCGCGGACGCCATCGGACGATAGGTTGAGCTCCGTATTGTTTTGGGCGCTCTCGTCGAGAACGCGCCAGAAGTCCGTGGAGGAGAGGCTGTTCCCATTGACCAGGCTGGCGGAGCTGATGGTCACGCAGGCGGACAGATCGATGTCCAGCGACTCGTCCTTGATGCTCGATATCGAGTCGAAATTGTTGATCCGCAGCAGCGAGCTGAGGATCTCGTCGTGGGCCGCCTTGGTGGGGGTGCCCGCATCGCCGCCATAGATTTTAGGCGGCAACTTCTTGCTTGGCGCCTCTTCTTTCATTCTCTTGCCCTTGCCTTTGCACTCCATTCGCCTCACGTACACGTACAGGTTATGCGGTCGGCGTTTTTGCTCGCCGTATTTCGTCTTAATTCGCGGCGCCGCTGGCGCTTTTCATTCACTGGTGCCCTTTCACCGGTCACTGGGTCCTTAATTCACTCATTGCGGGCGCTTTGGCTAGAAAACTCGCACGGCAACGGCTTGAAAAACATTTAATTATTGTGAAATGCGCCTCGGCTTTGTTGTTTTTGTCACGCTTACAATTCTCGAGTCGCCATTTTGAGATTAGTGTTGGAAGACGCGAGCTAGGGGTAGACTGGGCACACTGTATACAGTGCTGCCCATGTTTTCTCTTTACAGCAATCAGTGCTGCCCATTTTTCCGAAGTACGATTCGTAAATGTATGTATTTTACATAGGCTTACTTACAATAGATGATCATAGGTGGCTTTTTAAAACGATCATTTTAATAAAATTAAAAGTATTTAATACTATAGATTAATACTTAGATTAGTTTTGTATTAGTTATGTGTGTTTTTGTATTTTTTTTTGTAAGTTACACCGTTTTTCTGTTAGCGCGTAGAACATTTTTTTGATATTACTGCTAACCTAAGCAAGGGAATGTGAATTAATTATTACAATGGATACTATTATTAATTTAATGTGTCATATGCGGTAAATTAACCAAAATAATAGATGAATTTAAAATGTAACATTTTTAAGCGGGTGCTGATTGGATATATACAAGCAATCGAAAGCAGATAAAAACCTTTGAAAAAATCGTTATAAAAATATATTCAAATATTATCTTTCTTCTCATTACCCAGATTACGGTCACACTTCCTGTATTTTTTTTCTGCACCAAATGCAGTCCCTTTTAGTTTTCAGTGATGAGCTCTTGAAAAAGCTAGACTCTGAATAAATTAGCTAAAAAATAAAAAAAATATTATTAAATACATCCAAATGCAAGAAACATAAAATACTTTTAAGGTTTAAAAATACATTTTTTTATGCTCAGTAGTTAATGTTTTTTTGCTTAATTTTGTTTATTTAATGTTCTTTCCCGCTAGCTGCTAGTTTACAAACTATCCCGCACTTACTCTGCGGCAACACTGATAATTTATCAAAGACTGTGGCCCTCGGTATATTTTAACAGACGAATTGCGGTAACACTGATAAATATGGCGTCAGAGTCTGAAGTACCAGGTAAAGTCGATTTTTTGTCAAATAATTAACTTCAAACGGGCGACTCGCTGTGACAGGTTATTCATTATTCAGCTAGGGCCGTAGCTCAACATTCCTTCGATCGGAAACGCGTTAAAAAACGATTCGGAAAGAAAGTAGACGCACGGAACAGACAATCGAAGAGAGCATTATAGCGCGCGTTCGCGTACAGTTTATGTAAACCGCATGGATTAACTAACCCGGTCAAGTCATTTTCCAGGTCGTCGCACACGTTCTGGCCGGACGGGCGCATCCCCGGCAGCAGCACCGCTACCGACAAGAAGCACCAGGCGCACATCCAAGAAGCACGCACAGGTCAGTAACAACCTCAACCCTCGCAGGTCGCTCAGAGATACCCCAAAAGTGATGTAAACGATTGCAATATCCAGTGCGGATGTGGCGTTGTTCCATTCGCACATGATGCCCATCCCGTGGGCACGTGATTCCCTGCAAGGGCCAGCTGATGTCACTAAAGCGCAACCGACCGTGTGATTAGGTGTGGGCAGCAGTCATTAAAAAAGCCTTAATCGTTCCAGCTAAGTGACCCCGAAGAGGAGCCAGAGGAACAGCCGGCAATGGTGCTGGAAGAGGAGGAGGAGCAGGGTGCAATGGCAGCGGCAGCAGCCGCTGAGGAGGCCCCCGCCATGGAACCGCATTTCGATGAGATAATCCAGTTGGACGATGACGTGGAGATGCCCGCCGAAGCTGGCGGAGTGGACGAGAAGAGTTCCTCATTTCCGTTCGGAACGGTGGCCGAGCAGCACTCGGAGACCAGCGATGACATCAAGGAGAGTCGCAAGGAAGCCGGCGTCGACACGCTGCTGGCCTCCCTGGCGGGCGACAATGCCAACAGCCTGCCGTCCGTGGGCGGCAATGACGAAAGCGAAACCGCCAAGAAGGCGGACTTTGAGTACAACGTGGATGCAATGCAGCCACAGGCCGAGAAACTGAACTCCTCAGAGGACTCTAGCTCGCACCATGCCATAGCCGAGAGCTTGGGTGACGAGGCGGACACCAGTGATGCCACCATAGTCCACACCGAAATAATCTCAGAGGACGAACTACCTCCGCCCAGCAAGCCGGAGATTAACGATGCCGAGGAAGTGTCCGACGAGGAGCTCCCAGCCCCGCAACGTGCCGAGCTGCCCGCCGACGCCGAAGTCATCTCCGAGGACGAGCTGCCCACCCACAACAACAACAATGCGAGTGAGGCCAAAGCTCCCGTAAAACGCAAGGCGGAAAGAGAGATGGAGAAGGGAACTGAAGATAAGGATGCTGGCATTTGTGAGGCGAGCGCAAAGGAGAAGTCCCTGGAGCAATATAATCCAGGGAGCCCCACCTCCGAGAGCACCGACGGCCAGCCCTCCGAGAAGAGGACCAAGGTGGATGGTGAGTAGTTAAAGCTTTCCATTATCCCCTGAACACTATAACTTCATAATAATATAACGAAACAGATGCCGAGTCCAAGGAGAGAAAGAAGGAATCGGAGCGCGACAAGGAGAAAGATAAGGAAAAGGAAAAAGACAAGGAGAAGGAGCGTAAAAAGTTACCCGATCTAGATAGATACTGGCGGGCGGTTAAAGAGGACTCTGCCGATTTTACAGGCTGGACTTACCTGCTGCAATATGTGGACAGTGAGGTAAGGGGACAAACTTTAAGCTCCTAAAAGTTCTCATATAAATATCGAAATCCTCGACTTCAGTCCGATGCGGAGGCAGCCCGAGAGGCGTACGATACATTCCTGTCCCACTATCCCTACTGCTATGGATACTGGCGCAAGTATGCCGACTACGAGAAGCGCAAGGGCGTCAAGGCCAACTGCTACAAGGTGAGTACTCCACACACATTAAGTCGTGCAATTAAATACCTTTCGCAATTTCTTGTATTACGCTTACAATTACGATTACAATTGATATTCATGTATTTGTTTTTAAATGCAATTTATTATGACCGAATAAAAACTACATTCAATAAATGCAACATTTACAACAAAATAAGAAAAACACCAACTTGAGAACTCACAAAAAAAAGTGTAGAATTTAGTAAATGACTCGTGTTGTCTTTAGGGTTCGTTTCTTGTAAGAATTATTGGAATACAAATCAAACTGAAACCGGGTTTTGGTGCTGACACATAAACATAAGTAAAAGGAAGATTTTAATAGAATTTAGATTGACTTTACTTACTTTTTCTCTTAAATATTGGGGTTAATTTATTACTGCTTTAGTTTTAACTGCATAAATCAGTTGTATTCTTATTCCTTTAATGCGATTTTCTCATTAATTTATTAAATATTGGGGTTAAATTATTACTGCTTTAGTTTAAACTGAATAAATCAGTTGTATTCTTATCCCTTTAATGTGATTTTCTCATTTGTGTCACGCCTTTAAATGAAGAATATAAATTAACTGTCATTTTGGTTTTCAATCCTTTGTATGTTACACGAAATTTCAATTAAATTCCTTTAAAAAAATGGAAATTTACAACAGTTCTTTTTTTTACTATCCATTTATTGGTTGTCTATTTTTTCGTATCTCGATTCACCCCACAACATTTTTTCTTCACTTGTTCAGTTTCACATGAGGCACCTATTTTTGTGATTTAATTTTTTTTATTCACGGTAAAATGGGATATTCTTAGCGGTAGATAACACCCCATATATATATACTGTCGCACAACTCACGTTGTAGCCGAGCTCAGCTTAGTGCAGTTTCCTTTGACCCCTGACCACCGGCGACTGATTCGTCCAGCCGCCGTACGATCCGTCTACTCTCTGATCTTCGTACGTTTGTATCAGCAGTTGTCTCTTCAGTTACGTTACCTCCACTCTCCACCCTTCTTCAACACGAAATAAATAGTGAGCTTGCATCTCTCTTACAGTCGTAAGTACAAATGGCGTTTAAATGAAATTTTTAAGTCTCTCTGTGAATTTTTCTTGTTAATCGAACACTGAAAGTGTGTGCCTAGAATAAGCAAAACAAACAACAACTATATCTGTGTGTTACGTATTCCGTGTCTATGTAAAGTCGCTAAGTTAGTCCTTAAGGTTCCAACACCATTCACATCAACAAAAAAATAAAAAACGATAGCAATAAGTCTCTCTCTGAGCCCATTGAAAGATAAAATCAACTATACCGTTCTTATATTTCTTCTCTGCGATCGATCCGACAAATAAATCGAACAAACCTCAAAACTTGTACCGAACAATACGAAAATGACCAAATCCTAGGTGTTTGAGCGCGGCCTGGAAGCAATCCCGCTCTCGGTAGATCTCTGGATTCATTACCTAACGCACGTCAAGTCCAATCACGACGACGATGAGCAGTTCATACGCGTCCAGTATGAGCGGGCGGTGAAGGCGTGTGGCCTGGAGTTCCGATCGGACAAACTTTGGGACTCTTACATTCGCTGGGAAAACGAATCGAAGCGATACCATCGCGTCGTGCAGATCTATGATAGACTCCTGGCCATACCCACCCAGGGCTACAACGGTCACTTTGACAAGTGAGTGATAGCATTTCATGTAATTACCATTCATTTAAATAATGAAAATCCTTGTAGTTTTCAGGATGTGATAAATCAGCATGCTATAACCAGCACACTTGGCAATGAGGAGCTCATTCGCCTGCGTAAAGATTTCCACGAACGTCAGCAGAGCAAAGCCGCCAAGGCCTCGTCCAAGAGCCGTCGCGACAGCAGTAGCAGCTCCAAAGACAAAGACAAGGACTCGAAGGCCGACCGGGACCGTGAACGGGAGAAAGATAAGGATAAAGATAAGGATAAGGACAAGGATAAGGAGAAACGAACTTCAAGTCAAAAAGATTCTATGGATACTCATGTCGATGAATCAGAGAGTACTACCGATCTGACCGAAAGCGAGACAACATCGCCGGCTGCCTTGAAGGCGGCGCCGCCGCAGATCGATTTCAGTGATTTCGGCACTCTAACGGACGAGGAGGTGGCCAGCATAAGGGATCGAGCTATCTCGGCACGCCGCAAAATCCACAAGGTGACAGTCAGCGCAGTGACTGCCCGCTGGTCTTTTGAGGAGGGCATTAAGCGGCCCTATTTCCACGTAAAACCTCTCGAGAGGGCTCAGCTCAAGAATTGGAAGGAGTATTTGGACTTTGAGATCGAGAAGGGCGATCGGGAGCGCGTCCTGGTTCTGTTTGAAAGATGCCTCATTGCCTGCGCCCTGTACGACGAGTTCTGGCTAAAGATGCTGCGTTATCTGGAGTCGCTGGAGGACCAGACCGGAGTGATTGATCTCATTCGGGATGTGTACAGTCGCGCCTGCCGCATACATCATCCGGACAAACCTAGTCTGCACCTGAAGTGGTCTGCCTTTGAGGAGTGCCAGCTGAATTTCGACGCTGCAGCTGAGATCTTGGAACGCGTCGAGCAGCGCTGCCCCAATCTGTTGCAGCTTTCCTATCGTCGCATCAATGTCGAGCGCCGCCGGGGAGCGCTGGACAAGTGTCGCGAACTATACAAGCACTACATAGAAAGTACAAAGAACAAGGGCGTTGCCGGCACTCTGGCCATCAAGTATGCACGCTTCCTCAACAAGATCTGCCACGATCTCGATGCAGGCCTAAGCGTTTTGCAGCAGGCACTGGAACGTGACCCGGCCAACACTCGAGTGGCCCTGCAAATGATCGATCTCTGCTTGCAGCGTGAAAACGTGGATGAACAGGAGGTAGTTCAGATAATGGACAAGTTCATGGCTCGCGCCGATATCGAAGCAGATCAGAAGGTGCTGTTTGCGCAGCGCAAAGTCGAGTTCCTTGAAGACTTTGGCAGCACGGCCAAGGGATTGCAGGACGCCCAACGGAGTCTCCAGCAGGCGCTAAGCAAAGCCAACGAGGCCTCAAAGAAGGGGTAAGGTTTAGATGATGCGAAGTCATCCTTTACGTCTCTAATTGTATTTGATTTCTCGTTGCAGTGACAGCAGTCCCAATCGCAAAAGCTCATCGGCCAGCAAAGACGGTGCCGGTTCTGGATCCGGATCGTCCGCATTTGCAGCAACCTACAACAATGGCGGCACGGCTGCCACTGCTGCCGCTGGCTATAACTATGGAGCGGCCGCCTACTACGGCCAGCAGAATAGCGGAGGAGGCGGCGCATATCCTCAGCCGCCGCCGCAGCAGACTTCTTACGACTCGTACTACAGCCAGTGGGGCTACGGACCGGGAGCAGCGTCCGGGCCCAGCGGCAGCAGTAGCAGCGGCTACAACTACGGCCAGTGGAGCGGCTATGGAAACTACTATTGAGACGCTACTACTGAGACCCACCCAGACTCCTTGTACCTCTAAGACGCCCCCAGCTTGTTTGGTTTTTGCCCTGCCGCTGTTCTGTTATCTAATAGTCGTCTATTTGTAATTTTATATCGATTCCACATTATACATACATACATGCGGATTATGTAGCCGATTCTCAACCGGAAGAAAATAAAGAAATATCTGCTTAATCGGTTCACCATATACGCGTTGCATGTATTTCGCCAAGAAATGCGGGTATGAGTCAAAGTATGCCTAAATAGAAAATAAAATTTACAAGTTGTCATCGCTAGAGCTCGAGCTCGATGGGAGAGGAGCCTAAAGATTGGGCCGGTACCAGGTCACCTCGCCGCCGTTGCACCCGGTGACGAGCAATGGTTCCCTCGGGCTGAACTTGGCGCACAGCACTACGTCCTGGTGCTCGGAGATCTTGGCCAGCTCAACGAGCTTCTGCGGACGGCGCTTCACCTCCTCGAACTTCTGGCATCTGGGATAGTCGCAGCAGTCCGCACTGTAGCCCAGCAGGCGCACACCGTTTCCGTACGGCGAGCACACGATCCGACCGTCCGCCGAGAAGCCCGGCTCTTTGATGAAACCCGGCTTTGTATTGGTCTCGGCGGCATAGTAGAGCAGCTTCTTGGCATTCACCAGTATGGCATGAGCGTTCTCCTTGGACGTCGCCGCTCCCGCATGTCTGATTACCGGACGCAGGCGCAGACGATGCCCGATCTCCAGTCGCACCCTGGTGTCGCTGTTGCTGCTGCTGCTACTACTACTGCTGCTGCTGCTGCTGCTGCTACTGCTACTTGAGCTGCTGCTGCTGCTGCTGCTTAGGTTACTGCCAGCGGGGCTCTCGGCGGCTGCTGGAGCACTCGGCTGGCGTGGGCTGCTACTGTTGACCATCAGACGACTGGCCACCGAGGGCCGCAGCGGGAGCACGCCGCTACTGATGGCGTACACAAAGTTGTAGCCGCTGACATGATTGTTGGAGTTTCGTGCCCGATTCTGGCGGATGGCGCGCTCCTGCACGGTCACCTCCGCCGCCCAAATGTCGGGTATAAAGGTATCTGGCCGTGGCGAGACAGCGGCAGGTGCTGCTCCTCCGGGCAGTCTGCCCGAACCGGCATTGTCCAAATGGAAAACCTGAACGGTGCCCATACGCATGCCCCTCCGTGTCTGTCTAGGTGGCAGTCCATCCGAATCAGCGTCTGGTGCGGGAGTGGAATCCCTTGACGCACTATTACGATTACTGACCGAGGAGTGCGTGCACTTTTTCTTGGGCTGCGGCTCCTCTTCCTCGCCATCCTCTTCGTTGGACACCGGCTCCTCGTTGATGTCGTGGATGCAGGTCCACTCGCTCTGCTCGTCACAGCTAACGTTGCGCGTCAGCATGCAGCGACAGTGCGGGTGGATCTGCAGCGCCATTATCATCTCGGCGTCATTCTGCTCAGGGAAGTCGGTGACCAGCTCCACGCGGTTCTTCTTCTGACGCTTAGAGAACACATGGTCGTATTTGGCGGCCTGTGGGATGTACTGCTCGCCCAGCTGCATCAGGCGGTAGATGCCAGGCTGCAAGTTACAACAAAATCGATGCGACTCTTGATTCGGACACAAGACTATACTCACCCTGAAGCCGCACAGATCCTTGTGCAGCGTGTTCAGGTCTAGCTGATGGATAATCATTATGTAGCCGCCACTGGTGCAGAGGACCAGCTTATCACCGGTGGGCGATATGCGGCAACGCATTAATCCGCTGGCGTGGAAGACGCGCTGCGAGATCAGACCCTGCTCCGTGTGCGAGTTGATGTCCCACGTAAAGATGCTGCCGTCGAAGCCGGAGCTGACGAGAAGCTTGTCCTTGGACGAGTACTCGATGTTCTTCACCCAGTTGGAGTGGCCGTGCAGGACGCGCAACTTCTGCTTCATGTTGCGCAAGTCCCACAGGGCCACTGTGAAGTCATCGGAGCCAGTGGCGAAGAGTCGATCGTCGAAGAACCTGAAACGCCAGATGCGGATTGCAGAGATGTCAGACGTGGGAACAACCCTGCGGTACTCACTTGATGCAGTTCACGCTGTCGGTGTGTGCATCCGGAACCTTGAAGATCTCCTTCTGTGTGATGGCGTCGAAAACGAGGACGCACTTGCGCTCAGTGGCGGCTACCAGCACGTTGCCATCCGCGTTGAACTCCAAGTTGAAGATGGCCCCGGTCTGGCCGGCCTCCGTGGGCTTGCAGTTAGCGTGGTAGCTATTGAACATGTTCATCGAACTGTATATCCGCCGCATAACGAAGTTCTCGTCCCCCGCATGGGTGGAGAAGCCACTCTCGCGCCGGCTCAGGTAGCGCTCCATGGTGGCCCTGTTGACTTTCCGAGCTGCTGCCTCCTCAGATAGCTGCCTGAATTGGGTGGAGGCCAAGTATTTCGCGATTTCTCTGTCCGCGTTGCTGAATTTTCCCAGAGGCCTTTCTTGTTTTTATTCTCGTACTGAAACGAGGGCTGCAAAAAAGTGCTGCGTGAAACCGATTTCTTTTTACAACTGAATTGCTTGACTGCTGAACGAGTTTTATTTATTGTGGATTGAGGAATTGGGGGAACTTAAGCGGTTCTAAAATACGTTCTCTTTATTTCTTCCCTTCAGCTTGGTCTTTTTAACATTATTGTTCTTTTTTAATTGCTGAATGAAATTTATGTCGGTCCAGGCTAAGCAAACTGAACGATGTCAATATCTTGGCCTGGACTACGAAAATTAATGACCAAGAAGTCAAAGTTTCTTAATTAAAACTGAAACAAATTCGGATATTTCGGAAAACCTTTTGAATGCAGCCCTACTTTTTTGAATATCGAATATTGGAAATAGAGTTAGAAATCGAACGAACCGTCTCTAAGTAACGGTTATATTCAAAAAAAAATTTTTACTTAAGAATTGCTATGTTTAAACCATATCATTAAAGCTATAATATCGAATTAATCAGAGTTCTGGTAGTATAAATCTGAAAGACTTATGTTTTAGAAATTATTCTATGAAAATCCCATCTAACTTTTTTTGAATTTGAATGTTTATAAAATAAAAGACTGGAATATCAGACAATTGTAAACTTATCAATTTCAGTGTCCAAAAATCCTTGATTTTAACATTTTTCATCCCCTTTCATAGTTTTAAAAACAAATTAAAAGCATATGAAGAATGAAAATTTAACTTAATTAGTAAGAACTTATTTATTTATAGGTTTAATTAATACTAAAGAAGGCAAGTAATTTTTATTTTAAAAAAGTTATATTTACAGAAAAACTCCAATTCGAAACGGTTCAACTGGTTCCAGCGCGAACCGAACCAGAGCCATTTAAAGTACACACACTGGTTCACAGAACCTCGCAGCACACGATATGGTCACATTGTTTCAGTGGAATAAACAAAATGCAGGTTCTTACCGAGATAAAACAATTAACTATGTAGAATTTGCGAGCAACTAACGCTGAGTGAACCTCTACAAAACCGACCAATATGGAGCGGTTCGCTTTCAAGATCGACGCGGCGCTAAAGGCGAACCTCTACAAAATCTGCAGGCTGTGCGGCATCGACAATCCGGGAAAAGTACAAATACTGCCGCAGAATGGGGACGACATCATTGACCTGGACGAGCCCAGTTTGTCGCAGAAGGTCTATGAGCTGGTCGGTTTTATGGTAAGTATAGTGCTAGCAATCGGCCAGCGATAGCTAAACCAACGCCCCTTTGCAGGTGTCCGGCGACGACAAAATGCCGCAGACAATGTGCAGCCTGTGTGTGGATAAAATCAATGATTTTTACGAGTTCCGAGAGATGTGCTATGCGACCAACAAACAGACCCGCAACCTGCTGGGACTGAAGGCGGTGGAGCCCGAAAAGGTGGGAAAGGCATATAAGACATTGGTTACGCATTTCTTATACGACATTTTTCGTCTAGCTCATTCAATTGAAGCCAATCATCAAGGCGGAACCGCACCTGATGGGTCCAGGAGGCAAGCGAGGACGGAAGCGCAAAACAGAGGACAACTGGTCGAGGACTAATCTGAGTGTGAAGGCGCAGGTCAAGAAAGAGCCGGTGGCCTTTCCCAAGAAGCAACGACTTCAGCCGGCGCAATCAGCTCCCATAGAGCCCAAAAAGGAGCCAGACATGTAACTTACAAAAAATTAATTAATTACGTTACTTTAACTTAACAAAATTCTAATTTTGCAGCAAAGAGGAACCCGTTGAACCGGATACCAGTCACAAGGTGCCACCGAAGAAGGGCCGCAAGTCCATATGCAGTGTTTGCGGCGAGAAGTTCCTCAGCAAGGAGCTAGCCGACGAGCACAAGAGCCAGGTCCACGTGCCCTCGATCCTGCGCTACGTGTGCAACGCGTGTAACCAGACGCATCACAACCAGAGCGACATCCGGGCCCATCAGCTCTGGCACAAGCTCTCGAAGACGCCCTACAAGTGTCCCCTGTGCGAGGCGAGCGTGGCCAATGCCTACGCCTTTACGCGCCACCTGCGGGAGCACACCCCGCCCACGCCCGTCCAGCTGCTCGTTCTGGATCGCGAGTGCCCGCTGTGCAAGAAGACCTTCATCACGAACTTCTTCTACAACACTCACCGCTGTGCCATCCGCAAGCGCAAGTGCGGCGGCTGTAGTCGCGCCTTGAACTCCGAGGCCGCCTACATGCGTCACGCCCCCACCTGCGCGAAGATATACCTCAGTCACTCCAAGCACATTATGCCCGAGGTGGTGACCAATGAGGCGCAGATGCGCATCACAAACGAGGTGGAGGACGACCTGGTTGGCCTGCCGCCGGCAACAGCTATGCCACCGGACTTTGTGATCGATGAGGGCATGCAACCGGTGGTGGTCCTGGAGCGGCTCTCATCTCCTCTGCTAAGGGCGTCGGCCACAGTCAATCGACTGGGCGCATCGAGAGGAAAAAACAGCGAACGGGTTTCCGCCAAAACGTACTTGAAGAGAGTGGATCAGCTGCTCAAAAACACCATGAACACTCTGGTGAGCATCAAGCATGAGCCGGAAATGCACATTAGCGATACCGGGCCAAGTGCGGAGCATGTGGAGCCTGAAGAGGAAGCACCAAGCTTCGGGGATGATGACTTCCACGCTGGGAACGATGACAGCGATGAGGAGCAGAACCTAATGGCAACGTCCTCTGAAATAGCTTCAATGGCCGGCGATAATGTGCCCAGCGTATCGGTCAAGCAGGAGCTCCTGGACGAGGCCTATGAGAAGCAAATGGAGGTCAAGCAGGAGCCCCTGAAACTGAAGCTGAAAATAACCAAGAATCGCGGCAAGCTCAACTCCTCGATCATAGATGATCTGGATGAGGGTGGCCCGGCGACCGGAAGGAGTGGCAAAAAGAAGAAAAAACGCAAGCACAGAGAACGGGAGAAGGAGACTTCGGTAGAAGCAGAGGCGAGACAGGATCAGGCCATGGTTAACGTGAAACAAGAACCCGCTGACAACGATTACGTGCCCCAGGCGACGGTCATGACCACGATACCCATTACCCAGCTAGAAAGCACCTACAATGACAGTGAGCAGCACGAGGAGCAGGCGGAGGAACCGGAGCAAGTTCAGGAGGATGTGAAGCCCAATCGCGTTGAACTGGATCGCATGATGCAGATATCGCATGTGGCTAGTGGCGTCGACATGGCCGAAGAGGCCGTGCCCTTGGAGAGAGAAGAAGAACAAGCCGTCGAAGCCACTCCCGATGAGCCAGAGGGAGAAGCAGCAAAGCCCAAGGATTCCCCGCCCAAGACAAAGCCCACGCCCGTGAAGTCTACGGCACGCAAGAGCACGGGAGGTGTTCCACGTAAGCCACGCAATGAGACCCCGAGGGAGGCGCCTTTGCCACAGATTGTTTCCGTGGAGAGTGGCAATGCGGTGTCGTTCAACATCAAGCCGGAGCCTCGCAATCGAGGCTACGGGGACGATGAGCCTGATGAGGTTACGGAAGAGATTAATCACAACGAGAAGATGGATGAGGAGAGTGCTTATATCGATGGTCTCGACCTCAACAATGTGACTGTGAAGCAAGAAAAAGACTTGGATATATCCCATGAAGCGGAAGCCATGCACTGCAACGGACTGGAAAAGGCAGTGGGAAGCGAAGAAGACAGTCTATCGTCTGCAGACGAGGCTGAGGAAGCCATGGAGGAGGACGAAGAAGAGCGCATTTACCGAGAAATCGAACTGCCACCATTGGAAGCTCAGAACGAGGCGGAGAATGCATCACAATTGGTTCCAGAGGAGCCCGGCTTACCAGCTTCGCAGCCTGTATCCGAGCAATCGCCCCTAGAACCTGCTACGGAGACTGCAACAATCCCAGTGCCAGCATTTAGTTTGGTTATAACCAACATCTGTAGTCAAGCCGCACCGGACCTGCCAACTGTTCCTGATCAGAGCCTAAGCACTGAAGCTTTAGAGCCTACTCTTGACAATACTCCGGCTTCCACAAGTGAGAGTCAATCTACTCTGGGAGCAGTGGATACACCGGCGCCAGGGACAAACGAAATTAAGTCCTCGCCATTGGATGCGTCTTTTCCAGTAGTTGAAACCCATTTAGATATTGAAATTAATCAATCCGCTGAATGTCTAAATATCCATTCAGTTGTTGGCTCTATCCAGGCAGATGAAGATCCTTCTCTGCTAGTTTTAGAACCCCAAATGGAAGTTGTCTCTAATATGACAGTTGAAGATCAATCCCGGACAGATTCTGATGCAAACCCTCCTCCAATTGAACCGCAAACTGAGGAGGATATGGGGTCGATTCAGCCACATCTAATGGAGTCCTTGGAACATGAGGAATTACCAGCTCAAATTGAGGATCGATTCCTGGCAGAGACTCACGCTCATCAAACCGCTAGTATGGATGAGATTCAGTCTCTGCCAAGTTGTAGTTCTCATATCCAAGAGACCGGATCAGCTGCAACTGAGAATACAGCCCTCCCGCCCTTGACTCCAGCCCCGGAATCTGTGGAAAAACCAGGCAGTGACCATGAAACCGCATCTTCATTACCAATGGTCTCCCTTAATGGTCCCAAAGATAACGAAACTCTGGCCCCGCCAGTTTACGAGGCACCCAACTTTGCCTGCGAAGAGGAGCAGCAGAACGTTCGCAACCAGGAAATCTCGGAGCAGCAACAGGCTCCTCTGTCGGTATTTGAGGAGCAGCCGGCCACACTTGAAACTGGGCAGGAGCTATCACCAGAGGAGGATGAGGAGGACCGTAAGCCAGGGTCCTCGACGAGGCCAGTTGAGGAAACTGAGAACCGGATTAACGAGCAGCAGCAGCAGCAGGAAGATCAACGGCAGCCACGCTGCCAAGCCAACAACGATGACTCCAATATTAACGAAATTGCCGAAAACAATAACAATGCCAATATTGAGCGCGAACTGCAGGACGATGCTCTCGGCGGGGCTCAGGAGGACGCTTATCCATAGTGTACGAATAGCAAAAAGACTTGTTTCCTTCGATTCAGTTAAAAGTGTAAATATTTATGGATCTGTTAAGGTAGAGGAGCTGGGATACAACATTGAAGATCGATCCCGATCGCGATTTAATTGCTACTAAACATACGAATAAGAGCATTACGTTTAAGTTAGATATACACAACTTTATTACATAAATTAATGGCTTATATATATTAGCATATGTAAGTATTATGTATTGAAATACATAAATCGCACAAAACTCGTCAAGACATGCGTACACATTAATCAAAAATCCACATCCAAGATCCACATCAATTTCTCGCTCCGACAAGCGTATTATTGGGCTTAGTAGTTTCGAAAATTTTAATAAAATACATTACATACATATACGTAATAATTCATACACACAGAGGGAAAAATGACTACAAGTTTGCATTAAATGCACTCGAACTAAACAGAAAAAATACTTATGAATACACATGGTCATCATCATCGATCGGTATTAATACGCTGATTTGGCGGGGGAAGCCTTGTGGTCTGAATAAACTGCATACATACACATCATCGCTTATATATTCAGCTGATCATTTCGTTAGTTAATTATTATTTCAACAAGTAGAGACAATTAATTACTGAGCAAATTGTTGTAAATTTAGTGTACGGTTAATTGCGGGCAAATCTATTAGTTTAAACTTGTGTAATCGAACAATTGCCAACTGTGTCCTTTATTAGCTGTCACAGTAGTGTTTTTTTAGTTTCCATTTCGTTATAGATTTATAAAATATATTTGCTATAATAAATTTTCTTCGCTCAGTTTACACGCTTTTTCAGTTCGCAGTTAGGTTTTGGTGTTCTCAAGTTTTTTGGCACTGAAGTCTCTGAACAGGGTCCGCAAGTCATTCACTCACATACATGTATTATTATTGAAATGTAACATATATATAGAAATATGTCGTTCATATTTAATTGAGCAGCTTTATGGATATGCAAATGCGAGCTGGAAACAATATGTGATTATGGGTCTGCGTTCGTTAAACTCGTTCCAATACGCGATACGATTAAATTAAAGAGGTATGAAAATTCTCTAACAGTATTTACAGGGATTTATCCGAACGATAAACCAAAATGCCAAAGCACAAACTAAATTATTGCTTATTTTTTGGAATAGTGTCTGCTCCCGCATCGTGTCATCCTTTTAGTCCCACTCGTTATCATTGTCCTCGGAATCGGTCTCATCCTCGTCAGAGTGTATAGCGTTGCCGCGCGCTGCCAGCGCCCGACGCAGAGCATCTGCCAGGGCATCGGTGCCGCCTCCATTATCGCTTAGCCGCTGGCTGCCCAGCTCCCGTTCCTTGGCTGGCCTCAGTTCGATGCCCTGGCGAATGTCCTTCATCAGATCGCTGCGCGTGTCGCCACTGCCAGAGCTAAGAGCAGCCGTATCCACTTTCTGTTTCGATTAAAAGGATAAATTAGGATGAAAGTCAGATTTTAATACATATTTCGAGTGGAAAAATCTGATATTCTTCCAAATGGTAAAAACTTACCTTCAGCGTTGTTCCCTTGCGTATGGCGTCCATAAGTTCGTTGCGTGGATCCGGAGCAAATGCCGCTGGCTTGACTGCTTGATTTGGTGCGCGCGTTGTCGCAATGGCTGGGATCTCTCCCACTGGCATGGGCGGGGGCGGTGGTGGCGGCACCGCCGCTGCAGTGGGTGGTGGCGGTGGCGGAGGTGGAGGCTTTAAGGACACAAAATATAAATTAATACAAACGTACAGAGTCCTACTTTCTAGATGGCTTACCGCTACAGCTGGCGCGCTGACAGGAGGCGGCGGTGGCGGCGGCTGATGGGTGCTGATAGGTGGCGGTCTGCTGGGTGGCGGCGGAGCTCGCGTGGCGCCCGGCACAGTGGTGGGCACTGGAGGTGGCGGCAGTCTTGCCGGTGGCGGCGGAGGTGCAGTTCTTTGGTTACCATTCTGCGGCTAAAGGATTAAATTGAATCGATTAAAAATATATAGAAAAAAATCATGACAAAACGCTTACGTGTTGATGACGACTTGGCACCGGTGGCGGCATGTGGGGCGTCGATTCCGTTGGGGATTCCACACTGTCCTGCTTCACCGTGGCCAGCACGTTGTTGCTCTGTATAAAGTCGTAGATGAAGGCGCGCGTATCCCGATCCTTGAGCTCCACCTCCGAGACCCCGGCTTTGACGAAGAACGCGTTCAGCACTTCGTCGTTCTCGTTGCCCGCCAGAGCGAAACCCTTGTCCGCATCCCAGCCGACATGGCTGACGTGCACGAAGTTTGTCGGCTGGCTGATGTCCGCCTTGGTCACCTTGCGCTTCTTGTCCTTGGCCTGGTTGTTCAGTCCGAAGCTGCTGGATAGGAAGTTCTTGGGACCTGGCGTCAGGGTCACAGAGTCGATCTTGTTGTTCCGCAGCTGAACGTTGGCGCCGTCCGTAGCAGATATGCCGCCCTGCATGGCCGGCGGGCGACCCGTGTCATGAGAATAGGAATTCACTGGCACGTTGGGCGCCTGCTGGCTCTTTTGGCGGTTTCGCTTCTCCTGCCGTTTCCGGTTGCGCGTCTCAATGGTGGTGTCCACAATGCGGAAGAAGGAGTCGCACTCTTCCTCGGATACAAAGTTCAAGCCGACGTGACCATCCTGGAAAGCATAATAACAATGAGATCTCTTCAGATTCTGGTCCAACGAACTTACACTGCCTTCAAAGGTGAGCAAAAAGGGCCGCGACTTGACCACCTGCATGCCGTCGTACACCTCGTGCTCCCATATCAGCTCGTTCTTGATCAGGCAGTAGGCGCGCATAAAATAGGACCGGATGGCGCTGTCCTTCACGAAGCAAACGACGCCCGTATGCCGCTTCTTCCAGTGGGCGTGGGCACTGCCCTCCGTCTTGTAGATCTGCACCACGGCGGTGTTCAGTGTCTGAAAGTGGAGCAGGCAAGGCAAAAGAGATTGCGTTAGACATCATGTGCTCATCGATAGAAAGGCCCCTGAGGCGATTATCTAATCTAAAGCCGAACAAAAGGCTTCATTCAACACCTTGAGCTTGCGCCTCATTTTGAATGCAACGATCGAATCCGACTCCGAAACTCAATGAACTGTCGCGGTCGAGCTGAAAAACTCATCTGACTTTCGGTTTCGCTGCTTTCTGGCCATCGAGTCGATGGCCCCAAGTGAGTGTGTGGCTCATTTGAATACCGATTAGCTAGCCAGTAAGCCTGGCCAGGTCTTGCAGCAACTGCAACAGCCGGTAGTTGGATGGCTAATCCCGGCACTTGGCATGGGTCGCACGTACACATGTAGCTACCCATGATGGAAGCGCATAAGTCTAGCCTATGGACATTAGTCTAGCGAAGACTCCAACACCGAAAAGTGCGTGCGTGCTGGAGCTGCAGTGCAACGGAAACGTATAATTGCAAGCACTCGAAGAAAAACTACTTAAATTGTTTTAGAATTGTGTTTTAGGATTGTTAAAAGTATCTAAATTATATCCAAAATATCGTAAACTTTGATATACCTTTATCTTATTGAAAAAATAGAATGGAATCTAATCCCTTTTAATTAATTTAAACATTGGACCGGTGTATCAAATAGAATATAATTTTATCAATCATGTATCGCAACTTCAAAAGATATATTTAAGTACAGGTAAATCTTGATTATGTATAAACTTTCCTAAAGCTTTATACCAAGAACTTACACACCTGAATTATGTTCAAGTTTCTTTCTGTGTACAAGTTTATATTACTCGTTTATGACCCAGACAGGAAGTGCTGTCGACAACCGGGGAAGCACCAAAGATTTGCCGCATCACAATACGTTGCCAAAACCCATCATATACTATATAAGATATATCCTTTTGGCGCCAGAGAAGTCAAGGCAAACTGTCCTTTATTTATTGAAACCGTCGTGAGAAAGCCTGCAAGGCCACAGGAATTACAATAAACTAAATAAAAGTGAGCGTGTGAGCTTGGTGGCCATAACACTTGGCACTTGGCCGAGGCCAGAGCTTGACCCTCTGACCGGAATCGTTGCTAATTGATTCATCTGGCCGCCTCCGAGGGCGGTGCTCCAAAAAGTGCCTCCATGTGCTGGCAATTGAAACACTGCAGCTGAATTACAAAACCCAACATTATCAATTAATGGGCATTAGAGATGAGCATGAGATGGATGGCCATGCAGAAATGTTTGCAGCCTGACCTTTGGCGCAAATAAAAGAGAAAGAGACATTGACGAGCGGATTATGTGAATGGGGATGTGGATGTGGATGTGGATGCTTTCCAACCCACACACACACTCGCGCGCTCTCAACTCTGTATCTGGCAAGTGCGAAATTGTGAACACATTTGAATTTTTATTGATGCTTAGCTTAGCTTTTTACCGACTTCGTGTGCCTCTGTGTGTGCGAGTTCGTGTGGACATAAGTAGCATTGTAAAATGATGTCTTGCCTTCTACGTACAAGCTTGCTGTTTCTTTTTTTTTTTCAAAAAAAGCATTAAAATCGATGGAAAACCAGCGAACAACAAAAAGTGGTCATTGCCACCGAGAGCAGAGAGGTCTTAGCGGTGAAAATTAACCCATATGGGCCAAGCGGTAAACATACTCATACGCCCTGTTGTCGGTCTCTTTATTATGTCACACACATTGTGAATATTTATTTACCAAGCAATCTGTTAGTATATAGTTCAGTCTTTTTTTGCAACATATTTAAAGAATAATAAAGTTATTTATAGATATTAAAGTGCGTATATAAATATTTATAGAGCGCCACTTCCGTTGTTTATAAAATTCTTTGGAAAGCAATCGAATTTGGTTAGCGGCAACCTTTGCCACTGAAGCCAAAGTAAAGGTTCAAAGCCTCACAAAAGCTCATCACAGACATAAACATCTATTAGAAAGTCCGACTTTGCAGAAAATGCGTTAAATAAGTTAAGTGTATACAAATAAATGCGAGCAACTGTTGCGACAAACGGCTGTCAAACCACAATAACAACATCATCGGGTTTACGGAGCTGCAGCATTATTATCACACGATGAATGTGACACTATGTCATCCACAACGAAGGTAGGGTAGAGTGCACCGAAAAAAAAATATATGCACAATGCATGGTGATTGATTGGATAACTAACTTGATCTTGAAAGATATCAGTAGGGAATGAAAGTGTATTTAATACGTTATGCCTAGAGGTAAAGTTACATCTGAACTCAATTCTCAATCATGTTAAGTTTAAGCTAAATTAATGTTAGAATTTGAATTCCCAAGTTAAAATGCAGCATTAGCTATAAACAATATTATTAATACACATTTTCGCTCGCTAAATATATATCAACTATTTCAATTTCGATCATCCTTTGCCCAAGTTCATTTTTTTCCCTGTGTGAAAATGAAAATGTAAAGGCCAACTACCTACAACCACCGGCTGGTTGCATTACTTTGCCAGCAGAGTTCAACTGCATTTGGAAATGTTTTGTCAATGGAAAGTTGAAAAATTAGCAAAGCGTGAATTGCGAATCGAAATTAGCAATTTGTTGTTCATGTTGTGCACACCATAATTATACGCATAACGGTAACCGTTAAATGGCCACATTCCAATTTTCCACAAACACTCCAATTTCAGGGCATTCTTATCGCTAACTGGCATTGGCCAGCCATTCGTAGCGAATGGAAGGATTGATAAGATAAGATTCGCTTGTATTTTAGCCGCAAATGCCTAACGAGTTATCGCAACCCAATAGAGCAGCGAGCCAGTTGGTTTCTCTTTCACTACAGAGGAAAATCGGCTGTGTCAACCCAATAGTTATAGGAAAATGAAAACAAAATAAAATAATGACTCGTGAAAAGCAAACAACAGTTGGCTTAAACTGATAAAAGTACGAGTTATGTATAAGAACAGCAAACAAATGGTTTTAGCAAGACTGTTTAGCACAACTTTAGATTAAGCAAATATTTTAGCGAGAGAGTAAAAACATAATCAGCGTAAAATTAATCTCTTTTGTGCATGTTTCTTTAACGCTTTCTCATAATAATGAGTCAGTGGGCAATTCCTACATGTATTTTTACATAATAATTTCACTTATCACACAAAATAAGAAAGGGAGAAAAGTACAGCACTTAATACATAATTAATCATACATTTGTTTATATTTAGCCTCAAAGTTTTAAGCCAAACTTGTATTGTTGTTTCCCAAAATATTCAGACTTTTTTTTACCACTAGCAATAACTGGTTTTCTAAAGGTACTTATGAATCATACATTTCAACATTTTTTAGCTAAATAAAACATTACCTCAGGCACATTTTTTGCTGTAAGCATTTGAAAAATAAACCTGAACTTAAATACAAGTTTTTAAAGTCAAGAGAAATATAAAGAACTTCTTGTTTCAAGTGTTATCTTTCACAATTTCTTTCCCTACCAAATCTGACCTGACTCACGCTAGTAAAAAAGGTTTGACTATTTCCAAGAACTTTTAAAGTGTCTCCTAACCGATATACACACTAAAATGCCATTAGATAATGCTGCGACATTGGGCCACTTAAATTTGGCAAACAAACCCGACAGCAGCAACAGCTGTCGACCGATATTGGGTTACATTGAGCCGCAGGAAGTGCTTCATCAAGCTCTGCGATGTGTCTGCAGCCGGAGGAGGAACATGTCGTTGCCTAATTGTTAAACACCTTAAACTTATGCACGATCACTACTACTCACCTGGCACTTTTTGCCCAGCAGCCGGAAGACAGCGTCGTTCTCATCCTGGGTAAGCAGCGTGCTGGCGGCATTGATCTTGGCCCGGGGCAGCGCTGCTCCCTGTTGACCGTCCTGGGACCTCATACCGCTGCTCATTTATACGGGGATCTGGTCCGTCCGTCTGGCTATGGGTCTGGAGAGCTCGTCTGGTTGCCCTGCATCATAAATGGGGACAAGGGAGCACACGAACACGAATTTTTATTGTACGGCGAAAACAATACGCAAATAACGGACACCCAATGAAAAGGGCAGAGCGAAAAGAGCGCAAAACAAAAGATAAATGTATTAATTTATTTAATAATACAAATACCAGCACAATAACCAATGAGGTGGGGACCCCAAAAAAAGAAGCTCGATGGCTTGATAACAATAAGCACACACACACCACACACACACACGCCCGAGGGTATTGCGAAAATGATGGAGCAAAACTGTATTGAGAATCGATTTTGATTCGCCTGATTGGGGCCTCAGTTTCAAAAGGTGTAACACCAGTGTCAACGCTCAAAGAAACCCTAAAAATTGCTTCTAAAACGGTATTTGTTTATGAATATTTAAGCAGAAAATCTCAACTTGATACATAATTAGCAATAAGTTGATTTTAAAAGGAATTACTGTATTTTATGAACTAAAAAGTCCTTCTAAAACGGTATTTGTTTATGAATATTTAAGCACAAAATCTGAACTTGATACATAATTAGCAATAAGTTGAATTTTAAAGAAAATTACTGTATTTTATGAACTAAAAAGTGCTTCTAAAACGGTATTTGTTTATGAATATTTAAGCAGAAAATCTCAACTTGGTACATAATTAAGAATAAGTTGAGTTTTAAAAGGAATTGCTGTATTTTTTGAACTAAAAAGTGCTTTCAAAACGGTATTTGTTTATGAATATTTAAGCACAAAATCTGAACTTGGTACATAAGAAGCGATAAGTTGAGTTTAAAAGGAATTACTGTATTTTATGAAGTATAAATAGTAACTGCAAGGTTAACTTTTTTAGCTTTAAGATAAGCACTATAGAAGTGACAAATTTATTGCTTAAAAACTTTGTAAATGAAACTTTATAGTTATAAAAACACTAGAAAAAAGATAGTGGGTTTATTTTAAAAAACAAACTTTTTGGTGGTAGATAAGCAACGATCTCTTGATGTTACTTAAGCATTTTAAACACTGCGTTTCAAATAAAAGTCTATTGAAATTGCTTCCTATTTGACTTGAAAAAATGTGACAAAAACTTTGTTAGTCTTCCGGTGTTACCCTTTCAAGTTAGCTCTGGGAGCTGCGAAATGGCCAAGAGCGCGAGTGGCTGGCTCTGACGACGGTATAAAGCTGACTCTGGGGCTGTCGCGGAGCAGATGGAAAAACGTATCGGATCGGATCGAGAGAGGTTGAGTCACGGGTGCGAGTCAGCCGCAGAAACTGAACCGAAAACAGAAACACAGTCGTCAGCCAGCTGCGTTTAACTGTGGGAAATGTGGGGAATAATGGACGGAGCGAGGCGAACTCTTTGCCAGCGATGGCCTGGCCCTTATCTTTGGCAAAACCTCTGATTAGCCCTGCTGCGCATGTATCGGTGTGTGCCTTGCGTGGCCCACACACACATACAGACGCGCGCACTCAAGGCCCAGAGTTATTCAACGCCTAAACACTTGAAGAAGATGCGGACTGTGACAACAACACCTGTCCGTCCGTCCGCTCGCTCGCTCGCTCGCATGCTCGCCAGGTGGGGTGGCGGCCGTTTGGCCATGTAAATAGACGCGGGAGAGTATTGGCTGCTGGCTCAAGGTCCCGCGCCGCCGCCGGGGGGGCACTCGCTAGCGCGGAGGGCGCCCCTTGCAGGGGCCCCATTGATTTTTTGCGTTTATTTTCGTGCACTTTTCACTCTTTCACTCTGCGCTACACACCACACACACTCCCAATCCGCTGGCTCTGCTCGCTGCGCTAAGTCGCTCCTCCTGGGGCCTCGGCCACTACGTTCGCTGGCGGGGATCTTTACTGGGCACGCGTCCGCGTCATCCGTGGCATGTCGAGGGTTTTCTTGGGAGGAAGATTCGCTTGTTTAGTCGCGGAACGAACTGCCAGTTTGTTTATTACTCTTTTTTTTGCACGATAGGGATGGGAAAAAAAGCAAGATAATCGATCTATCGATTGGTTCATTAGAGATGGCCAAAAATCTAGAGCCTAGAGATGGCCAAAAAACCAGGGCAAAGAGATGGCCATAAATCCAGTGCATAGAGATGGCCAAGCGAAACCACTAAACGTGTCACGTCCAAAACCTCGTCACGCTCACGTCTCTAACGAAGCAGCTGTTGTCAACAGCGTTTTTACGTGAAAATTTGTTTATTTTTTGAAGCTGAAGAAGCTACAGGCAGAGAAGTCTGTCTCAAATCTCATTTCCGAGGAGGCCATCAAGGTGGCGCGCGCCTCTTCGTCGGCGCTGCAGTCATTCCAACGCAAGGACCGGAAGACGGTTCGAAATTCGAACTTCGAATTGCTGGCGGAAGTGTGTGGGAGGACTCACGCCTGATGATGATTTTCGAATCTTCTGCGGCGACCTGGGAAACAATGTCAACGACGAGGTGCTCACCAGCACCTTCAACAAATTCCCCTCGTTCCAGATCAGATCGTTCTTATGGCTATTTTCGCAAAGACCCGCCAAAAATATCAAAATCAAAAGCGGCGCAGGCTCTTTTATGACGGATCTCACTTTAAAGTTGACGTACGAACTGTCTTGAAGTCTGCGGAGACGCTGCAGCTTCCCCTCTCGGCCCAACGGGTTCGGTAAATTTATATTTTTAATATTTATATTATCAATACTTCAAATAAAATAACAACTGTATCATATTTTTAATAGAAAATCGTTTACCTACAAAGACTAATCCTCACCCGGCTTTACTCGCAATCTGGAACTCGTGCTTGGCCAGCCTCAGCAGATGAAACATTATTGCTAGGAGCCCCGTGCCCAGAGAATCACCCACTGCGGTCAGATATGGAATCGCGGCCGAATCCGGATCGATTTTATAGCTCCAAAGTGAATGGACTAAAATATGCGCCAGCCAGAGCAGGATGAGTAGCTGCACCAGGCTAATGAACACGAAGGAAACCACGAACATCCATTTGATGGACTCGTGCGTGAAGTAGATGTAATCGGCGAGGAGGGCGAGCGCCACGTTGCCCGGTATAGACACAGCGATGAGGATGCGGGCCACGCGGGAGTAGATGGTGCCATGAAAGTAGACGCGATGCGGCCACTCCACGATGCGGGTATCCTTGGGCAGAGTGCCCAAATAGGATCGCAAGTACAGGACGCTGCCCATGTTGCTGGCCTGGACGGAGACCAGGTTGCCCCCGATCCCATTTATGATGGGCGAAAAGATGGCGAAGCCGCGAAAGTCCTTCACGCAGTAGCTAAGCACGAATCCGGCGACCTGGCTAATGCACAGCGCCCCGATCACAGGTATCCAGCTCACGAGCAATATGGGGCGCACATAGGCATTCCGGAGCACCAGCAGCAGCCAAATGGGCAGCAAAACGATCAGGTAGATGGCCACCACGGCAATGCAGACCCAGCTATATGCCGCGGACAGTTCATTTATCGAGGCTGCCGTGAAGGACAGCACGCTGATGGTGACCACGTCGCCGAGGGAGGCCACGATCGGTATGGCCATGTAGTCCGGGTTGAAGTTGTAGCGGCGCGAGAACAGGACGACGGCCATCACAAAGGAGTCGAGCAGGAAGCAGGAGGAACTGGAGGTGATCAGAGCTGCCGCTGCCAGGAGGGGGAACTGCTTATAGCTCTGATTCCGGTTCAACGCATAGCTGACCGCGACAGTTATCAGGCTAAGCAGCGTGGAACAGATGATGGCCTGCAGCTGAACGAGGGCCATGTTGCCAACGACTATCTTAAGCAGTGTCTTGCCGTCCGACAAATCCCCAACATTCGAGTGGGTGCAGATGCGCGAGGCCACGCACATGTCCAGGTTACCTTTCAGACCGCACAGCACGGATACGAGGACGAAGAGCTCGTTCACCTGCTGGTAAACCTTCCAGTCCTGCACTACGCCCAGCATCAGTCCGGCCGTAATCGTGCCCGTGCCGGCCAGAAAAAATGGTATCGAAATTTGCATGAGCGTCGAGTACCATCGCTCGCTCTGTATCTCGTCTGAGGCCCTCTTAGTTGTCCTCGTTTCTTCCACATCGGTCATTGGATTTGGGAGCAGTTTCAATGAGTAAAAAAACAAAATATAACTGATTTTTCAAGACTTCAAACATTATTTAGGGAACATTGTAGCAAACTCTATGATTAAACCTTATTTAGCAGGCTTAAAAAACCTGAAGAACCTGAAGGATTTCTTTATAAAGTAATCATTCAAAACTTCAAAATAATAAAGCAAGATCTATTAACTTGTGTTGCTGAAAAGCATATATTTCTTTTTATTATTCTTTAAAATTGTTAATCGCCTTGAAACGGTAAAAACAAAGTCGCAAATGAATACAGAAAGCGGCTTTTTGAAACTCGTTCGTTCACTTAAAAAAGCTAACTTATATCGTAAAAGAATACTTAAAAAGCTGTGACTATAAAAAGTGATTTTCGTTTCTCTTCAAAATATTTGGTTTTTGCA
The DNA here is from genome assembly GCA_008042575.1 of Drosophila watanabei. Lineage (NCBI taxonomy): Eukaryota > Metazoa > Arthropoda > Insecta > Diptera > Drosophilidae > Drosophila > Drosophila watanabei. Next base: position 785,328 of record VNJS01017705.1, on the reverse strand, counting down.
TAAGGAAGCCAAGGGCATCATATTAAACTTAGAAAGTAATTCCAAATGACTAAAACACTTGTGCAATTAAACGATTGTAATTGGTTTAAGTAGTCGTGATCTTCTTTGTGACCTTCTAACTAAGTGTAAGAGTAAAATCAAAATACATATTGGACTGGGTAAGCCTTGCGCGTCAAGTCGAATATATATCAATTACATATATGCCAGTATACATCTTGTATATATAAGAGAGAGTTGTACATACGCTGAAAGGCCTGCTGATCTATGCAATACATTTGGCTACACACGATCGGGAGCTGGAGATACGTAGCTCCCTCTCTGACTGTGATTTGGATTAGTTCAAGTTACTAGGAGTTCTTTTTGCGCTAACTCTATGCTAGACTGGGTTTGCTTACAAAGTTTAGGACTACGTGTATATATTATATATTATATAAAGTAGGGGGAGAGTAGAATAATATGATTACATATTGCCTGCTAGCCTAAAATTCTTTGATTTCAACTCTGACTCTTGTGGACTGCCTGTGTGCGTCTTTCGTTCCAATAAAAAAAATGCGCGACAAAATACAAATACAGTCGGAATCTCTTGGCCAACTTGTGATTATGTAGGGATTCACTTATTCCACTTATTTGCGGGATCCCACTACCGGCAATTTGGATTTCACGCCTCCACCAGCAGCGGCGCCATTCGGCGAATTGTCGAAGGTGGAGCTGCGCAGGAGCGTCGGCTTCTTTCCATTCCCCGGACCATTGGCATTGAGCGTACTGGAAGATTTCGTTTGCTGTGTTTGCTTGAGGTTCGACGACGATTGCTGCTTCGTCTTGGCCTCGTCCACTCGCTTCCAGATGTTGGCGATGCGACTCTGGGCCTGGTTGATCTTCACAGCCGCCGCGGCAGCAGCACTGCTACCATTTAGATTGGAATTGCTGCGGGATGGTGGAGTCGTGGACGAAACCCGGCTGGAAACCACACGAGAGGCAGCCGTGGCAGACTTGGTGCCAGCCAAGCGTAGGCTGGTATTGGCCCTGACTGGCGTCACGCGTCGCACTGGCGCCGAGGCAATCCTCTTGGGTGAGCCAGCCTTAGCCTTAGGTGAATCACCGCCAGCAGCGGTCTTCTTCGTAGGCAGCTTTGAAGCCCGATGACCTGGACTGGTCTGAGCGGGTTTCGCCTCCACAACGGGCACTTGTTCGTTCGAGTTCGTTGGCTCCTCCTTGACAAACGTTCCCTGGCGTTCCAAACGAGGCGGAGTCGGTTCTGGGGGAGGCGGCGTTGACTTCTTTTTGGCCGGGAGCCTTACTCCCGTCACATTGGGCACCACACTGCGCTTGGCAATCGTTGGCGAGAGGGTCTTCTTCTTGGGCGTGGCCGCACTATTGCTATTCCGTTGACTCTGCATGCTGTAGGGCGAGACATAGGCCGGCTTCTTGCGACCCCGGACCAGCTTCACGGCTGTGGCGGGTTCCAGGGTTGTGGGTTTAGCAGCAGGAACCTTGACTTCTACCAATGGCGGCGGAGGAGGCAATTGCTGTGGCTCCTGGCCATCACAGGACTCGGTTTCCGAGTTCTGATCACACTCCGGGGACTCTTCCACCTCTCCGGCAGGGTCAGCCGCCGGCTCTACAGTGGTCGGAACCTGTCCGATATTGATGTCTGTGATGTAGGTAAACTGTTGCATCATTGCCCTAATCGAGGAGAGCTGCTCGCTGGGGCAATCATCAACTTGGGGCTGAATCAAGGCCCGGGGGCACTCAATCAACTGGGTCTTGTATCGCTCGGCGCTGCCTCTCCTCCGGCCATTGGCGCGCGGTGAGGTTGTGGTGGCCACCGGCGCAGCTGTCTCCAGAATCTCGATCTGAAGGGTTTCGTTAACCTCTAATGCCTCCACATCGCTGGTGGTGGCTATGGTGTAGGTCTTGTAGCGATCCTTGGCCAGGCGACGCTTCTGCTTTGGGGTGAGAGAGCGACGATTTGGCGAGGGAGTGGATCCCTGCTTGGGCGTGGACTCTGCCGAGCTGTAGTCATTCATGGTGGCGTCTTCGTCTTCGTCGAAGCAGCTCTGAAGCACTGTCAGCGTCTGATCATCGCAAGGAGCCGTCTCATAGTTGGATACCGAAATGGTTGTCGCCATGCTGCAGTCCTGCTCGCCATCGGCCACCTCCGACTGGATGCTGTCCACACTGATCATCGAGTCCAGCAGCTCGTCCATCAGCGAGGGCGGCTTGATGTTGTCCAGCAGATTGCAGCTGGAGTTCACGCTCTCCGCACTGCCCGCCAGGTGGCCAAGAGCTCGTCTGGCCACCAAGTTGGCTGGAAACATTTTGCGAGCGAATCGGGGACTCTTGCTGGGCAGTTGCTGGCGCAGGGAACTCGGCTGGGAGTGCTCCTGGTAGCAGCTATTCAGCGATTCCATACCCGACGGTGGCCGCACATTATCCAGATCCAAACTGTTGATGCTGAAGGTCATTTCCGTGTTGTCGATGTCAGCGGGATCGGGTTGCAGTAGATTCTCTGCCAGGGCACGCGCCTCGAAGGCTATCATAGTGGAGTTGGTCATCATGGAGGCACTGGTTCCGTTGAATAGCAGCCTCTGAGGCTCTAGTCTAACGCCTGCATTCTGAACCTGACCGCCCAACTGGAAGTTGAGGCCGCCCGAGGATCCCGAGCAGCTGTCACCGTGTCCGTTGACCAGGGTGTACGTTTCGCCCTCCAGCGACACCGGCTGCTCATTCGTGGGCGTAATCTCGACCATCTCCTTCAGGGACTTCGCCTCGGTGACATCATCATCGAGGCTCAGGGAAGCCAGAGCAGGAGCCGTTTGACTTACGCTGGGGAAGCTCACATCATTGGGACAGGTGTGCTCGTTCCACGTGTTGTTGTTGCTGCTGCTGTTGGTGTTCTTGTGGCTGTTGCTGCTGCTGTGATTGTTGCTGCTGCTCCGCAACTGCTCCGCTGATGTGACAAACTCCAGGGTCAATCTCTCCACGGACCTGAGCATTAGGTCAGGATCCTTGTGTCTCTCATTGGCGCCGGAAACGCAGGTTTCGCTTGTAGGCACACTGTCCAGTCTGACCATGGTATCTAGTATGAAGGACTGATTCGATTCGTCGCTGGAACGATCCTCTGCGTCAAAGTCCTTAGACCCAATAGCGGTCGCGTGACCGCTCTGACTCGCGCTCTCGAGCTCGCTCCCGCTCCCTGGACCTGGAACTGCTGGACTTCTTGCCATGTCGATGCCGGTGGCGGCGATAGGATTCGGATTGATGAGGCTGCTCGGGAGCGGTTGCGTTTTGCTGGTGGCGTGCGCTTTCTGCTCTACGTCTGGAGCTGCTGTGCTGTGGGCACTTGCTGATGTAGTAGCTGCCATTGGGTGACACGGTTCCAATGCAGCTGCAGACGTAGCCAGGACGTTTTTTGGCACGGTGCTGATCTTCTTGGAGATGCCCGTATTGATGCACTCCTGCAGCAGCTTCTCATCCTTGCGTTCCCTCTCCCTATGATGATGATGATGGTGGTGATGGTGATGCCGCTGATGTCGCTTCGACTGTCCGCTCGATGGCAGCTGCACGGGCAGCGAGTCGAACTGCTTGAGATTGGGATCCGATTGAGTGGAGGACGAACCAATATTCGTCTGCTGTTGCAATTGCTGGGACCTAGCTCCCGGTTCCTTGGACTTGTACATGCCCTTGAGGATGCACAGCTCGAAGAGCGACTTGGACTGGTTGTCGTTCGAGTCGCTTGAATCGACAGAGCTATACGACTCCTGCTGCTGCTGGTGCTTGCGTACAGTCATGGCCGAGTTCAAGGAGCAGGCCGATGTGGCCGCATTGATGGCTATGGGCTGCGAGGAGCTCAGCGAGCTGGAGCGCTTGCCGTTCGAGCTGAAGCCAAGATTCGATTTGGGTCTATTGCAGCCAGCGGCAATAGCCTGAAAATTATATATTAATATACTTAATAGTCCAAAAATATTAAAGATCTCTTACCTGACTCAGTAGATTCGTGTCATCCTCCGAGTCAATGGATAAGGAGCTCAGCGAATCATCTTGCCAATGCGGCGGCCGTCGAACCTGCTCTTGCCTGGGAGAAGGCTCAATTCCTGGCGGCTTTGGATCTTCACCAGATCTGTGGAAACACACAAAGAATAACTATTAGGTTCTAGTCATTAAAAATAATAATTATTTCTTACTTAAACCACCATTTCATATTAAAACAAAACATTTTTATAATCAAATAAAGTTTGCTTTCTATTTAAAAGTATTGACATTTACTTTTTTGATTACTTACCCCTGGGACTCCTTGAGCTGTACAGCTGGTCCCACCAAACTAGAACCCACAGTGAGATTTGAGAGGCCGGAAACCACCGAGAAGTTGCAGGGACTGTCTTCCACCAAGAACTTGTTCATCTCATCAGCGGAGGGCTGATACCCTGGAAGATTGTTGCCACCGCGTCGGAGCATGGCAATGGGATCTGGACTGGCTTCGGAAAGCGGCTTCTGCATGCCATCGCGGATGCACTGCTGCAGCAGGTTACCAACGGCTCCCCCACAGTCCGAGGTATTGGAGGACACATCGTCGGAGAGCTGATGATGAGCGTAGATCTGTGGGTGATCAATGACGGCATCCTTTGGTTCGTTGGAACTCAAGGAGATGGCCGAGAGATTGGTATTGCTGGCAACCTTGGAGAGAAGCGCCGGTGTATCCTCGGTACAATAGCTACGGGTGGTTTCCTCGACCACACCAACTTCGGGATCTACTCGCTCGGTCGTCACAATCTCGGCCGGCTTGCGTTGCATGCCCATGTTAATGCAGTTGGCCAGCAGGAGTTCGTCCTCGTTGTCTTCCTCCGCCACGCTTGCCGGTGCCTTTTCATCGTCCACAATGCTGAGGTTACTCAAACTGGTGGCCGTGGAGAACTGGGCCGGTGTGTGCTCCACATTGAAGCTGCTCAGGTCATCCTCAAAGACGCTGCGTAGTGGTCGCTGGCTGGACGAGATCGGAGCGGGTGAGGCACTCACATTCGCACCTGCAGCACTATTTCGACGCGGAGATTGCGGCATACTTTGTGTGGGTGAATCTGGAATCTCTGAGGGGGAGATAACTCCGCTGGCTAGGCGACTAAAGTCACTGACCACCGAGCTCTTATCATCGCAGTTAGCCACATCCACATCGGGATCGTGAACTAGGGAATCCATGGAGCTGCGGCGAGAGAACATTAGCGGAGTTTCCAAAGCCGAACTGCCTTGCGTTGGTGGTTTGGCCAGAATCTGTTCAGCTGGCGGGGATTCCTCTGGCTTGGATGACTTAGACTCGGAGCCAACAGCTGCCTGGTTGGCCTTGCCAGCCTCATCCAGGCTGCTGAGGGAATCATAGCGGCTAAAGTAACCGGGTGTTCCCTCCTCGCAGTAATTAATGGGCTTCTCTGGCGTATAGGAGCCGGAACCGCATTGCGAAAGCTTTGCAGCCTTCTTGGGAGCCCCTCCCTTGGCAGCCGCATCTCTCACTTCCATTTTGGGCTCCGCCTCAGCTTCGGCCTTGACAGCCGATCGTAGATCGGTGATGGACGCAGCGTTGGATATAACATATGGAGTGTCCTCGGTCTGGTAGCATTTGACGCTGTCATCTAGGATCAGGAGGATCTCCTGACCCTCGGATTTAACAGGCACTTCCTCAGCTGGTGTTGTGGTATTCTTTGGGGCGCCAGCAGATCCTGATATGTCCAGGTCGGATTCGATTTGGTTCTCCGCATAGCGCAGGCTGAAGTCCGTGGGCTGATCAAGGTCCGTCTCTTGATATGTCGAGGTCTTGGTGGCACTCTCGCTGTACTTGACCGAATAGTCGATCGGCTGCTCCTCGGTGACCTCTGTGTCCTGCTCCATTTCCAGCTCGAAGTCCGTCATCTTTGGCTTCATTTTGCGATGGGCATCCGAGGCCGAAGCGGAGCGGATGAGGTGATCGTAAGCAGAGTCCGATTTGGCGGAGTAAACTGAATCCCGGCTCTCGCTCTTGGTGAGCATTGCCGAACGAGTTAAGCGGGGCACGGCGCGATGACGTCCAGAGGAGCTGGAGCCCCGATCTTTAGCCATCTTGCCACCCGTGTCCAGATTGTCGCACGTCTCCGCGGTGTGCCGTTCGCCCAGCTCCTGCTGCAATGCCTTGGCCTTGCGAGCCTCCAGAGTGGGCAGAGCCTTCAGTCCCATGGAACGGGCAATAGGATCCAATTGGTGTTGATTCTGGATTGCAGGACGAAAGTTCAACAGATTCTTAAGGGCCGAGGAGCTGCCCTCTGAGATCATGGCGTGCTTGGAGTGGATTAACGAACGCAACATCGGCACTGCGCCATTGTCCCAGAGGAACTTCTGGTCCTCGGGGGACCGTGCGGAGAGGTTCCACAGAGTGCCGCAGGAGTTACTGACCACCGTCAGGCTTTCGGACTTCAGCTGCTGCAACAGGATGGCCAGGCAGTTGTGCTGGCGCAGGATCTGTCGATACGGTTCACATACAGCAATGTGACTGGACACGTTCCGAAGGATTCCACCGGCGTTTTCGATAATCTTCAGCGTTTTACTCGGACCTTCATAGCTCAGCATTCCAACCAGAAAAGCCAGGGCTCCGTCTACGGCACAAAACTCCGCCTTGTTGGTGCTGCAGTGCGCCGACAGGTTCCACAGGGCCGAGAGGATGGCCTTCAGAGTGTTCTCACTCTTATTCCGCATGGCCGCCAGGGCCAAGGCAGTCACCGTGCCAATCTCATTGAGAATCGCCTTCATGTTGCTGTCCGCTCGCCAGGAAAGGTTGCGCAACACACTCGCCGTCACCTGGAGGAGATCGTCGGGCGCCGAGTCCAGCTGGGCCACCAGGGCCTCCATGAACTGCTTCTGTCCGCACAGCAGCGCCTTATTATTCTCATCTCCAAAGGTCAGATTGGTCAGGGCCATCAAGGCATATCGCCTGAGCGAGTTGCAGCACTGATCCTCCGGCTTGGGTCCGTGGACGGCGTGGTCCAGGTGCACGAGGTTCGGTATTGCGTGCAAGGCTCCCAGCTCGCACATGGCATGCCGATGCTCCTCGTCGAAACTGACCTTCATCAGGGACGAGATGGCTGCCAGGGGATGGCGATCGGAATCATCGGCTATGGCCTCGCCCCCGCTCTGGAGGAGCGTCTTCAGGAAGGAGCAGTAGTCGACAATCTGGTCGAGCAGCCGCAAAACCTTTGCCTCCCTTCGTCCGGCCTTCTCATCTGGATGACTGTGCACCACATTGTGCAGCGCCTGGCCAGCACACTTTCTCACCTCCTGATCATTATCCGGGGCATGCATCATCTGGACTAGAAGCGGCATGCAGCCGGAGCGTCGCAGGGTGGCGCAGCTTTGCGTGCTCCCCGAAAGCTCCAAGAACTTCTTGGCCATTTCCAGCGGATCGTTGGAGCCCAGCATGGAGAGCAACGAGTACACGCACTCCACCTTTGACCCTAAGGTGGCATCCACAGCCGAGGTGCTGTATCGTTCATCGAAGCTTGTTGTCCAGGCGGCTCCTTTGGGCAACCGAGGAGCCGGAGCCGGGGAGTCACCGTCCAGAAACCGAGAGAGCGTGTAGGAGGGCTCCTTGCTGCGTGAGGGTCGACCTGCGCTGGCTGGTGATCCACCACCGTTTCGAGGCGGCAACTCCTCCAGCTGCTGCTGCTGCGCCGACTGCCGCTCAAAGTTTCTGTCCAGGCTGCGGTGTTCTCGCATCTCCCGAAGCTCCTGCGCCAACATGTAGTCTGGCGGAATGGGATTCTCGTCGAGAAAATGCTTGGCAGCCGGCTTCTTGCCCACGGCTCCCGAGCCCGAAACGCTCTGGGTGAAGTGCAAAGTGTTGTCGTCCTGGGTGAACTCCTTCTTTGTGTAGCCGCTGGCGGCCAGCTCGTAGTCACTGATCTCGCCATCGCGCTCGTACTTCTTGTCCATCTTCAGTTGCTCCCCGGAACTCGCGCCGAGGCCATCTTCGTAGTCCGGCGGCGGCACAGCGTCGTAGTCGAGAAAGTGCGGCTTGCGCTCCGGCACCGAGTCCACATCAACATCGTCCAGACTAAGCCCGGCAATGCCCTCCTCCAGATCGGGCGTTAGCGTTGGCTCCAACATAGCCTGGCGGGGATCGGGGACTTGGCAGGGTTCTCAGTGCCTCAAGTCAATGCTCCATGGCCTGTGGGAGAGACGAAGCGAGAGGCGAAATTTAGACTTTGCAAATGACTATAAATTTAGTGTGCCGGACCAGGGCGGGCGTGTGGGCTAATTATAGACACAGACGTACGTACGTTCGTCTCTTGTCCATGCCACGCCGAGGCCTGTAATAAACTGTTGAGCAAAAATTGAGGCAGAGACGAATTGCTACAGTTACAAGTGGGCAGAGACCAGAAATGGAACCGGATAAAGCTGAGATGGGATTTGGATGGGAGTCAGGGGATCTGAGGAATCAATGGGGACAAAAATATGGAAATTCGTCAAGGATACTCTTCAGTTTTGCTTCGTGATTATTCTTAAAAGGTTTAATTTTGGGGTTAACGATTTTATAGAACCTACAAGCTGTAGTTTTTCTTATGGAATAATATGTAAAGTAGGGATTTCTAGTGAAGATTTAATTAGTTTCAAACCTATAAAGATATTTTTGGCACTTTCATACCTTAGTTTTAGGGCTCTATCTTGGATACTTTTAATTTAAATCTTATTCAAAAGAAGAAACGACATAGGCCTAACCTGGACTCTTGTCATTTTTAGTTGGTAATCTTAAGAAGTCACGAACATGTGACTCTTTAATGATCGATCAATGAAGAAAAATATAGAAAATTGTTAAAAACACTCTTCAGTTCTGCTTTCTGTTTATTCTTAAAGGGTTTAACTTTAGGTTTTACGATTTTATAGAACCTGCAACCTATAGTTTCGTATTTATGGTAAAGATTTAATTACTTTAATGATATTTCTGGCACCTTGATATATTGTTTTATGGTTCTGTCTGGGATATTTTTAAATTAAATCGCATCTAAAAGAAAAAACACCATAGGCCTAACCTGGACTCTTGTCATTTCTAGTTGGTAATCTTAAGAAGTCACAAACATGTGACTCTTTAATGATCGATGGCAACTATGATACGGTGATCCCACGTTGATAAACATTTTCTGACGTTGGTGAAGTCATTTTACCATTTAACGTAGAATAAAGCTAAGAGTAAGGTGTGGTTTTTGAGAATAGAAAAGATGATTTTGGTTTTTAATTAATTAGATAATTAACCCACACTTTTACTCGAATTAGAATTAGTTCCAAGACTTCCCATAAAGCTCCTACTTTGTGTCTGGTTCTTTTGATTGTCTGCTCTTGTTGAAAACTTGTTGAAACTTAATCATCAAGCAAATAGCACACCAAATGTGCTAGTAAAGCAACAACAACAACAACAACAACAATAGCAAATAAGCGTCTAAAATCATTATCATGATTAGCTGGCGATGCATCTTTTAGAAAGTTAGCGGCACACGGCGTCGTCTTTGCGGAATTTCCAGTGCATGAAAAAGATACAGATGCGTTTTCCAGCTGATATTGCTCTTATTGTTGTTTATTGTTGCCTTCACACACTCCCCCCGAACTAATCCCCGAACTGCTCCCCAAGTACAAGACACATTTCTCATTTGAGCTACCGTTGAATTATGTGCAAATGCAATTTGGTGCTGCACTTCTTTCGAGTTGTTATTGTAGCGTAAAATTGAGGCATGGACGGAGAGACATAAATATGTATGTGCACTTAAAGAAAATGTGTGCTGAATGGGTCAACAGTGTAAAATATTTTCAGTAAACACCCTGCAGTACCATTCATCAGTAATTCATCAACGCATATGGCGGTGTTGTTGATGAAAAGTTGATGAATTTCCATACAAATTTACTGATGAATTTTGTATGGGCATGTCCGCCAAATTCATCAACAAAAATTCATCATCTTTTCATCAACTTTTCATCAACTTTTTGGACCATAAACTCATCAACATTAATGCCAAAAATTCATCAACTTTTCATCAACAATTCATCAACAAATTCATCAACAATTCTTCAACAATTCATCAACAAATTCATCAACAATTCATCAATAGTCAATAAAATATTTTTTAAATGTAATAATTTTTTATTATCATATAAAATCAAAAGTAATAATAATACTAATAATAATAATTTTATCATTCGGTCTTCGGGTCAAACCCGACTCTCTCGCGTTCTCATTTTGTTGATGAAAGACTGATTAATTTTGACCTTTTTTTCATCATCTTTTCATCAACAAAATTCATCAACTTTTAATCAACAATTCATCAACAATTTTAGTACAAGAGAAAAATGAGAGCGCGAGAGAGTCGGGTTTGACCCGAAGGCCGAATGAGAGCGTCGGTTCGGTCGAAATCGACGTCGGCTGTTGATGAATCGTTGATGAATTTGACATGTTGATGAGTTTTGGTACTGCAGGGCAGTTTAAGGCATTATAGAGACTTTTTCCTCAGTGCAAACAATCCAGGCAAGAGATTCGCTTGGTAACTGACCCAGGTCGCGTACCAATTCCCCGGCTCGCACAAGTCAACTTGTTCAAGCTCCAATTGGCAAATTAATCAAATTTTAATTGCGACCATCATAAAAAAAGAAACAACGAACGAAAAAACATAAAAAACGACAACTTGTAACCGCAATTTGAGTGTCTGCGAAATGCAAATCGCTTGTGTAACAGCGGAAATGCATCCATCCATTCGAATGGAATGCCGGCTGTCCAACAGTGGCCAATCATTCATCATCGTCCAGTCATTTGTTTACAGTGTAGGAAATCTACGAATCTTTCTATTCCCTTATCAAAAGTGTGATAAAGCAGCTCTCTGATTAAGTTTTTAGTACGAGTTTTGCCACAAATATTGTCTTTTAGAGTCGCAAGAATTTGAACAACGATCACTTTTGTGAATCAACGCGAATTAGACAAATCAGCACGCATATATAGACTCGATATATAGTATGTACCGATGTGTGCCTGGCAAGTACCACAAAGAATGCGGGAATATGCGTCACTTGTTGTCTAGCCAAGAGCCTCAGAGTTGTCCCCCAGAGAGAGAGAGAGACGACTCCTCGTGTCATTAACCGGCCAGCCACCAAAAGCCACCACAAAAGGCAGCCGTACAATGGAAACAATTCAAAACTAAGGGCCACGAGTTAATAGTAATTCGAAAATAAAAGATAGATAATATACAGAAAACAATTTGAAATCAGCGGTAGCAATCATTTTGTAGAAAGTGAATCAGATTATATCAATTATATGTTCCCCCTGCTGACTTTCAGTCGCTAATCGATTGTCTTTAAAGTGTTTATAACAAATCGCTTAAAAGTGTTAGTAAAAAAAAAAATATTGTGAATATAATATAATGAAAAGGTTGAATAATTTAACTAAAATATTCAGGTTCCATTTATGGAGTCTTGAATGAAAATGATGCTGTCATATAATCCCAAAAAAGGAGTTGTTAGATTGGTTGACACTTTTATACAACTTTTAAAATGAATTTTTCTAGCTTGTAAAAGGCATGTTGTGACTTTAAATTAGGGTTTGTTTTTATTGGAACTTAATTTAAGTCTTTTAAAAGTAAGATAAAAATATTACAGCGAAGGAAAATGTTATTTAAAATGTAGAAAAAGTGAAAGCAAAAGCTTCATGGACATGAATACTCTTTAATGCAATTAATTTTAATTTAAACTTTAAAAAATATAAAAACAAGAATAAACATTAATTTATATATACAATTGTTATTTAATAAAGACTTACAGAATAAGCAAATTTAATTGATTAAAAAACATTTTCATAAAACAAAACACATTTTTATAGAACATGTTTTTTTTTATTGATTAAATATGCTATAAAAATGTTTTTTAATTGTTTTAACGAACTTCTCATGTAATTTCCATTTTGTAATTAATTTTTCCGCCCAGTCAAATCGATCACAACCACTGTGCGGCTTTTGGCTTGGCACACATTTTGCATACCGAATATCCGAATCCGAATATCATCCCAGCGGCAGAATTATCAAAGAAAGAAGAATTGGCAATGTCCAGGAGGCGAGGAGGAGGAGGAGGAAGGGCAGGCGATGGATGTGGAACCGAAAGCCATTAAACAGGCGCGCACAGAGGGAAATATGCGAAAAGTATAAATAATAAAAGCCACACAACACAACTGCCACCGAATCCAGATGTGTGTGCGCGAGTGTTGTGCATTTGCTGAGTTAGTTTAATGAACGCCACTTCGCGGTATGTTGTTTTGTTGCTTTTATGTCTTTGCCGCCGCGCCGAGATGATGATTATGTAAATTGTAGAAAAGTAAAAGGGAAACTAAATACGGTTCGAAGCTTGTAAAACAATAGAGCGTGCACACATGTACACAAGTATGTGTAATAGTATGAATTTTCCTCAATGGTCAAGCAACCGAAATACGTTGTCGGCCGAAGTGATTAATTATGGCGCTGGGGTGAAATGGATGTGGTTCGAAGTTATAGAAATGTTTATCAATTAGGCGGTTTCCACACTCACTTGCAACGGTGGTGCAAACAACAACAACAACAACAACAGCGGTACGCAATGCGTTTTGCTGATAAAGGAGCACTCACACGGACTCACACACACACTGCAGCGCAGCCGCACACACACACACACACACACACACACTAGCACAGCTGTGTATTCTGCTTGGACTTTTATTGATTTTTCCTGTAAAAGGAATCTGCAGAAAACAGGAACTCGCCGAGGAACTATAAACATTCACAAAGGCCACGAATTATGGAGAAACGCACACACACTGTTTCGCCATTAACGGAAACTGAATTAAATAAACATTCTACGTTTTATTGTCACGCCAAAAGAAGACAATTCCAATTTGACGGGGGAACGGCAATGAACTCCCACACAGGCAGATTCTCCCATCCGATTCTCGTACCTTGACTAATAAAACAGTTTTTCAGCAGCTTCTCCGCTCGCCAGCTGACACATTTCCCGCTTTATCACCTTTGTTTACTCAGCGATATTGCATTTACTAGTATTCACCGCACATTTCGCGATAAAACAAATACAAGACGCGCCCGAAACTCCGCTTATCAGAAACGTTAAGACTGCGAGTGTTGCCAGTTTAGCTTTATCTGGCGGTTTTCAGAATATCAGTCTTATGGGCAGCACTGGGTGCTGAAAATCGGCGAGCCTGGCAGCATTGGGTGCTGAAATGCGCAAATGGGCAGCACTGGAAGCTGAATTCAGAAAAATGGGCAGCACTGGATGCTGATCGCTGTTAATGGGGCAGCACTGTTTTCCCGCTAGATATAGCTATTTTCCATTTTAAAGCACATCTCTGAAAACTAAGAGGAACTGAATTTGGTGCAGAATAAAATACAGAAAGTGTGGTCGTAATCTGGGTGAAAAACAGATAATATTTAAATATATTTATAGTTGCTAGAATTGCTTAAATGTGTATTACAAAAATATGGGCAATCGCTTGTTCATTTCAATTTTAGAATTTTTAACACACTTATTTAGTTCATTTTAAAATTTAATAATTAATATAGCCGTGTTCAGCGGTTAAGTTAAAACGAAAATATAGCTTTAAAGTATTTTGTAAAGCTCGATTAGTTTTTGTTTATTCATTTCAAATCGCTTGCTTCTATAACAATTTCTAAATTCTGTTTTTTAGTCGAGCGGAGTTACGAACTTTCAAAAAAACAGTCAAAAACGGCTTCAACACGGCATGACACTTAAATTATTCAAAACTTAGATAAAAAGTAATTGTGCCTTAAACATGTAAAATTTAAACATTTTTTAAATTACCCCCCCCCCCCCTTTTATCTACATAGCACATTAAATTAATAATAAAATTATATATAAATTTAATAATAAATACAATGACTGTTTCTAATTTATTTTTTTTTTTTAATAATTTCTTTAATTTCAAAAAAAAATGTGGTACAGTTTTTGTAATTTTAAAAATTAACCTATTCCATTTTATTAATTAATAACTAATATTTCCTAGGGTCGCACACTAGCGCCAACTTTGTCAACCGGAAGGAGGGCGAAACAACGACTTAAAATTTCCAATAGGAATGTCAAGAAGGAGCTACAGTGTCAATTCCCTGTAGATTTTACGTAGTGTACAAAATGTAATGTAAAAAAACCTACACTCGGTTTAGTTCTCACTAAAATCACAATTTGGTATTTTTATTTGGTACAACGAATGTCAAATACTTTAATACAACAACCACGACCAACTCCTATTTGACATTATTTTACTTTTGACCGTTAAACGAGGATAAGAATTATTGAGCGATTTCCTATATAACTAAATAATTGAAAATATCCGTGATTTATTTGGTTAATGTAAATTTTAACAAATTATAATTTGTACGCCCTTTTAGCCGGAAATTTTTGCTTTTATGAAAATCAAATCTTAATCAGCATCATCAGGAAGGTCGACCTAGGCATGTCCGCAGAAAATGTCATTTTGAACTAGCCGGCAGTTAACACCAGAATCCCAGTATTTAAAGCATTTTTAAAATTTTAACCGTCAGACTTATTTAAAATAACTCTTAAAATGTAGTTAAAGTAAAATGTAAATAATAAATTTAAATTTGCAAAAAACCGCTAAAATTTCCTCTATCCACTTTTTTCCGCAATCACTCTATTAAAAAGCCAAATCTAACGGGAAAAAGGGAGAATGACACCAGTGTTCAATGTTGCCAGTTAAAAAACCCGATTCAGAGAAAAAAAGCTAAAGGTAAATAAAATATTACTAATAACCAAGAGCTACCTCTAAATGCAATATTACTTTCTAGGTTTTAATATAATTAATTTAATTATTTATAAAGTATTTGTATTTGAATTATGTGCTTATGATAGAAGTCTTTCCATTTTCAAATATGCTAGGTCAAGCCTAAAAAAAGCTAAGCCGGCAACACTGCTGTAGGGTTCTTTGGGCATAGTCGACTGGTAAAACTGAAACTGATAATTCAACTCGCGGCGAGAACGGTTGCTCCTTCCTGAGACGGGAATTTACGCAAAAGTGCGCGTTAAGTGTCGGAAGAATCGCTTAAGCTACGATATGAAAGTTCTTACTACTATAAATCTTAATAAAACGAAAAAAGAATATATAAAGCAGTCGACCTTTGAGTAGGGGATTGTTAACCGCTAAAGCTTATAGCCAGTTGCAAATTCCATAAGCTTCTCCATATCCAAATGTGCCAGATTTAGCCTAAAACAAGCTAAACTGGAAACACTGGAGCTGGAGCCAGCTGAGCGGTTGTTGTTGCTGCGCCCGGGAAAGAAGACGCGAAAAATAATACAACGCAAAAAATACAGAGAAAAGCCGACGCAGTTTTGCTGCCACCAACAACCAAATCGAACAACAATTACCGTGCCAAAAGTCAACGGAGCAATTGCTTCGAGAGAGAAAAACCGAAACGCTTGCAATTTGGTAGTCCGAAAATCGTATTGATTTTCTTCTTGTTTGTGTGTGTGCGCGGGCTCGTGAAAAACGCAACAAAAGGAAAAGCGAAAAGCGAAAAGCAACCACTTCGAGACATCACATCCACATCCACTTCCACTTCCTTCCACCTTGCGATAATCGCCACCAATTGGAGACACAATCGCGCCCAGTCTTTCCAATCAGCAATGTAGACAAGTGCCATATTTGTAGTTGTTGTTGTCGTGCGTAGTTGTAGTTATTAATCAAGCAGCAGGCGCGAGCGAGAGGGCGATACAAAGGCGTCGCAGCAGCCCCCCAAACAACAACAAAAGCGAAAGTTTCCCTTGCGTGCCGTGTGTGTGTGTGTGTGTTGGTTTGTGTTTGCAAAAAAATGGTGGATAAATATAAGCAATAATTAATGCAAATGCAAATGCAAATCTCTTCCTAAAAATGTTTCATCAATAAGCGGGGTAAAGGAGTACCGCCCGACATCGGTCTTATATATACACAGGGAGTGGCCGGCTGAATATTTGGGAGGATTTGAGACAAAAGCAGCGACAAAATGTGGATACCTTCGAATAATAAATACGGAGTTGGTGAGTATAGAACGAAAAACATACAGTGAATCCTTGTTTTAAGAGGATCAGAAAGGAAAGTGTTAACTCTAACGGTAGATGTAAAATATTACAGTTTGCTTTGCCACACTCTGAGCTTTATTAATCCCAAAAAGTTCTTATAAAAGTAGGATACACTGTACATGTATCCGTGCCACCCACTGGCCACCACCTCTGCCCGCTGTGCGTCACGTGCTTTGTCTTTGTTTTTATTGTTGCCTTTTGAGGCGATTCACGGTTTTTTCCGCGAAACGCCGGATACCAACCACCTCCTCCACCTTCGCACTGTCAAGGGGAGGAAAAGCGATTTTTCTACTTATTTTTATACACAAACTGCTTGTAGCATCATCGTCATCATCATCATCCCCCTCGCGGCCCCTCCTGTCATCCCAGATTGTATCTCAAAGAGATTTTCCTGTTTGTTGTTGCTGCTGCCGCGCTGCGATTTGATGTGTTTATACACACACACAGCTTCTCCTCTCTCTCTCTCTTCTGTCGCGTTGCCAATTTCCCACCCAGGTGTTGCCAATTTAAATGCTTTCGTAATTACAGCAGCCGCAACGCCAAGTGGCCTTACACTCGTGGCTGGCAGCGTAACCGTAGCAAAGGCATAATAATAAACTTGCGTGTTGTGATAACACACATATGAAACGTACAAAACAAGTAGATCTTGGATATTCTTTGTGCTCACTTATTGCACTTTCAGCTGGATTTTCACATTATCTTCGTGTTCGTCACACTTTTCGCTTCAATGGCAACGCTTAACAAATTACTGAGCGGGCAGGGCAGGGCGGGCGGTGGAAAAAAAAATAAAAGACCGCAAGACCGGAGACTGAGACTGCGAGACTGTCTTCTGTCAGCATCTTCAGTGGCGGAGACGGAGATGGAGATGGAGACTCTGTGCCAAGTTTTATTCATTGTGCCGCTTCACTGCCTCTCCGCTCAGATAAGCGCCAATTTCCATTGTCGCTGAGATGCTCTTCTTAGTCAAGAGGGGCTTCTTGACTACCACAAACAGTTCTTTTCCAAGTTTTAACAAAATTGAGAGAAAAATTCAACATTAAACAATGGTAGGCATAAAATTGGTCTTCAACATCATTTGTATTTTTCTTACATTCGGCGAAAGCGTACCGAAAATGCACGGCGAAACTATACTAGTGTTTATTGTATAAACTTTTTACTATATTTTCAAAAAGAAAAACTAGAAAAAATTATATATACTACCAAGATTATAGTTAGATAGTTTAAAGGAGTATAAAACAATAGTCAAGGATTGAAAACCATAAATACTGATTTGAATCTGTTCCGTGCTGAAGTTCTCAAGCACTAAAGATAAAAATAAATTTTTATATTTTCCCAATTTTTCAGTGTTGTTTTAAGAGTTTTTCCTATTCGATGGAACTTTAAATTCTTTATTATTGATTGATTTTTTATATTGTTCTAATTATTCAGTGTTATTTTCAAGAGTGTTTCATATTCGATAAGACTTTAAATTCTTGATTATTGATTATTATTATTTTCTTCTTTTACTCTTTCCAAACTGCTCCAATTCCCCAAGCATCCGCGGCGACAGCATATTATTCTTTTTTTTGTGTCTGCTCACTGATGCTTGCTCCACATTTAACCCGGCAAAGATTGACATGAGAGCGGTCAAAGTTTACACAAATCAATCAGTCAGTCGCCGATCAGGGTTTCAGGCTGTGTGTTAACATCATTAGCGATTCGAGGCGCTGTCAAGCCAACGCCCTAACCTTGCACAATGCCCAGCACCGCCTTCTACTTCTCCACTGCCTGCACCACCACCTTCTCCTTCTCCTTCTCCCTCGTCTGCCTGCACCACCACCACCATTCAGTCCCAGTTCCGTTCCAGTCTCCATGGCTTCTCATCCGCCAGTGCCACGTGCTGGGCAACTGCCGGGCAATGACTTCATTACCACTCCTGCACTCTTTGTCTCTGTCCGTCGTCGTCTTTTTCCACCAGCAAGTAATTGTTGTACGGCCGGGCATCTATAATTTAAAAACCACCATCTGTCACAGGACATGCCATTGAAAAAGATCTGTAGAAAATAAAGAAAAATAAGCTTGTGGGAAAATATTCTTAGATCTTGAAATCAATTTAAATTTAGCTTACAACTTAATAGTCAAGAAAATGTTATTAATCTAGTCTTAGATTGCAGACTTTGTCCTGACTTTCTTATTTAAACTCACAACTTATATTTCCTTGATATCTAATAAAACTTTGTAGATCTTGAAATCAATTTTAATTTGGTATACAACTTTATTGCCAAGAAAATGTTATTAATCTAGTCTTAGATTGAAGACTTGGTCCTGTTTTCTTATTCAAACTTATAACTTATATTTCCTTGATATCTAATTCAACTTTTTCTGTAAAACTTGAAGCTAAAAAACAAGTTCTTGTTATAGAAGTTTGACTGTAGCTATTGCCCTCAATTGCGCAGTGAGTCGAATGCACAATGGTGACAATTTTGCGGAGCAACCCTCGGGCCTGGCCATGCGGGTCAGTTCCTTTTTGCTGAGGCATTTGCAAACTTGGATTTGTAGCTCAAAGTTTACGCAACTTTTTGGCAAAAAATAAAATTTTATATTTTGGATAGGGAAGTTGGGCCATTGCCTGCTCTGCCTGCCTGCAGCACCGGATGTTGCCGCTCCGGCTCTCTGCCGGGCTGTCTGCCTTTTCCAGAGAATTCCGCTGTCGCTGCTGCGGCAATTTCAGTTTCAACTTTAATTTAATATTCATTTTATGCATTTGGACAGTGGAGACAGTGGAGTCCGCCGCGCACAAATTTGTGCAGCGCTTCCTTCCTTCAGAACGCACACACACATGAGTGCGCATAAAATTGATTCATTTCCATTGTTTAATATGCTCGGCGGCAGCGTTATTTTTCCCCCCAGAGAGAGCGGTAGTTTTGTGCGTTTGAGTTGTACTTCCATAATTCGTCTTTAACGATTTATTTATGAATTGCCATTTGTGGGACACGCGGCGTATGATTAACAATCCGAACGCACGCACACTCGAAATTTATCAGAGAATGTCGCATTTGGTGGCCCATTATCGGTCACATTGGCCGGATGGACGAGTGTTCCCCTTCTTCCGTTTGACCAATGGTATGGGTAAATTGTGGGTTTGTCTAGGAAAAAGGTAAATACATCACCCAGACGGGGGTATGTCCATCCGTCGATAAGCCAGGAACGATAAGGAAACAAGTATCCGCAGCTCAACAAGCTCTTAAACTGTTTAAAAATATCTATATGTGTAAGGCAAATATGGAAATACAAATACTTAACAAGTGCTTTTGGCAGAAACAGTTGCATTTCATTAATTGGTAAATATATGTGACTGGCTTTTCGTTGGGTAAACTCTGAAATTTCAGAAAATAAGCAAACAAATGTATGCCATGTGGATTTTAAAAGCTCATTTATACAAAATGCAAACTGCAACAAAAAATAAACAAATGTGCAAGCACTCAATTGAGCGACACACAAATATGTGTAAAATGCATTTAATTACTGTGATGCCATGGCAATATTCGTACAAAATGCATATAATAAGCAAATATAAATAACTACACACATAACCACCAGTTTATACTCAAACTGATGGCACTGGCACTAACTCACAATTATAATGAAATCCACTTGACAATGGCGGGCACCGAGAGTAGAGCTTTGCTTTGTGTTGCCCCGGAATACTCCGTTTGGATGAGGAGAGCATGTGTGACGGCATCCATTCAGCGAAACTCTCTACCATACAGAGTCTGAATTCCAGACAATGACAGTGATAATGACATCTGATTGACATTTGGGTCAGGCTTCCTGGTATGAAACAGGTTCCGAGGGATCCAGATTCAAACAATGTAGAGCCTTTCAAATGGTTTCATGTTCTCTTCAGTTAAATTACTCACTTATACTTTGTAGGAGGAAACCTTAAATCAAGTAGGAATTAAGTTAATATTTTAAAACCTTAAATTTAGATTAATGTAGTTATTTTTAAATAAATTCTTTTTAATAACACTTTACTAAATACTTGAACTTGTTAAACACTTGATTATACGTTATGTGTTAATTTTCTTTGATTTTAATACATTCTATATCGCTCTTAAATGCGTTTTAAAGTCTTAAAAGGCTATTAAAACCAATTATTTTTGTTCAAATACTTTATTTTATCGCTTTTAAAAGTCTTAGTCATCAAGTCTGTTATTTTTATTTAAATACTTTATAAAATAAGTGCTGATAAATCACTCAAAGACTTTGATTACGGATGTGTAACTTATTTTCCGCGTTGACTGTGTATAGTTTGACTTAAAATTAAGCTGTGATTATTTGTTAAGTTGTATTTAAAAACAATTACGATTTAGTAAAATCAATAGAAACAATTTTAGATACTTCTTCAGATCACAATTACTTTATCTTGGATATGGCAAATATTTATCATTATACAAACATATAGTCACTGCATCGCCAGCAAGCAGAGTGGCGCAGTGGAAGCGTGCTGGGCCCATAACCCAGAGGTCCGAGGATCGAAACCTTGCTCTGCTAATGCCACAAAGTGGGACTTGTTTTTTTTTCTATTAAAAATTTGTTCCCTGGCTAATCACTGGATTTGAAACCTTATCCCTAACCCATTGAAAGTTAATTTCAGTGGTTTTGGGCCAACCACTTGACCCACATTCAAATGGTTTCCCTTTCCGGCGCTGCCAGCGAGTTCCACTTTGTTGTCGGCCCCACATTGTTGGCAATAACACAATTAATTAATTAAATTCTTAAGCCTCCCCGGAGGCACTTGAGTACTGTGGTAGCGGATGCGGCTTCGGATGCGCCGGGGGGAGGTCAAGTGTGAAGATGGGCTCCCCCCCGCCGTCGCTCATTTAATCCATTTGCAGTTGAGCTTCTGCAGTAACTGCGGTGAATAGTGCAGCAGCGGCAGGCGACGGCTTTCTCATTTAATTTAAAATTATTTTCCGCCCAGCGTCCCCCGTCCCCTTCGCCACTCCCAACGCTCCAACCCCAATCCTCGTGCACTTGCCTTAACGACTTTTTTATTTAAATACGTTTGTTGACATTGCGGACTTGTTGGAGTGAGCATTGTGTTCTCTGTTCCGGCTGCCCCGTTGGCTCCAGCTCCTAGGGGTCCTTTGTGTGCGAGCAAACAAAACGGGTGATGTAAGCCAAGCCTTTGGGGATATTGCTGCATTCATCGTAAAAGTAATTAAAGGACTCAGCCCTATGCCGTCATGATCCTGCCAATTTCCACGAGGCACTTCAAGTCAACTTTATGAAATTTAATATTAAATTCCCCTAAGTCGTTGCTTAATGCTCATTAAAATAATTCACACACCGGGAGAACAAAATGTGTTAATATTTACAAGGGAAATATTATAGTTTAGCGTGAAGTTGATAAAACTACAGTTTAATTACTTGATTAAATATTTGTGTGAAGAAAAATTAGGTAAATATTGAGTAAATTTGGTCTTGAATGACATTGATTTAAAAATATATATAAAAGTATATTTATTATTACTTAAATAAATAAAATAAATAGATGGGCATACTTTTTGTTTTACCTCTGTTTGAAATAAATAATAAAATATTTTGAACTTATCCTTTACCTTAATCAGTAGTCTTTATAACAGTTATTTCATTATTTTTAAACACATTAATATTCCAAATGGCTTGTGTTTTTCGAGTATCTTTGCTTAGGGTCCACTTTTTTCTCTTTGTGTAATTGAGAAAGAGGTTCTCCAGTTGGCTTTGAGTTAGCTTCTTGCCAGGCCGACGCCTGCCTAATGTGACTGACCTAAATAGTGCAAACGCTTGGTTGGCATTTTGCCTAGTGCTATGGATTCCGGGATGTGTGTACATACACCCAGGGAAATGCTTAAAACTATGGGTTAACTGCTTTTACGACATAAAAATATAGCAGATAAAATTTTAAAAAATATATATATTCTTTGCATTTAAAGAAATGTCATTTTTAATAAGAAAGCATGGTTAATTGAGTAAATTTTATAAAGAAACTAATAAATTATTGGGATTTGTAGTCCCCAAATTACTGTCGCTCATTTTAAAGGACTAACTAACATCTCTTATTGAAAGGATTTTATTAATTTTGTAGTTTTCTCATCAATCTTATAATCTACGTTTTTAAATTGATTTAATTTATTAATTATAATTGCACATTAATAATGCTAAACACTATTTTTCGAGTGTTGAAGCATGGTTTATGTGTGCTCATTTTCTGGAGTGTTTGCCCGCGCCGCCAGTTGAAGTGCCGAAAACTGAAGAGTAGAGCTGGGGGAGCTTTCTGGAGATCATCAACTGGCATTTTAAATTATGAAATTCTTGCTATTTAGCATCTCCAGAATTCATTTAAATCAGGCAGCCGCATTCGCGACGAGCATCGCAAATTGAAGCCAGTTAGAGGCGGTTGCCAGAGTCGCAGCTAAGGGAAAGAAAGGCAACGGCAGCTATAAAGAACTCACAGAACAGCAGCAAAAGCAGCAGCAGCAACAGTAGCAACAACAGGAAGCAGTTTGCCCATTTTCATGGCATTTCATTTTACATCTCCCCCCCATTCCGGATTCCCCTGTCCCCTGTCCCCTGTCCCCTGTCCCTCGTCCCGTTCCTGCTGGTACCACCTCCGCCTTCAACCGAATCTCTCTCTGTCTGTCTGTCTGGGCGTGCGTTTTATTAGCTCCTTTCGTTGATATGCTCATGCCGTGCTCGCTCGTTTGTCTTTCAACAAGGGAACACACAGCCACATTCGCATCCCATATCCACACACAGACAACGAACACCGAAGCACCCAGCACCACCTCCAGCACCATCACCAGCAGAAGCACCACCATCCGCATCAGCACCACCCCAACAGGGCCCGGCTTCCTCGAGTCGCGGCGCCTCCCAGACTAAAGTGTGTGCCTTGCATTTATAATGGATACACGGTGAAAAATCGGTTAGTGCCTGTTTGGAATTCAAATCAGCTTTGTCTTTGATCAAGACTGATAGTAATGGGAATTTCCAGGCAAACATACAGAGTTTCATTAAACACTCTTGTGATTCTGAGCCTTAAACCTTAAAAGAAGTTATTTTGTAAAATAAGTGCTTAATATGATTGAATATTTTGAGGTGCAAAAGTATTTATGAAAACAAAACATTTGAATCCAAGATTGAGCAGATTTTGAGGCAAAACTTTCCAAAGTAATAAGGATTTAGTTGTTTAAGCAATAAAAATCCTTAGCATTATGGATTTCTAATTAATGTATATTATAGCAACTGTCTAGAAAATATATAAATCATTTCCAAGATTACTAAATATTACTTTTAAACGATTTATTCTTATGCCTCTCAATATCAGCTAACTGATGATAGCTCAAGTTCAGTGCGCTCTCTTCAAAGGCAGAAAAAATTTTAAGCATGCTTCCAGATGGCTTCATTCTCATTAGAGAACTGGCCAAAAGACACGAATGTGGTATCTCTGCCAGTGCTGTCAGTGTATTCGTTACCATGGCCACCATAGACAGCATTGCGGATGTATCCAGCAGCTTTCACAGCCCCGGCGCTCTGTAGCTTCAGCTTGAGCTCCGACTCTGGCTCCGACTCCGGCTCCGGCTCCCAGTGACAGCTACCGTTTGGGTGGCTGGAGCCAGGAGCCAAAGTGTTCGATGGCCAAACTCATTGTTCACCCCCATATATACACACACTGGGCTCTCCATAAAAACACGCATTGATGCATATATATTTTCTTTTCATAGCCATTTGCCTATTTATAGTTGAAGTATTTATTGTTGCCGGGCCACTCGTGGCATGCTCAAGTGGCCACTCGTGGTGCCACTTTAATTGCCACGCCGCCAGTCCATCCTGATACTGCGACTCCAATGTCATGGCCAAGGAGTGGTGGCAAACGCAACTGGTTGTAATCTAACCGCAGCCAAGACCGACTTTTAACGCTTTCTCATTGCCTTCTTTTTTTGCAGCCATCCACAATTGGCATGGCGATGTCCGATTTGGCCTGGCCCTGGACGTTGGCGATTCCGTGGACATTGTGGAGGAGTGCACGTATTGGTATCGCGGTTCCTGTCCCCGAAAATCCCGAGCTGTGGGTATCTTTCCCAAGACCTATGTGCACATTAAGGATTTGACGAAAATTGATCCCGTGGTGGCCGAGTGTACGCAGGTCCTGCGCGAGTGGTCGGAGATATGGAAGCGTCTCTATGTGGTAAGTGTTTTCAATGAAAACTGATTTAGATTTTTAATATATATTTAAAATACTTTACAGGATCGGGAAGCCTACAAGTTCCAAACACTGCGCAAGGTGATGTTTTCTATATTGGAAAGTCGAAGGGAACTCCTAAGCGCCACCATGACTCAGGATCAAACACTGGAGCTTCAAATGGTTGTGGTTTCTAAAATCGACTGGGGCAATCGGTAAGTTAGCACTTAAGATAATGTAAATATATATTAAATGGTTTAAATAACAAACTTTGCCAGTAAATAATTATAAAGTTTATAATAGAATATTTGTGTTTATAGAAAAATGATATTTACAAAGAAAAGGGATCGTTTGATCAACAGTTCTTCTGATTTTAAAGTGCTTAACATTGTAACATAGAGAAGTGTAACCCCTGATTAAAGCTTTTGAAGGTTTTCCTTTGTTTTTTCCCTAGCTCAACCTTCATGTTTAGAGATTTCCCACATCCACTTCCGTCCCATTGATAAAACTGGAGTTCAGCTGAAATTGTATATAGAATATTTATTACAACTTTGAACTTAGATAGCTTGGGTTCTCTTTTGCTTGTTTTATGTAAAATGTGTTCTTTTCTAGCAATAATCACAATAATTTTGTTATAAACAAAATTCCTTAAAATTACCATATATCTGTAGACTAAATGTTAGGACAAAAATAGCGAGAGCATTGTGTATACTCGATTAAATATGCATAATCATAATCATAATCATATTCCTCATTCGATTACTACCAATTTTATATAGATCAACGTTTCGTGAGCATGCATGAGCGATAAGCAGATACATATATATATAGCTGCTGCATAGGTATTTTAGTATTTTGGGGACCGATCGATCCGAACCCACTATCGAGCTAACTTTTAAACTTAATTGTATATTTAAAATGGCGCATCATTGGCAACGACCTAGCTACGATACCAAGTAGCAAAATCGCTTGCTGGAGAGACTCCCATCTCCACTTCGTCGTTCAATCTTCAACCTACAAATTGCACGGTCTGCATGTGTCCCTCTCTCATCTCATCTCATCTCATTTCATATTATATTTTGTTATATTCCTCCTTGTGGTCTCACTCTTTAGCTCACCCCGTGTCAATGACGCACTGCACCTGTCTCTTTTTTTGGCTAGGATCGAATTCAAAGAATATTATTTCCTTATAATTTTGCTAGATATATTTCGCATAGTTTTTTTATATGTTATTGAGTTTCTAAATCATCTCCGAAAATGTAATGTTACTCGTCCTTGCCGGCATTCAACAGTCTTAGTGGTAGAAATGGAAAGACCTAACCTCTTGACACACAACTCTCGCTGTCCCCCCTACAAATATTATTGAGAAATCATTGAAATCATTGTTTAGTAGAAGCCACCCCGATGGAGTCGGTTCATGTCTCCGTCTCCTTGCCGCCGCCGAAGCTCTCAACGGGCGGGTATATCGGATGGCTGATGGGGTTCATTTCGAGGGTCGATGGTGCCGATGGGGTGCGGGAAGCGCCGAGCAGGCTGCATAGCTGCTGCAGCATGTCGCTGTACGATCTTGTGCTGAGATTCTGGCTAAGGAAGTGCAGGATCAGGAAGTCGCCAATCTGTGCGGGGAAAAGTATATATCAATTAGCCACGGCTCCTTTATGAGATATATTCTAGCAGAAACTCACCTCCAGGCGCCTGACCAGGCCGGCAATTTCCTTGCGCTGTCCAGAGCGATACGAACGCTTGATGATCGTCTCCCGAGTGGTGGGCATCATGATAACCACCAGAGAGTAGAGCACAGCCACGCCGGAAATGGTGGCCAGGATAATAAACCAGAACCTAAGGAAAAACCACAATCATTAGAGATCTTTCTATAGAAAGCAAAGAGATATTAAACACTCACCATAAAAAGATGTAGATCTTCTCGTTCAGGATATTCAGTGCCAAAACACAGAGTGTGTCATGCTTCTGGACCGATCCGCTGGGACCGAACTTGTGGAACGTGCACTTGGTTAGCCGTGGGAATATCTCAATCATGGGATCGAAGCGCTTGTCCTGGTCCATGTTTGAGAACTTGACCACATCCGTTCCGTAGGACATGAAAGCACCGCCCAGAAACTTATCCACCATAAAGATATTTACAATCACATTCACGAAATTGAGCAGCTCGCAGAAGAAGTAGGCAAAGGAGTAACCATTGTGGGTATTCAGACTGTTGACAAAGTACTTGAGGATGCGATCCTGACGATCCCGCCGATAGTCATCCGGCACACTGACCATGCCGCGCAAACCATCGGTGATCATGCGAATCTTGCCGTCCTCCATGTTCTTCCAGACCCAGTGGGGAACGTAGAACATGAGTCCCTGCAAAGAAGGATATTTTGATTAGTTACAAACTATATATACATGGGATTCCCATATCCTACTCACCTGAAAGAATAGCACAAATGGCACCCACTGATAATAGCTGTGATAGCGCTTCTCCTGACCGTAATCATTGCCCAATCCCGGGGCTGCTACATCCGTTCCAATCTGCCGGTGCTGCTGGCCAGGTATCGTGAACGTGTAGGTGATCCAGCAGAACGTGTTGATCACATGCATGGGTATGGAACCATCGTTGATGCAGCTTATGGGATCGCCTGCAAGCAAAGAGATACAAATACATATACAGATAAAGATACAGCTACAGATTCAAGTAATTTGTAGATATGCATTGCGACCTCGCCGCAATTCGAATCTAGAGAAATCCACGCGCATTCCCAGCTGGCAGCAACCTCGCATGTCGTCCGTCAACGTCAAGTGCCATTAGGGCAATCTCTTGCCCCGGCCAGGCACAAATTGTCGGCACTGTGGGTGCGGTTACGGTTACATCTACGGTTACGTTGACTAATACGGTTGCTCTCAGCAGTTGCTACGTGCTTAGGTAAGCCTGCAACATTCAGGCGGACAGCATTTTGGGTGTGCCCCCAACTTCGACATGAACTCCGCCTCCTCTTACTCCTCCTTTTCCTACTCCTCTATTTGGGCAAACAAAGTGGATACAAATAGAGCTGCAGACGATGGTGGTGCGGGGCCGGAGGTAGAATTCCCAGAAGTAACCGTCAATATTTGACTGTGGTTTTGTCCCTTGTTCACTTTTAGAGCACTTCTTTTAATGCACCAATATTTGGCTGTGTGGTGATGCAAAGCCCCAGATCAAGTTAAAGGTTTACGAAAGGTGATTCTAGTTCTTAAAGTCATGGAGTTTTGATAAAACTTTAAAAATTAAAGTCTAAATAATCGCTGTTTAAGCTGGAAGTATTATAGTTCTAAACTCTTGTTTACAATACAAATAATTATAAACATTTCGTTATGTTATTGCTTCGATTCAGTTACAGTGCTTAGCTCCCACTGCGTGGGAATAAATAAGCAAATGAATTCCTGGCTTCATTATGTAAGGCACTTCACTGAGCCCAGCTTGAACCAGATACATTGATTTTCACGCCAGTTACGGGCAGGGAAGGCCTAAGCCCAGGGCACCACCACCACCCGTGGCGACCAGTGAGTCACACATGGAGTGCGGCTTAAGCTGAAATCCGATGAACGTGCTGCGGTCAAATTTATGAAAGCTCTGCAAAGTTGTTTTCGTTCGATTTCAAATGGGTTGCTGCATTAGCATTAATGTTGCAATTGCAAGCGCAAATAGCATAACTAGGCTAACACTCTGGTGCTAAGCAGCATGCACTTTGGTG
Source organism: Drosophila watanabei (assembly GCA_008042575.1). Taxonomy (NCBI): domain Eukaryota; kingdom Metazoa; phylum Arthropoda; class Insecta; order Diptera; family Drosophilidae; genus Drosophila; species Drosophila watanabei. The sequence continues at coordinate 757,284 of VNJS01017705.1, read as the reverse complement.
CACTATATAGTCTCACAAAGAAGGTGCTAACTTACCGATCAGATTGTTGGCGGTGACGATGATGCAACAGGTGAAGAGAATGGCCGTCGTGATCCTGTAATGGCAGCGGAATACCATGTTGTCGATAACCGCCTTGTCCAGCAGATAGCGAATCTTGACGAAGCCGGACACGGCCGAGACCATGCCAAAGACCGCCATGTTGATGGTTAATGTGCTGCTGCAACGAAGCTAACTGCAAGGGGGGGAGAAATAAGATGAAATGAGCAATTGAACACTGGGGAAAATGTCTTTAATAGGAATTATACCCTAACTAGTTGAATTAAGTGGAAAAAAGTGAGGTAGAAAAAGTTCAAAAATGTTTTTTATTAGCTCAATCTCTTGTTATATCTTTCAATTAACCTATTTACTAATCTTTGCAAGTTTACATAATTCTCAATTACTATAAAACCCAGCTTTTTCCAAGTGCACAGTCTCTTTCCCCGGTTCGTAATGTTCCATACTTAATTGTGCGCTGTGTTGTTTGCCTTGTGCGTTATCTAGGACAGTCATGTCATGACATATACCAAATTATTTCACCACCACACATATTTTTCCTCTCCACTCCCAATCCCATGTCCCGCAACCTTCTCTCCAGCACTAGGTCTATGTTTGGAATACTCGGCGTTATCGTCGACAAGCCGCACTTACAATTAAGTAAGTGCTGGGGCAGTGCCGGAACTGTTTGTTAGAGGCGGAGCCTGGCGATGTTATGTTTCGTTGTGCAATCTAATCTAATCTCCGCTAAGCTCGTCTAGGTTGAATGCCCTGCCCCTCCGTCTCCGCCGCCTTGGCTAACAAGTTCATCTCGAGAGAAGACGGCTCTCAAGTAGAAACCGGTACGGGTACGGTGGTACAGCTTTTTTGTCAACCCACGCATAAATTTCACTTTGTCCCCACCGAAAAAAGCCGAATTTCAAGCACCGAAATCCAAGCCCAGATACCTCGAATCATTCGCTTTTGGGTTTTTGTTTTCTTTTCAGCCTTTTTTTCGGCACTGCTTCGGTTTGGATGGGATCCATGGATCATGGGATCAGGTTCTGGTTCGGTTTGCTTTCTTCTCGACTCTTTTGTTTATATGCAAATTTTTTTTCTGCTTTTTTTTTACCGTCTTTTGGGCCATTGTGTGTGTTTTATGTGTGTGTTTTGGCTGTATTTCATTTCGGCACGACAACAGATCGTTGTATAAACTGCGAGAGGAACACGCACACACAGGCAGAGAGTCGCACGCATGCGCGGCTTATAGAGTCATCTCCGTCGCACGCATGCGAGCAGCAATTAAAGTCGCAAAGTATCTGTATCTGCGCAACGGCAGCTACTCCTTTTAAATGCATCAGCTTCTGCACTGAACATTCAATCTTACCACTCACACACGAGCACAAAACACACACACACAATCACGCTAGAACACACACACGGATACGCGGAGAGCACTTCATTTTCAACTCAACTTCAATTCTTGCCTCTTTTCTTTCAATAAACTTTTCGAAAAAAGACAAAAAAAAGAAACTGGTTTTAAGGTATTTTCTTTTTAGGAGTAAGCGAGAGCGCTCACACTGCTGCTCTGCTGCTCTCCCATTTTGTTTCGTTTCGTTTTGGTTTTGGTTTTGGCTTTTGGTTTGGTTTTTCGTCTCGGAAAGTGTTTGCTACCAATATTGGCAGCAGCAACCTGCACAAGAACCGAGCCGAACCGAACCGAACTGAGGCGACCCCTTCGCACACACTTAAGTGATTCTTTTGCTCCTGCTGCTGCCGCCACCGCCGCCGTCTCGGCCGCCGCCGCATTTAAATTTATTGCTGCCACTTTGACACTTTGGAAACCCGTTTTCGAACGGCCCATTAATTCCCAGCTCCCAGCTCTCAGTCGCCGGAGCTAGTATTTATTATGTTTGTGCTTTTTTAGCTGCTTATTTTTAGTTACTCGATTTTTGTTCCTCGTTTTTTGCTTTTTTTTTGTCAAGAGAGCCGAGTGCACTTTGTTGCAGATTCAAGATTTCTATTATACACAAGTACAAACACACACAGACAGTCTCAGTCTCAGTCTCAGCTGGCAGTGCATTCGAAACTGCACCCAGTGCAGTGGTGTGCGTGCGCTGCTGAGCTGTGATTTTGATCAGTATCAGTGGTTCGAAGTCGGAGCTAGTGGCCATACCCGTATCCGTATACTCGAAAGTGCGCAGCTGCTCTCAGCGGCGTTCGGAAACCTACTGACTATCGCCGACGCCGACCACAACCAGCCCCAGAGTCAGAGCCAGAGCCAGAGCCCAGCTACAAGCCCAGTCCGCTCTCTCCCTGGTTCTTCTCTCTCTCGCTCTCTCTGGTTTTGATGGAACCAGCGATCCCAACTGGTTCGTGTCCGAAAATTACGCTCAAGCTGCATTTGCATTCGCCCTACCTGAGAGAGAGAGGGAGAGCCAGGTAGAAACCTTGCAGCCGCTTAGGTAGTTCACTCCGAATTTCCCTTTATCTCGAGTTTGAAACATCTGGATTGGAAATCTGTAAATCCATTGATTAGTTTAGCTCTGCTCGCTTTTATGGCCCTCTGCCTACAACTCTATCATCCGGATCGGGAATTAGAGATTAGCCTGGAGTTGGAGTCAAAGCATTTAGGCTGCCTAAACGAAGATTTTGGATCTAGAACTGGAACAATAGCCGATAAAGTACTAGAGAAAAAAATGAAATGGTTAAATAGAGAACAATGTAGGGTGAAATAAAGTAATCTTTAGAGAAAATATAAAGTTAACGGTAGTAAATGAGCTCTAAATATGAAATACAATCTTCTTTAGACTCTGAATAAGGTTGCAGGTTCTGAAATATGGCTTTAAAGGGTTCAATTCATAAACAATTTTAATTATCAACCTTTTCTCCAAGTCTTTGTAAAAACAATTAAATTTTCATAAATGAAATAAAAATTCAGACCTTGAAGACACTTTTGTTGACAAGAAGATACTACCTTAACAGTTTGTAACTGTCTAGCCTTTATTTTGAATTTCAACTGCAATTTATTCGTGTAATTATATTATATTATATATATTATATATTATATTATATTATATTATAAGAACTTATAATTATAATGTTCTTTACATTTATACTCTCTGCAATCCTCGTTTTAATAACTAAAATTAATGAGATACTTTTAAAGTGCTAAAATACAGCCCCTTTGCGACTCATTATAAAAACAGCTTCCAATTAATTCCGCAGAACCTAAGCTGCCTGTCCATTTGGTTTATCGTTACTCCCAGGCCCAAAGAATCCTGATGCTGATGCCGCTCTGAAGAGTCCGCCAAGTGGGTCCAAGGAACTATTCGGATTCCAGGGTTAAATGTGTCGCTGATCGGCTCAGCAGCTCCGAAGCTAAGCACACACTCACATAGCTGGCGTTGGGTCCGAAATGAAGATCCATTTGCATGCTGAGAGCTAGACAAGCAACGCCAAACTAGTTGCCAGGCATTCCTTCCCGGGTCCCAGGTCGGGACCGAGTCTGCCAATGCTCCTGCTCCTCCCCATCCCTTGCCTCCTTGGCTGGTGGAGTGACTCAGCTCGGTGGCTTTGGCCTGCTGCTGCCGCTGCTGACTTGTTCTTAGCCGCCGTCTTGGCCATAATGAAATGGCATTTCGAAATGGCTGCTGCTGCCGTTTGGTTGGTGGTGCGACTGCGGCTGCCGGTGGTTCAGTTGCTGCTGCTGCTGCTGCTGTTTCCATGTCCTGAACCGCTTCGCTCCACCTTGTGCCTCCCCGCGATGCAGTGTTTGTTTATTGTCGGGGACCGATGCCCGATGCCGATGCCGATGCCGGTTGCCTGTTGCCTGTTGCCTGATGGCTGTGCCCTGTGGCCTCTCGCCAGAAATGTATCTGCGAGCTACACCTTTTATAAAGACATTAAATACGAAATATATGGCATGTGTGATTGTGATACGCGTTGTATCTGGGCCTCGACTCGACTCGAGCCGAGACGAGACGAGACCCCTAGATACAATGCCATCGAACGTGTTGCTGTTATTGCTTTTGTTTGTGGTTGACAGCTCTGCTTATCGAAGTGTAAATAATTAAATTTTTTTTCTGTATCGTCTGGGTCTCCATCTTGTTGCCTCTTCAAGCCCTTTTCTGTTCTGCTTCGTTCTGTGCGGTGTCATATCTTTCGTAGATTTCCAACAATTTGGACCCTGGACTTAATTAAAAAGGAATTTGTTTCGGAATCGAATCCCTTCATTCCAGATAAGCGAAGCTGCTATTCTTTAGCCCGTTTTTTGGGTATACAGATTCACCTGTTTGGGTTTTGGGACCCGGCACTTAATTAAAAGCGACTTAAAGTGTTCATTACCAGCATGGCTACCGTTTCGCGCACGCGCTCCTCTCATATTCGTATCCACAAAATACTTTTTCGAGTCGCCGTGCTTCATTTGGTCACGTCAACTCAGAGCCGCAGTCAGAACTTCAGGCGTAATAGAGGTGGCTCAAACCCAACACACACACACACAAACTACTACACCTACTACACACAACAATCGGTGGCAGAGAGAGTGCTGAAATTCCCCAGAGATCATACGACGATGGTCTCTCCCAACTGGTTCCGGTTCCAGTCTTTAGAGAGATCTCTTCGGGCCTCTCTCAGCATTTCACATGAGATAGAGGCAAGTCGTTTAGGCCTCGTTAACAGCCAAACGGCTTCTTCGGCTTGTTCTGGAGGCTTGTAAAAGAGTCTCTCTCGTTCTCGTTCTCTCCCTCTCTCTCTGTCTCTCTGCGTAAGCCAGGTAGAAGTTCCAGCGTAGCCGAGGTAGCAGCATCGTCAACGACGTTGCGACGTCGCCGCTGTGAACCTGGCCTCAACTCTGGTCAGCTCTGTATCCCCTTGCTCCGCCGCGTCTGCCCCTTCTCGCATGCGCCACCGGAATGCCGTGAACCCATTAGCCATGTTTCGGGTACCACACTGGATCCGCGCTGCCTGTAAGCAGCCAAAATTTATGCGTCATGCGGGCCCATGCGATGCGAGAGTCCACCACGGTTCGGGCCATCATCATCGTCATCATCATGATCATGTAAATTCCACGCGGTAGCCACTGGACAAACTCTGGGCACGTACTGGCCATAGATAGTGTGAAATAATGATAGGCCCAATCCATTTAGATACACATCTTTGACGATAGATCTTGGATTGGTTCTCAGTTCGAGCTACTTCTCGAATGTCGATCGAATGTGTTCGTGACAGGTTGTCTGGAGCTGGGTGCCTTGACTCTGATTCATTCGAGGGCGATATTTGCATGAGTTGTGCGGATTAGTCAGAAGTTTGAGGGAACCTGATAGGCTTATGTTCTTGATTGTGAACAAAAATCCCTATGTATTGGGACCACTTTCTAAAGTAGAGCCAAGAGGGAAGTGCTGATAGCTCGGGTTTGCAACCTCAAGTCATTAGAGTTTACATTGTGTTCTACCGAAGATAGAAATAATTGGTTTCAAGTGCTTAGGAAGTTACTATTCTTCTTCTTGGAGTTATATATATCACAATTTGAGATAACCTTTTACTAACTTTATAGCCATAAGTCTTGTAAAAATGATCTTCCCCTCCTGCCGCATTCCCTCACCTTCATCACACCTTCATCTTGATCAGCTAAATTCCTGGCGGTCTTCTTGAAATCTACTAAAATAAATCCACTCAATTCCCTTTACGGTTCTGTTCTATTTATGGGATTTCTCGGTGATTAATGATCATCACCCATAATGATGACTGACCAAATTTGTATTTAATTCTTGGCGCTCCGCACGACTTCACGTCAAGCGACAATTAATTACGAACGAATGCGTCAATTTGATTAAAGTTTTCTATAGTTTTCCAACCAACAACTGGACTGTAATCACAGGGCCGGCTCCCCCTTGGGCCTCGGATCCCACGTTCCATTAATTTATATGTTTTTCTCATATCGGAACGTGACAAACTGGCAAAGTTGTTATAGCTGTGTGTGTTTCTCCCTTTGCATATTATCGCCATAACTCAACCATCGGATACTTATCGATCTTTGCAGCAAACTCGGTCTGGATTTGGTGCCTCGAGAGGGACCTTTGGCAGTGGATCCCCATAGCATTGGGATTGTCAAGCTGTACAATGTGCATGTGAGCAGTGCCGATAATGCCAAGGCTTCCTCGGTAAGAATTTAATTTTAGTTGTAATATTCTTAATACTCACTTCTTTATTTTCTGTGTTTATAAACCCACAGAGTCGTGGCACATTGAGGAGAAAGACGCAGCGCAAGATCTTAACCCATCACCTGTACTTTTGCATGCGGGGCTTTGGTTATCGCATTGGCGGCGATGATGCGGAGGTCTACTTCTTTCTCTACGATGGCACCCACATGCGACCACTGTCCGAGCGGTTTCTGTTTAAGATCTCCAAGGATGGTTTCACCAACTACACCGAAAAGTTGCACAGCAACTGTACGGTTTTCACGGATCTCGGTAAGGAAAATGCTTTTGTGTCCTATTATTCAATGGTTAATCCTCTTCTCAAACTCAGGCGCTGCTGATCTCAATGAGGATCTCCATCTGGTGGCCGTGGTTATGCGCGTGGGCAAGATCATTCAATCCGATTCCATCAAAAAGATCGAGAAGAGTGGAGCCTATGGTCATGGACCAACCTTCCGTCGTCCCTTTGGCGTGGGCATTCTCTCGCTTAGCGACATTGCCCACTTCGATAGCAGCCTGGAGCAGTCCTCCGACGAGCGGGAGTACAACTTTAAGCTGTTCCAGTGCGAGGAGAAGGACTTTCACCTGTTGCCCGAGCTGATCATCAAGAAGTCCAACGGAAAGTACTCACCCATCCAGCCGAGTCAGGGCACTCAGGGTATTGATGTCTCTCTGAAGCTGCTGCACGGCGGATTGGGACAGGCTCGTCAGGAGCAGCCGCTGCTCTTCCAGGGCACCACGATCACTAGGAAGATGGGCTTCCCCGATGTCATCATGCCGGGTGATGTGCGTAATGATCTCTTTTTAACCCTCGAACGGGGAGAGTTTGAACGCGGTGGAAAGAACACGGGGAAGAACATCCTCGTTACGGTTGTGGTCCTGGATGAGACGGGCAATGTGCTAACCGACTGCCTGTGGGGTGCCTCCGGCATGGACTCGCAGGCCCAGTACCGCTCCATGATATTGTACCATCAGAACACGCCCAATTGGAACGAGATGCTGCGTCTCTGTGTGCCCATCGACAAGTTTGCCACGGCCCACGTCCGGTTCGAGTTCCGACACTGCTCGACGCGGGAGAAGACGGAACCGAAGCTGTTCGCCTTCAGCTTCGCCAGGCTGATGGACACGGGCGGAGCCACGCTGCGCGACGGCCAGCACGATCTGTTTGTGTACAAGTGTGAGGATCCTGCCAAGCTTCAGCCGGCCAACTATCTGCGGCTGCAGTGCCGGCAGGGCGATCCACAGGGCAAAATGGACTGCGGCGGCTGCTTTAGTCGCCACTCCAGAGAGACATTCTATCTGCGCTCTCTCCTCTGCTCCACGAAGCTGACACAAAACGCGGATCTACTCTCCCTGCTGCAGTGGCGCACAAATCCCGAGACTATTCAGGACTCCCTTACGGGCGTTCTAAGGCTGAACGATGAAGAGCTGGTCAAGTTCCTGCAGGACGTGCTCGACGCCCTGTTCGCCATGTTTTCGAATGAGGAGGGCAACAGCACCCAGCACTCCGGCCTGGTCTTCCATGTGCTGGTGAGCATCTTTAGTTTGCTGCAGAGCAACAAGTTCCAACACTTCCGGCCCGTGATGAATGAGTATATCGAGAATCACTTTGCGGCCGCGTTGGTCTACAAGGGTCTCATCACCTCAGTGGAGCACATGGCCGTGTTCATGACCAAGGCGGAGCATCCGGATCCCTTCCAGAAGTGCTTCGGTTCGCTAGAGTACATATTCAAGCTGTTGATCCAGTCGAGGCGTCTCTTTGCTCGCGCCACCGGTGGTCAGTATGAGGACTCCTTCCGCCGTGACTTGCACTCGTTGTTTACGGCTCTCAATGGGATGTTGGCGGTGCCCTCGTACGATGTCATCATCCCCACCCAGGAGGCGCTACTCAACTCGACGGGCGTGGTGCTGGAGCAGTTGAAGGACACGCTGCCAGCTCCGGAGCTGGGAATGCTGGCGCGAAACATGCTGGACGCCATACCTCGAGGGGCGCCCATCCGGCTGATTCAGGCCAAGCTGCACGCTGTCAAGGATCTAGTCTCTGGGGAATTATTCCACGAAGATGGTAAGAAATGAGTTGAATTTGTATAGTTACATTTTTTTAATACAAAAATATATATAATTTACAACCAGATTCCCGAACTGTGGTCCTGTCCGTGGCCTGCAAGCACCTGCGCATGCACCTCAGTCGTCGCGATGAGCTGCGTCTTTGCGCCGAGATTCTCTCGGAGATTCTCAGCCAGCTGTACGACCTGCAGAAGGAGCAGCGCGACAAGGTAACCAATACCCTGCAGCACGACCTGGACTCGCTGTGCAAGAACATCTTGGGCATCCTGATCCGAACGATCAGCATCATCATGGAGGGCTCGAATGCAGTGCTGCCGCAACTGGTGTCCTGTCTGCTGGGCCTGCTGCAGCTGCTCGACGAGACGCACTACAAACGCTACTGGGATGAGCTCAGTCCCAACAAGGATCCACGCGATCTGAAGGAGTTCCTTAGCAAGTCTCTGATGGTCTACGAGGAGCTGCTCACCCAGGACTGGCATGTGTTTCCCAACGACTGGCTGGTGATGAAACTGGCCGCCAACGATGTGCTGCGCATGTCCCTGGAGGAGTTTGCTAAGCCGCTGGTCTACCGGTTTCTCGCACCCAACGGCTTCGACTCGCAGCTGTGGTGGAGCTACTTCAGCCTGGCTGTGGCCTTCTTGACGCAGCCCTCGCTGCAGCTGGAGCAGTACAGAGAGCCCAAGCGGCTGAAGATTCTGCATTCCCACGGCGATATGCGAGTGCTTATGGGCTTTCAGATACTCAGCATGTGGTCACAGTTGGGCGAGCAGAAGCTGCACTTTATTCCCTCGATGGTGGGCCCGTTTCTGGAGGTCACCCTGGTCCCAGAGCCTGCTCTGAGGAAAGCGACGCTAACGGTCTTTTACGACATGATGCAGTGCGAGCAGGTGAGTCATTGAGTGTGTTAGGGACGTTACTTGGACGATAATTGATGCAAATGTGCTTGTGCAGGCTGCCCGGGGTTCGTTCCGCTTGGTGGAGAGCGAACTGATTGACAAGCTGGACCTGCTCATCAGCGTGAACAAGGGGGACGACGAGTACAGGGAGCTCTTCAGCACCATGTAAGTTGGCAAGCACGCTGCGCTCACTTGTACATAAATGTTTGTAAATGTCTGTAAATATATACATATATGTCTCACTTCACACTCATTGCAATCGCCATCCATAAAAAAGGGAACATCTCAGCTTGGTGTAAGTTTAACTCAGTGCAATTTTTACCCTCGCCTTATGTGTAGTTAGCCTCTATTAGCCCTTTCTCTTTTTGTCTTTTTTCCTTTCGATACTCTGGATTTCTATTAGAGCCTAATTACATTATTTACTGTGTTGCCAGCCTGCTGGAGAAGGTCCAGGTGGAGAATCCGAACTGGAAGGATGCTGGCATTGCTTTCATAGGCTCCGTAACCCGGCTTCTAGAGCGGCTTCTGGACTATCGCAGTGTCATGCAGGGCGAGGAGAATCGGGACAAGCGCATGACCTGCACGGTGAATCTCCTAAACTTTTATAAAAACGAAATCAACCGCAAGGAGATGTATCTGAGGTGAGTTTATACTATAATTACGTATTCTCCGGTTACTGATTCTCTTTTCTTTTTACAGATATATCTACAAATTGCACAACCTGCACTTGCAGGCAGAGAACTACACAGAGGCGGGCTTCACTCTCAAGCTATATGCCTCCATGCTGAGCTGGGATCGGGAGACGCAGAGCTTTGCCCCCTTCGACAACAGTGGTCAGCCGGAGTGGCAGCGCAAGGAGCGACTTTATCATGAGGTTTATTACCATTCTTGCTGCTTTATTTTATAAATATTTTAATTCTTAAATTGTTTTTCGCAGATCCTTAAATATTTCGACAAAGGCAAGTGCTGGGAAAAGGGTATTCCCTTGTGCAAGGAACTGGCACAGCTCTACGAAACGCGGCGCTTTGACTACAACAAGCTGAGCGATATACTCATACAGGAAGCCAAGTTCTTTCAGAATATTCTGACGCAATTGCGACCGGAGCCAGAATACTTCCGGGTGGGATTCTACGGCATGGGCTTACCGCTCTTTGTGCGGGTGAGTCTTACTGGAAATTCATAACGAGAAATTGTGTCTCAATATGAAATCAATAATATTGAAATTTCAATATTCTCTTCTCTCTTTTCCTTGTAGAACAAACAATTTGTTTACCGTGGACTGGAGTATGAACGCATTGGAGCCTTCACACAACGCCTGCAAACGGAGTTTCCCAGTGCCCAAATTCTGGGCAACAACAGTCCCCCGGACAATGCCATTTTGAATGCTCCCGAGCAGTACATACAGATCAGCAATGTGCGGCCAGTGGGCGATGCTCAGTCCCTGAAGACGGCCATGGTGCCGGTGCCGGAGAAAATAGCCCGCTTCTACGAAGTCAACGATGTGACTCGCTTCATATACGACCGGCCCATGTACAAGGGACCCGTGGACAAGGACAATGAGTTCAAGTCGCTGTGGATCGAGCGCACCATTCTGGAGATCTCAAGTCCCCTGCCTGGCATCCTGCGCTGGTTCGAGGTGAAGCAAAAGTCTATGCAGGAGCTGACACCTGTGGAGTATGCCTGCGAGATCATCAGCAACGCCGGCAAGGAGCTCTCCGATCTGATTGTGCAGTATAAGCGCGATCCCAAGCGCAACATCAATCCCTTTTCGATGCGCCTGCAGGGCACAATTGATGCCAATGTCATGGGCGGCATTAGCAAGTACCAGGAGGCCTTCTTTTCGGAGCAGTTCCTCAAGTCGCCACAAGGTGCTGGCCAACAGGCTAATGTGCAGCGCCTAAAAGCTCTAATACTAGAGCAGATCCAGATCTTAGAGCAAGCCCTGGAGCTGCACGGTCAGTTGGCTCCCAGTGGGGTTCAGCCGTTGCACAATCGCCTCCTGGAACGCTTTTCGCAGCTGAAGCAAAGCCTGTCCGGCATGGGTCGTCTGAAGCGACAGCACTCTGAGAGCATTGTGAATACTCCTCTGCCACCTTTGCCCACGGAGCAGCGAGTGGCCCAGGCCACGGCTTCCACCAGTGTTAATGCCAATTCCCACGCCAACTATGTCTATGATCTGGATGAGATATACACGAGACCAGGGGACACATTACGGCCCGTGGATCCCCTGACCTCATATCAAACACTGAGCAAAGAGAGTCTTAGCATTCCTCTTGAGGACGGCTCAGCCCCGCCAGTGCCGAATCGCCCGCGTTCACAGAACTTTATCACCAACGGAGCAATGGATAGTCCGGAAGTTCCTCCAAAGAGGCAGCCAGCGGGAAATTCCCCCGGAGCTCCACCGCTGCCACCGCGAGGCATTACGCCGGACAAGAGGGCTTCGAATCCACTAATTTTCAATGACTTTGGTAATTCCGATGCTGTGGGTCGTCGTCACTCGTCTCAGCAGCAGCAGCATGGCCAGAAGTACTCCGTGGTAGACATTAGCTACGACGATCCCGAGGCCGATCAGCAGCCGCACTCGCTGCCACCAAATTTCCAGGACGGGAGCGGTGGACACCTGAGCGTTTGCTTTGCCCCCAATGACTTTCGGGACTCGGGCATCTCTACGACCAGTTCCAGGGAACTCAATCACATGAATCTCAACAACCTGAGCGAGGACTCATCGTCCATTTCGGCCAGCACAGTGCATCATAGGGAGCACTGTCGCATCAGCAGTAATGGTAGTCTGGACATACATGCCTCCGCCTCGATGAACATCACCCAGCGCGAGAGCTCGGCAAGTTCGTTCGATGTGGAGGATCTGCCGGTGCCACCGCCGCCCATTCCGCCCAAGTCCCTGGCTATATCGACGAGCAACGGGGTCAGCATTGGCGTCGACGAGGCACACTCACCCAATCCCAGCACACAACTCAATCACATTCAGAATCAGAATCATTCCACAAACAGTCACCATCATCTGGGCCACCAGCAGCAGCAGAATGGCGACAGCGATGGCTACACCATGTTGCAGCACCAGGCCAATGGACTGGCCACTCTTCCTCCACCACCAGCTGCTGCTGCTGCTGTTGAGGTCCTGCCACCACCACCACCACCGGCATCTGCAATCGCATCCTCATCTAGTCATCAACACGATGGCGGCACTTTTTGAGTTACAATATGTCGCTGCCATCATCCACCCGATCAGCCACACCAGCCACACAAGCCCAACTCATCCACATCGACCTCGGCCAGCACGGCCACAGACACGGCCACCGAGTCCACGGACTCTAGTTCCTCCACGCACTCGATGACACCGCCGCCGCCGCCACCGCCGCCTCCGTCGTTCAGTCAGTTCCATCATCAGGCATTGCTGCCGGCTGCTGCGGTGGCTCCTCACTACTGCCAGGACTGCCTGTCATCGCCGTCGCCGCCACCAACCATCATCACCGAGCAGGCCCAGGTGCATGCCACACCGGGACTGACAACGCCTCAGCCCCACATTGAGCACTGTTCCTGCGGCTTGAGTTTCTCGGTAGTGCAGGGACAACAGGAGCAGTTGGGCCCCAGCCTGATGTCCTCGCGTTTCTCGACGCTGGAGCGCCAGTCCTATGGCTACCAGGTGGATCAGGTGTCCAGCTGCCAGCATCATCATCATCATCAGCATCAGCAGAATGCCCATTATCACCACGTGCAGGGCAGTCAGGATGCCCATGCCCAGACGGACTTTTCCTACGCCCAGCGCTGAGCCAGCCAGAGGAGGGAAAGTCTCCTTAACCCACAGAGAGTGAGATTGAATTTCGCTTAGTATTTATATATTATTTTTTAACTACGTTTCTAGTACTGTTCAGCTGTCTCCATAGAATCGAAACATTTCTACTCTTATTATTTTCGGTGCCAAATTTTTGCAGCAAGTCCAAAGCGCAATATAGAAACAAATGTTGTAATCAAATAGGTTGCTTAAAATATTTTATTAATGCATATATACTTTTACAATTACTTTTACGGGAATTGTCGATGAAGTTACTAAGAGATACTAAGATATAAGAAATAAAGATGAACAAAGATTTATAATAAAGAAAATCAAACACTAAAACCAAAATACAGAACGCTAATCAAAATGGCATCAACGCAAGAAATATATAGAAATATAACAAGCAAGACACCGACAAAATGTGCAATGCAGTTTTTACTTTAACGAAAATATTTACACAAAAATATATAGACATATACACGATAAATATCATAATATATACAAATATATATATATATATAAATGCGCAAAGCAATTAGGAATTTTAAAGTGCTACTAGCTTCATAACGAATCAGATAAGTTTTCCATTTTTGTAAATTTTTTAAATCTACTTATATAGAGTCTTCGTATATGAACGTGTCTGCATATATATATATAAATATATTTTATAACGCGAATCAATCAAAAGCGTAACACTCGTACTATTTAAAGAAGGAATGACAACTAATCATACACTACAACTAGTCAACAACTCGAATATACATTGAATATTATGGAATGAAAGTTTAATACATATTGTCTATAAATGCATGGCGCAAGTATAAGAATTTACTAAAGAATTTAATAAAGTATAAACAATTAAAGTTCTAATTTCATTTGTATTTTTAAATATTTTTAATATCGGGTTTTAGGGGGATGAAAGTGCTTAAAATCGGACTTGGGATTAAAATGTAGCTGATGATCTGCAGTTTGGAATCGGGGAACGAAGAGATAATAATCGATTTTAAAATAGAAAACATACCAAAAACTTGTAAATTTATATTTTACTTTATATGTTTGTCCACTTAAGTTTCCCTTTTCCAAGTTTTTAAAGTTGCAAAATGTATTTTTAAATACTTTTCAAATAATTGACCCTATTTTTCTGGGAATTTTAAGCAAATTTATAAATATTTTGTATTTAATCTTCATCTTAATTATGATAAAACAAAGTCCTTTGAAAGTGGTAGAAACATCTTTCGTAGCCTAAAATTGCAATAATAATTACAAAACCCTTCCGATAAATAACCTCAAGTTCGTCAGAACCTAATAAAATCCATTAAATAAAAAGAAACAAGTTTAAGACTTTCGTTTGTTCATCAAGTACACTTTTAATGTTTTATTAACCTTCTCAGAAAATCATTACATTATTCGTATAATTGTTACTTACGACTAGCAGCAACTTTCAAGTTAAAGTTAAAGCATTGAGTCTGCCCATTAATTATTGCTTTGTTGAATTAGTTTGTTAGCTTACGTTCCTTTTGTTAGATTTGCTCTGCGTCTCTACCCCGGCCTCCCTTTATTCTTTCCTTCTCTCTTACGATCGAGGGTGGTGTAAATTATTGACACTACTAAAACGTATTTTACTCATAGTTGTTTCGCATTGCTTGGGTTAAAATAGACCGACTTTCGAATGGTTTGCTATCATATAGTTTTAGTTTTGGTTGGTTGTACGCTTAACACCTAGGGGGTACGGTACTCGTAATAAATATTGCGGTTTCTAATAATATTTCAATACTCGGGGGAGCGGAGCTCAATATATAAATACTTGAGGTTAATATTGCGCAATCAATTGACATAAATGATATAAATATAAACCCAATTCGTATCGAACTTTGTATGTATGTATATAGTATATATACCTAGCGATCACTACGTATGTATGTACGTGATTCGTTGCAGCATCAGCGGCCTGCCAGAAGATTGTTCTTGTTCTATATTTTTTCTGTTTTGGTTTCACACTTGTCCAACTTGAATACGGGTTTCTAACTACTGACTGACTAGCTGACTGGCTGACTGGCCACCGCTGAGTGGTTGAGTTTCGTTCACAACTATGCACAGATTGGAGCATTGACTAGGCTAACACTACCACTAGCTGGCCGAAAATAACAAATTTGCATATCTAAAAAGTCAACTAGGAAGAGATTAGCTTATAGGTGTTCTTATTGTTAGATTTTTCGACGAGGTACAAAGTTATACGTACGAGTATTTTGAAAATTAGATGTGTTGTCGTAAGCACAATGAGGTACATGTGTATCAACATCATTCAAATCATTACTACCCATTCACATTTACATTTCCATTCTCAATCCCCTTGCCCATTTCGATACATCCTCGCATATAGCCACAGTGTGTCCAAGAGTTTAGCGTGAAAATCTGAAGACTTGGTTCCGAGTTCATCCTTCTCCTTCTCCGCCTATCGTCCGTCCGTCTCGTCTCAGTAATTATATAACCTTAATGCTTAATACCACAGTCGAAGTATGTCCTATATGTAAATACACACATACAGTTCATATATGTATGTATGGCCTATACCTACACTAGATATACATATGTATATTGTTACTGCAACAGCATCGGCGCTCTATTTTATACACGGTATATTCAATAGCGTTTTGTCTTTTCAGTATGTTCAGTGTTTAGTGATCGATCCTGTGATCCATCTTGTGTCTTTGTTGCCACCAAACGCGCGCGCTTTCACCCATCGACGACGGGTGCTCGCCTCCGCCTCCGCCAGGCTATGGGAGCTATGAGGGCGCGGATTATGTGAGACCGAGCGCGTCGCTTGGCTAGCAGCATCCAAGGCAAGGGCAGCAGCACCAACGGCAGCAGCCAGTAAGCGGGTCATAGCTCCACATGACCGAGCGCCTCCTCGGTGGCATTGGCAACAGTGTTGCAGGTCTGCGTTGACATCCATTCAAAGTCCTTGATGGTGGCCTAGGAGAACAAGTTGTATTAGTTAAAGGTAACATTAATTGAAACCCGATATTCATCTTGCTATAAGAGTTGGGAATTGGAATTTCAAGATGGATAAAGGGTTTCGGTGATGAGATGAGTCAAGGAAAGGAAAACTGAGGAAAGGAAGTGTCTTTCCTTTGAAAATAGTATGTATTTTCAAGTCCAGAATGAGTATCTTTAAGTTATAGATAAACTTCTTCATCTTATACTTATAGTATTTTTTGAATGAACATACAATATATTAACTTTATAAATATAAGACTACAATCTCTTACTCTGACTATTGTGAAGACATCAATCGGAATAGAATACAATACCCACCTTGTGCATGGAATAAACAGCCACCACGACCAGAACATGCATTATGTTGTGGGAGTTCAGATAGAAGTCCACTACGCCCGGAAACCACTTCTCCGGTATTCGCATCGCACCAATGGCACCACCCAGTATGGAGACGCCGTCCTGTAACATAGATTTGAGTACCAAGATTAGATTGAATCTGACAGTGACAGGCGTCTTTCGTGTTCTGTGTCCGCCGGGGAATTGGGTAGCGGCTCTGTCCATTAACTCGTATGTACATATGTATGAAAATGTGACTTACAACTTCAACCTATGCGCACCGAGAGAGGCCAGCCAAAAACGTTTAGTTATTTATATATATATAGAAAATAGCAGTTAGTCAATTGGAATGTCCAGACATACGCACCTGCAGGTAGACATGGGAAAGAGCCATGTGGCTGCCGCCCACCATTCCCCGGATGCGCAGGAAGGTCAGTATGGAGCGCATGGCGAAGGGTAAAGCGAAGCACAAGCGACGTTGCCAGGGCGAACTGGCAGTGAGGGCCTGCAAAGGATTCAGTTTTCAATCTTTGGATAATTTCCCAAAATCTCCAGTACTCACCTTGTAGAGGCCCCACAGCGAGAGCAGGCAATAGGAGACAATGATCAGCCACTTGAGCACGGGCGGGAAGCACAACGTTGTGGCTGTGACCAGGGGCAGGGCACCTGAAAGAAAACAGAGAGAGAGAGCAGAGGAGGTAATAGTGGTCGGCGAGAGGTCTGGCCATTGATAAGACATCTCCGGCTCAGTCGCAAATCAAAACTCAAACACGATGGAGGGATCGAAAGCTTCCGCTTGCCTAATCTTTCTTGCCTTGGCTCTCGGTTCAATTGTCACCACCGGTGCTATTCAGGGTGGAGTTTTCAAGGAGCTAACGACACCCCTGGGCCACCAGATCATGCGGCTGGCCAAGTCCGCGGAGATGCGCTCCTTCATCGATGCCGATGTGAGTCCCTGCGATGATTTCTATGGCTATGCCTGCGGCAACTATGCGTCGATCAACGCGGCCACCCTGGATAAGGACACCAACATTGGCCAGGTCATGTTCGCCAGTTATCTGCGTCGCGCCAGGCAGATCCTCAACCAGCCGCGCATGAGCTCGGATCGGCCCATGGAGACGCGCGTCAAGTATTTCTACGAATCCTGCCTGGACACCGCATCCTTGAAGACAAACCAGCGCTCCGAACTTTTGAACGTGCTAAGGGAGTTCGGGGGAATGCCTGCGGTGGAAGGCTCCTCCTGGGATGAGTTCAAGTTCGATCCCCTCGAGACTATGGCGCAGCTGCTGCGTCGCTACGGAAAGTTAACTCTTCTGGGAGTCT
The DNA here is from genome assembly GCA_008042575.1 of Drosophila watanabei. Classification (NCBI taxonomy): domain Eukaryota; kingdom Metazoa; phylum Arthropoda; class Insecta; order Diptera; family Drosophilidae; genus Drosophila; species Drosophila watanabei. Next base: position 739,660 of record VNJS01017705.1, on the reverse strand, counting down.
ATGTGGCCCCGGACTTTACCAACTCGCAGATAAACCGCCTATACCTGGGCCAGAGGGACGATCTGGTGGTGAGGGACGAGGCTACCAACTTGGCCAAGAAGGTGGAGCTAAAGATGAGATTTCAGGACCAGCTGGGATTGTCGGAGCAGCTGGCCAGAAAGACTGCCGACGAGATCATTGACCTGGAAGCGGAACTGAGTCGCAGCGTTCTCGATCGTGGCATGGACCGTGACCCGAGGCTGAGGAGTCGACTGACCATGCTCAGCAACATGACCGATGCTTACGGTTCCGTCTTAAACCTTACGCGCTTTGTGAACTCCTGGCTGGGTCACGACTACATCCTGCCGGTGTACGAAAATGTGCCAGGATATCTATTCCAACTAAAAAAGACCCTGCTGACCACGTCCAACCGCGTGCTGGCCAACTACATGCTCTCCAGTCTGCTACGGGACTTTGAGATACAGGCGGATGCACGGAAGCAGGAGGAGATCTGCACTGAGAGGATCACAATGCTTTTTCCCGATGTAATTGACCACCTGGTTTACTACTCTCTAGAGCAGCAGAGTCCCCACCTGCCCACCGATCTCAAGCTGCTGTGGGTCGAACTCAAGGCCGCCTTCGAGGAGATGTTGAGTTCCGCGGATCTGGACTGGCTGGACGAGAAGACCCGAGGGGATTTAGTGGAGAAACTAAAGGGCATGACGTTCGAGGTTGCTGGCGAGAAGCCTGTTAACTTCGAGGAGCAGTATGGCAGTATGGTGGTCAGCTCCGCTGATTACTATGGCAACGTGCGACGCCTGCTGGCCGTCCAGGCGAACAACCTCCGTGCGGATCTTATGCGGGACGCCAGGAGCGAAAATTACTACGACGGCGTAATCGAATCGCCTTTCTACCTGACGGAGGCTAATCTGGTGGTGCTGCCGGCCAGTTACATGCAGCACCGCTACTTCTGGGACGATGTCTATCCGATGGCCCTCAAGTACGGCACTCTGGGCTTCATCCTGAGCCACGAAATGGCCCACGGCTTTGATGACCTCAGCCGTCTCTTCGATAGCAAGGGAAATCTGCACGATACATGGAGCAGCCAAGCCACGGTGGGTTTTAATCTCATAAAAGAATGCCTGGTGGAGCAGTTCAGCGAGATGCGATACAGCAATCTGCGATTGCCCAAACTGGAGGCACAGGGCGAGAACATAGCCGACAATGTGGGCGTGCGCATCGCCCAGGCGGCATACAGGAAGTGGCTGGAGCAAGCCAAGACCCTGGACTCGGAGACGCTGCCTCACATGTCCCAGTCGCCGGAGCAGCTCTTCTACGTCGGTGTGGCACAGTCCATGTGCTCTGATATTCTGCTCGACCGGCGTCCAGCCTTCCTAAGGAACAGCGTCCATCCGCCAAACGAGTCGCGAGTTTTCGCCATGATGTCCAACAGCCCAGCCTTCGCCGAGGCCTTCCAGTGCGGCAATCAGACCAAGATGAATCCCCCACACAGATGCCTCATGTATTGAGGTTTCCCGGCGGCTGCCGTCTGGCAGATTGCGCGATTACACACATTTATAGCTCTCAAGTTGAAATACAAATAGTTCCGCTTCCGAGCAGCGCCTGAGTTTCATTGAGTTTTGCTCTTATCGCATTCGTACTCACCAAAGCTCTGGCTCACCCAGATGCCGACCATGTCCAGCTTGAGGAGCGTGTAGTAGACATTCTCGCCCTTCTCGATGTTCATGAACAGGTGGTAGACGAAGCTGCCGCACCAGGGAGCCACCGAGCCGAAGACATGACAGAATGACAGAAACTTGTAGCCACTGTCCCAGGGCATCAGTCCGGGCACGATGGCCAGAATGTAGAAGATGGGTATGGCTGTAAGGGGAGAGAAAAATATATTAAAGGGTATTCAAGGGGGTTAACGACTGTCCGATATTTACTCTATAAAATTCAAATATTATTTAATGAAAGTAAGATTATAAACTTGCTTAAACAACTAACGTCATCATGGGAAAATGAATGTAAGCTATAAATAATGATAAGGAATGTTATGACATCAGTATCTGGGAACCTCTACTGTCAGTGAGAGCAATTCATTTAAATAAGTAACACTTTTGCTTTTGTTTACAAACTGACCTTCATGATAACTAATAGTACGGCTTTGAAAAGGTAAACAAAATTAATTCTCAAGCTTTTGATGTGTCTTTTTTCGAGCCATAAAAAAGATAGTTTAACCCGTACTCTTATACTGCCCGGCTCAGCTAGTATAAGAGCTGCAGAACCCCGCCGGCGGCGGTGGCGATAACAGGTTGACCTACCCCAGCACTCTGGACATTGTATAAACAAATCCCGCTGATAATGTGGCCCTCACCGCGTCTAAGTCGGAGCAATCGGTAAACAGTTTCACTCAACGCGAGATCATGACAAGTCGTGGGTTTCTCTGGCTCTGTTTTCTACTGGCGACGGCTCCAGCTCTGGGTAAGCCAAGCTCTACTGCGGATGACCCCTTCGCCGATGACCTGGATACGGAGTACGCCAAGCAAATTATCCGTCAGGCCAAGGTGGCCGACATTAAGAACATGATGAATCCAGAGGTGGCGGCATGCGATGACTTCTACAGCCACGCCTGCGGCAACTGGCACCGTCACAATCCAGCCCAGCTGCTGAGCGATGTTATTACCGATACCTTCCAGGTGATAGCCAAGGGATTCGACCGTCGCCTTCAGCGCCTGCTGCGCTCCACCGAGCTAAAGTCGGAGCAGGAGAAGAAGATGCAGCGCTTCTATCTGGCCTGCACCGCTGTGAATCGTGATGATGTCAGCTTTAAGCTGGCTCTGGAAAACGTCTACAAGGAGTTTGAAGACTTCCCCGCGCTAGTCGGCGCCCAATGGAACGCCACAGACTTCAACTGGTGGCGAACTGTGGCAAGGATTCAGCACAAGTACAGCAAACAGATCATCCTGGCCGTCGATATAATGCCTGATGTTCATAACTCGTCGGTGAATCGTGTTTACTTGGGTCCCGTCGATATGCAACCAAGCGTTACGGACGTCCTGAGTCTTTTGCAGAAAAGCACCATCGCCAGGGATCTTCACGAATATATGGGTGTAAGTGATGCCGCGGCGAAGCACACTGCCGAGCAGCTGAAGGACCTGGAGAAAAGCTTGTCGTCCAGTGGCTCGGGCAGCACGTCCTATGAAGAAATTTCCCTCTATACGATGGAAGAGCTGCAGGAGAAGTACGGCGATTATATGAACTTCACCGAGTTCTTCGCCTTGGCGCTTGGCGAGGACCATGTTCCGGAAAAGCTCTACGTCGTTGATGAGGTGTTTTTGGACAACGCCCTCCTCACCATGCGGAGCACTGCTCTGGCCACCCAGGCCAACTTTGTGCTGTGGAATCTGCTGCAGGACTACGTGGTGGACACCAAACCGAATAACCTGCCCAAGTGGTGCACGAAGCAGACCAAGAAGTACTTCGGCCCACTCGGCGAGCACATGGTGTACGAGCGCTATCGGAGTCCGGACTCGGAGACGGGCATAACGCGCATCTGGCACGAGGTGAGGGACATCTTCATGGAGCAACTGAGGGGCGACAAGCTGGACTGGATTACGAATGCCACCAGGCAGATGGCCATCGAGAAGCTTAACCGCATGCAGCTGCACATCAACTCGTACGACAAGGAAAACTTCGAGGAGCTGTACGGCGAGGTAACCATCGATGGGCTCAACTATGTGACAAATCTCCAGCAGGTGCTAATGGGCCGGGGAAGGAGGAAACTAAAGAAATTGGATCAGCCAGCCGGTTACGCAATATCCAGCGAGTTTAGTGGCTCAACACCAGCCTACAACATCTTAGAGAACCAAATCACGATTCCGGTGGCTTTGCTACAGCCGAATTACTTTTGGGGTGACCAGTATCCAGTAGCGTTGAAGTACGCCACCTTGGGCTACCTTATGGCCCACGAAATGCTGCACGGTTTCGACGACGAGGGAAGGAAGTACGATGGCGCCGGAAACTTGGCTCCCTGGTGGGACCACAAGTCGAGCTACGAGTTCGAGGAGCGACGCAAGTGCTTCCAGGCACAGTACCACGAGTACAAGTACGATGGTTCAAAGCTAAAAGAGAGCAAGGACCAATCGGAGAACATTGCCGATAATGGTGGCATCAAGCTGGCCTACAAGGCCTACCAGCGCTGGCTGGCCAGCCAGACGGAGGAGGTGCGTCAGCGGGAGACTCTGGAGGGTCTGACGTTCAACGGGGAGCAGCTCTTCTTCGTGGGCTTCGCCCAGTTGTGGTGCGATGACATCCTTTTCTTTTTAAAAACCTCACTTGCCCGGTCGGACAGTCATGCGCCGGCCATGTACCGTGTGATCGGGTCTCTGTCCAACTTCCAGGAGTTCTCCTGGGTCTTCAACTGCTCGCAGACGGCGCCCATGGATCCGGAGTACAAGTGCGCCATCTATTAAATAGTTTTGAGTTTAATTTGTATATTTTTTTAAAAGTGAAATTTAAATTTAAATAAAGAAATTAAAATTCCCAGCAAATGCAGCGAGTTCTTCAGAAGATTCTCCTTCGTGTTTATTATATTTTCATTAAAAATTTTAATCCTTAGCTCTTAATTAATCCAAACTGGCGGCAAAGAGCTGACACTTCTCCGGCGTTGTCATCCGGCTATCGCTGCCGCAGGCAAAGTCGCGTCCAAAGGCCCCAAAGTTGGAGAGGGCGCCCAGCACTCGCAGGGCATTGGGAGTGCGGATCTTCAGCAGGGATTGCTTGTCCCGGAACTCCTCATTGGCATCGTTGCACCACAGCTGGGCGTAGCTAAGGAAGAACAGCTGCCGTGGGCTTAGCTCGAGCTGAGGCAGTGACTCCGTTCCCAAGGCAGAGGTGGCCAGCTCCGACAAGTATCTTCTGTAAGCGTGGTAAGCCACCTGGATAGCCAGATTGTCGGCTATGTTCTCCGCCTGCAGGCTGCTCTCCGGCAAGTACCTTCCGTTGAGGCGCAGGCGTCCATACTGCTCCTTGAAGCAGGCCTTCCGCTTGGCGTACTCCCCAAAGGACTTTGCATCCCACTTGGAGGCATCTTCCAGGCTGTGTGCCAGCTCGTGGGCCAGCAACGTGCCCAGGCTACCGAAACGCAGGGCTCTGGGATAGTAGCGGGACCAGAGAATGTTCGGTTGCAGCAAAGCCACCGGCAGCAGCACCATATTCTCCAGGGGATCGTAGACAAGCGAGGTCCTGGGAATCTTCTTGGCCGTAAGAGTTTCCAGGCTGAACAGGGCCTTTAGGTTTTGCAGGAATTCCCGATCTTTTAGCTGCAAACTTTCGTATCTTGCGGTGAAGTTCACCTCGGCATGTCCATTGACCACCAGGCTGGTGGCATTCAAATGCTCCAGCAGCTGCTCTCGAGTCTCCGCGACCAGCCAGTCGGCCGAGGAGTTTTCTAGAACACCTTGAAAGCTGTGCTTGACCTGCTGCCAGACTCCATCAATGTCACTAAGGATAGCTGCATCGCCGTACTGCTTGTAGACCATGTTGTCCAGGAGATCCGGGAACAAATCCCTGGCTCGGCTCACACACTGCTCCACTACGTTTCCCGTTCGCTCGTAGAGGAAATGCTGGAGGAGCTCATGGAAGATGTATCTGCCCAGCACCTGGGGCGATGTATCCGTCACAATCTTGGCCAGATGGGTCAGGTAACTGGGCACGTGCTCGTAGAGCGTTTCGTTGGGATCCAACTCGCGATCAAGGACTATTTCCACATACTGCGTGAGGTTAAAGGCTTCCGAGTTTGGTGCATCCAACTCCTCGGGAGTGCGCAACTGGGACAAAATTCCAACGCGACGTTCCACCATGCCCCTGGACAGAAGTTGCTCCACATCAGCAATTTCCCGAGACCATGTCTTGGCTAGTTCTTCCTCCACGCCCAGATGGTGCTCCAAGTGCTGCCGTATGACATCTGCGCGAGCTTGACGATCGGGCAAAGCTTGTATCTGCTTGGGTTGACCCACGTAAATGCGTTCCCCGGACAACTGGAGGAGCAATAGGATATTGAAGCCATACTTCCGCTTGATCTGGGCCACAGTGTCCAGCCAATCAAAGTCCTCAGTGGGCCACTCCTGGCCAGGTTGACTCAAGTCCGGCACATACACAAACTCCGCCACGATCTCCTGCAGCTGCCGGCAATACACATCCTCCGGGGTTTGGCGGAAGAGCAGACAGCTGGCATAGAACTGCTTCAGCCGGAGCACCGCCAACTCGTCCACTTCCTCGTTCGCCGGCCGTTCCAACAGTCGCTGCTGCTTGTGATGATACGCCTTGACCAGCAGCTGCTCGTAGTTGGTCTCCCGGGGATGGACGGCGTTGGCCGGGTTTATCTGCGGCCAATGACCGCAGCTGTAGTCGTAGAAGTTGTCGCAGGCCTCCAGCTCTGGCTGCATGTAGCTACGCATCTCGGCGGACTTGGCCAGGCGCATCAGGCGCTGCACATAGGCGCTGTCGTTGTGCTGCGAGATCAGCTGCTCCTGGGCCTGAATGCGTAGGTCAATGTCCGGCTGGCCGGAGAGCAGGTGACCTCGAACACTCCCCGCCAGCAGCAGGAGCTGGAGCAGAAGCGGTAGCAGGACGTAAGCGATACCAATGTTGTTCTCCATGGCGAACACTCCGAGGGCGACTAAACGGGCAGCTCGGTGCGACGCACTTCCGCACCTACACTCCCAAGCTGAGATTGAGATTATTGAGCTGCACTCAGAGAAATAGTGTGATAATACTTAAAGGTTGTTAACTTATATAGATACATATTTTACTTTAACAAACCCAAAATTTTCCATAAGTTAATTATGGTATAAAAGGGTTTTAGTTATCCCAACTTCTATAATTTATAGATCAAAATTAAATATAGAATTATTTTAATAACCAAATATGTACTGTGGTTTTCTGACAGTGGAAGTGGGAGCGGAGCCAAAGCTCTCCCTTATCACCCGCTCGGACGCCGGGCACTATGTCTACACCCGAAGCCCATCTAGTGGGGAGAGCGTGATTGATACTCAGCTCACGTCATGGTGCGACAACTGGAAGGAACGCCTTGAGGCCAGCCAGTAATGAGAAATTGCCAGTTAATTACTTTGCTTAGTATTTTATTACAGTGGCCTGCACTTGTCCGCGAGTGGGAGTGACCGACCAGATTTCTCTTTGAGTTTATTGCGGGCAATACACTGACGAAATAATATATATATTATGATCTCTATAATTTATTAAAATACCTATAATTTATACAGGAACATTTTTCGTTCAAAGTTGCAACGAGAAGAATGGAATTTCTCTGGCGGATGGAATTTATAGCCTGGAGTTTATAATGCAATAAAAGACTCAATCTAGACAAGTGCTTCTCTGCCTGTTACTTTCTCTGTCTGTTTTTACTCAAAGTATCTCCTTTAATTTTTTGTAAACATTTGGATCAACCATGGATACGTTTTTTTTCTTTTTCAGGATTCTTGTTTACAATAAGTAAACTTAAACTTAATCAATCCGTAAAACTTAACAAAATAATTGCACTCAAAACACTCAAACAGTAAAACATTTGATCGCAAATTGTTTCTTCCTCATTACTTTGACGTACTAGTATTATCTATTAGATCCAAATCGTTTTACTATATGTCATAGTTGTCACAGCTTCTCAAAATTCCTTGCGTGTTGAAATTATTTTCAATTAAGAAGACAAATAGTCATTTTTTTGCAATTGCAATCATAATCTGTGATCAAATTAATTAAATTAAAGCAAACAATGTCCCGGGTAAGTGGAGATGACATTGCTGATTGAGCAATTATATTATTTTTATTATTAAACTTTATCACTAAATGTCTACCCATTACCCAATATTTGTAGAATTCCGTAACTTACACTATAAAAAACAAATAAGAACCTAATAAGCTCTTTATACTAAAACTAAAATAAAATTCCATGTAATGTCAATTAGATGACCTAGAAAATTCCGAGCTGAATTCAAAAGAAATACAAAGTATGATTTATTCTAATGAAAACTTGTTGAATCTAAAACCTTTTTACATTGCCCAATTTAGGCTAAAAATGCTGCGAAATTTGATTTATTATCTGGGGAGCCCTGTCGCCCTAACTGAAAAAGCTTTTGTAAATTATTGGTTTTCGCTTTAATAGATAATAAATTACAGATGCCGGAAAGCTCCATGTGAGAGTGCTCTCTTTACCCACTCACCGGACTCTCTCACCAGAGACTGCACTGATACCTATAAACGGAGCGGAGCAGCAGATAGATCGCGATAACCCCGGGGTCGCCTTTTGTTTTCCGAGAACCGAGGAACAGAGGAGCGGCGCAGCTTCACTGGAACGGCGATGAACTCATGCTTTAAAGGCAGGCTGTCTAGTCTAGAAATTCAAACCGAACTAAACGCAACGCGATGCAGCTGCTCCACATTTGCCTTGTGGGCCACGTACTGATTGCCGTGGCCTGGGCAGCGCCCACCAGCGGGAATAGCACCCTAGGTCAGGATCAGGATCAGGAGGACCTCAACGTGAATACTCCCTATATGAGGGCATTGCTTCGTGAGTCTAAGGTGGCTGAGATGCAGAGCTTCATGAACACGAAAGTGGATCCGTGCCACGACTTCTACGACTTTGCCTGCGGCAACTACAACCACATAAACTCGGCCTTCCAGATGGAAGTGCTCACCACTGGCGTGTTTGAGACGGTGACCAAGGGTCTCAATCGCAAGATCCTGAAAATGCTTAACAAGGTGCATGATAAACACGATACGCCGGAGGACATCCAGGTGAAGCACTTCTACGAATCGTGCAAGCAACTAAAGGATCTCGCCGCCGCCTATCCCGCGAAGCTGAGGAGGCTGATCGCCGAGTTTGGATCCATGCCAGTGCTGGAGGGCACCAGCTGGAAGGAGTCCGACTTTGACTGGTTGGGTACAATCGCCCGCATGGCTAACCGCTACGGAATAGCGCCCATTTTCGGTGCCGAGGTGAGCAAGGATTTTGCCAGCAACCAGAGGAACCGCGTCTATGTGGGTCAGCAGGAATTCCCCCTCGAGTCGCGGGCCATGTACGAGGGCAATGCCACGCAGACCTACCGCGACAGGTATCGCGCCACAATCCAACGCTATCTGCAGCGATCCCTGCACGTGCCGAAGGAGCTGGCCAAGACGACAGCCCAGGAGCTGCTCGACTTCGAGGTGGATCTGGCCATGGGACTGGTGGACGAGAGCGAGGGTCTGGACCTCAACGACTTGACAACGCTGCTGACGGTGGAGGAGATGCACAGGCTGTATGCACCAACTCTGGACATAAATCGCTTGGTCTCTGTGACCCTGGGTGAGCGGGTCACCGATCAGATCTACGAGTTCAACTCTCAGTATATGAAAAACCTGGTCGAGGTGATGAAGCGCACGCCCCTACGGACGGTGGCCAACTATGTGTTCTTCCGGCTTATTTATGAGTTTGTGGAGTCGCCATCGAGTAAGCCGGAGAAGCAAAAGCAGGAATGCGTCGATCTGACCAAGAAGTTCTTTGCCAAGAATCTGGACAACATGTTCTACAGGCGCTACAACAACGAGAAGTCCTCCACTGAGATCGACAACATGTGGCGCCAGCTGAAGGCCACCTTCAATGAGTCCCTCAGCTCCAGTCCGCAACTCAACTGGATCTCGCGTCCCACCAGGGACCTGGCTCTGGCCAAGCTGCAAGCCATGAAACTGGAGGTGAACAACTACGCGGATGTGAACTTCACCGAGGAGTTTGCGGGTCTGAATCTGCAGAGTGGCGATTACGTGGAGAATGTGCGACAAACGCTGCTGCAGAGCGCCAGGGAAATGCGTGAGTTGCTCCACAAACCAGCCAAGCCTCTGGAGGCGGGCAGCCAGCTCAGCTACACGCCCGCCAACATCCTCGTGGAGAACGTCATCAAGGTGCCAGTGGCTTTGCTACAACCGTTCTACATTTGGGCGGATGCCTACCCCAATGCAGTGATGTTCGGGACACTCGCCTCGCTGATTGGCCACGAGCTGATCCATGGATTCGATGACGGCGGCCGCAAGTTCGATGCCCAAGGCAACTCCCATGACTGGTGGGACGACAACTCCAGCACCAACTTCCTGGAGCGCCGCCAGTGCTTCACGAAGCAGTATGGCAAGTACATTTACGATGGCATACAGCTCAAGGAGTCCACTTCGCAGTCGGAGAATATTGCGGACAACGGGGGCATGCGCCTGGCCTACACCGCCTACCGGAAGTGGTACGACGCCCAGTCGACGAAGCCGGGTGGCAGTGCGGCGCTGGCCTCGGAGCAACTGCCCACCCTGAACTACACCGGCAAGCAGCTGTTCTTCATTAGCTTCGCCCAGATCTGGTGCAACGACGCCCATCCGAACATCAAGGCCCTGCAGGTGTCCACCGACCAGCACATGCCCGGCAAGTTCCGAGTCATTGGTTCCCTATCGAACTTTGATGAATTCTCGAGGGAGTTTAGTTGTGCCGCAGGATCACCCATGAATCCCAAGGATAAGTGTTTTCTCTATTAGAAGATCACTTACATTCCGCAAATATTTAAAATGAATTAAATTATCATTAAAAAATAAATGAAAATAAATTCGATTTATAAAGAAAAATATTATTAAATGTTTTAAATGGCACCCATTTTTAGCATGGGTTAATGTCGGTCTTGGTCTTGTGTTTCCTTATATAAACGCAAGACAACCTCAGTCAAGGTTCATTAGAAATGCCGACCTAATCTATTTACGGGCCTCCACTTTGGCTTTGGCCGTGATTGCAACGAGCAGCGACACACTTGGACGGGTCGATAAATGAGCAAGTGGTGACAGACAGGTGGGCGGGAAATTGCTTATAATAGACGAAAGGGAGGGACGAGCAGGTGGCACTCACCTTGGGTCAGTTTAGCTATAGTTTTGAGAATGAGCAAATGGAGCTTGGAGGACTGCAGGATGCGATATCCTCTAGCAGCTGCTCCAGGAGCGGAGCAACAAGTGAGCAAGTGTTAGCGAATGAACGAGAGAGTGAACGTTAAAAGAAAAGATGGGGGTGGTCTACAGCCAGTATCCACGAAGGATGTACTGACATATCCCGCACAACCAGCAGCTGGTCCATCCCTTGAAACAGAGCTGTTGTCGCAAAGAGAGGCAAAGCCTCCCGTCTCTAGAACATCTCCTAACCAACTAGTGTCATATGAGCAAGTGAAGGCTGAACACAAAGATGCATCCAGTATCCCGAATTCTATAGAAAGGATAAAATATTGCCAACACTCACCGTGCGTCAGTATGTTGATGGTCTCGTTGTGCCAGTAGAAGAGGCTAAGCAGGCATCCCTTGAAGGTCTGCAGCGGCCGGTATCCACGGAGCACGTACGGATTGAACTGAAGGTACTGCGGCATGTCCTGCCAAAGCAGCAGCTGGTCAACGCTGGGACTAGAGTTGGGGCCGCAAACGGTGGCAGGGCTAGAGCTGCAACGGCCACCAATACTCCCGCAATGGCCAATGTCAGCTCTAGCACCGTCTCCGTTATCGGAGCTGCTGCTGCTGCTGCTGGCCATTGCCGGAGTATTGGTGGTAATTCCAGTCGCTAATTGATGCTCCGTTCCCGTTGCGGATGTGGCGAGCAAGGCAGACGTTGGCGTTGTGGAAGCGTTAGCGGAAGACGTTGATGTGGCTGGCATTTCCCTCTCCTGTCCGGGCTGTCCGGGCTCCGTGGGTGCAGGCGTTGGCGCCACTTCGGTCACCTCCTTGCCCTTGAGTCCGTTTGACGGATGTGTCTCGGGTTGGGCACTGTGGCTAATTGGCTCGACATGGACATCACAGGAGGAGCGCGCTGGCAGCGCTGGAGGCGTTGGTGGCGGCGTCACCGACATGGCCTCCACTGTGCTGCCCAGGCACTCGCATCCAGAATTGGAGAAGCTGGTCTTTGACAGCAGCGGGCTGCTGAGGAGCGGCGTCTTGCCGCTGGCCTCGGGCTTCAGGTCAACGACGACTGTAGCGGCGGCGGCGGCCGCGGTGTCCATGCCTTGCGGATGCGGATTCAATCCCTCTCGGGTTCGGTTACGTGCTCGAATACGGTATCCGTTGCGTACTCGAATTTGGATTCCGATTACGATTCGGTTTCTGTTTCGGTTCCGTTGCGTTTTCGCCGTTTCCGTTTCCGGTTAGCTAGCGGGGCACAGGCGCAGGCACAGGCAGAGGCAGCGGCACCAGCTGAAAGCGAAAGCCAAACGTCATGAATTATAGATCCCTCATGCAGATGTTACGTATGTCTTGGCCAAAAAAAGCACGTGCTAGTGTGTGCGACAGCGATGGCGATAGTTAAAAACAAAAAGGAAACCAGGAAAGGAAGCTAACTTCGGCCACACGAAGTTGTGATACTCTTATTGGGATTATCCTCTTTTGCTGCGGTATTTGGAGGGAACATTAAAATAGCATTTATAAGATATAGTGGAAAATCTAAAAGGAAAAAAGTATCTTAAATAAAGACAGGCTTAAACAGGATTTAAACATTTTATAGCATACTTTTTGACAACTTTTAAATGGACTTAGAAATCAAGTCGAATTATTCGAAGGTTTTACGAACCTTTGATCAAAATTATGATACCCTGCCAGAAGGGAACAGAAAGAAAGCGAAAAGGAAAACGAGACCAGGACAATGTCAACACACACAGAGACGCGCAGGCCAGGACACACGCTCACAGCCCAGTAGCAGCAGCAGCAGCAGCCTCGTGACCCAAAAAGGCCTGCGCCGAGTGCGCGTGGGTGTGTGTGTGTGTGTGTGTGTGTGTGTGTGTGTGTGTGTGTGAATGTGTGTGCAATTGAATATTCCATGGGAATCACGCGAGTCTTGGATTAGGCCCCAATACCACCAGCTCCCGGGCCCGGGCAAAAATCGATAAAACGTACTCTACTCACTTCTGCCATGGGACGCGCACACACGTTCCTCCGAGCGAATCCTCCAGCAGGGATGCTCGCACTCCGACTCGGTTACTTGGATTCGGATTTGACGTATTCTCGGAACTTGGAGCTATGCTAAGAGCAGGGCTTTTCATGCAATTTGCAGCAGCTCTTGATCCGTGGGCGGGGCATATCGTGCACTCAATTATTTAGCCATTCGATTGGCGGTCTGCTGGCTATAAAGATACCTATAACGGTAACAATAACGGCGGTTCCTCCGGTGGCCTTTTTTATCCAATGCTTTGCTGGTAGACTTTTCGAGACGCCAGGCGACGACGACGACAAAAAAATAGGGAACGCGGGACACGGAAGCGAGACGAGACGAGGGCGAAGAAGTCGAGTCAAGTCGAGGAGACGGGCACGCGACCGCACGGACGACCGTTGGGGCAGGCACGTCAGTCAGTATCTGACTGAGCGTGGGCACACGATAACGATACCGTTATTCCGCGCTGGCGTTTTGTTATGCAATTGAGCGAAATTGCCCACTATTTTTAATGGGCGCGAAAGCGGCGCAGGCGCAAAGCAGAACACGAGGCCGTCAGCTGTTTCCGGGCATACGAATGGTAAGAATACAAAAGCCGTTTCAAGATTTATGTTTTTTGTTTAAACTTTAAATTTATTTAATCTTTTGTCTCGGATTAAATTTGAATTTTCAATTTTTAAGCGCCGAACGTTACTTAACCGTTTGCGCAATGTGGCAACTCTATTTTTATCATCACTGATATTTCATTGAGGATTATAAATAATTATACTCACAGCAGAGGCAATTATATAACTCGTTATTTCACTAGGATTATAAACTATTAGCTTAAGGGTTTGTTTTTTGTATTTAAATTTATGATTTACCCGATTCAGCTATGTGGCAGCATTGCTAAATAAAAACACTAACCAACACTGTTCCTTCTCGCTCGGGTGGGCAGCCCTATCCGCAAGGCAGGTGGCAACACACCTCGTGGAAGAAGCAGAAGAATCAGCTGCCGACGCGCTTCGTTTGATGCAATTCAATTTTTCACCCGTTGCAGTGATTGCCGCGCATTAAATTACACTACTTGCATTCCCAGCTATTAATGAGACTGCCCAGCCAAATGGAGGACGCCAGATGTTAGCCGAGTCGCTGGGAAGCTGGTAGAGATGGAAGCGCAGCAGCAAACGTAAAAAGGCGCCAAAAAGCGGAGGGGTGAAAACGTTAAAAACAGGCCAAAAACCAATGCAACTGCTACCTATCAAGGATAAACTCATGCACCCCGGCAGCCCGAAGCAAGCGAATTTCTCCTGGCATTCGCTCACGACGCTCCTAAGAGGTCTCTGGCGTCGCCTGTATTTGCCCCGATCGCCGTACTTAGCGCTTCCAGCGCCTCCGCCGCCGCCGCCACCGCTGCTGGCACCTCCAGTTCCTACTACGCCGCGCCAGCAAAACGAAGAGGTAAGATAACAGGAAAGCCTGTCCAAAGATATCCAAGTACGACCTGTCGGTGGAAAATCGCTGCCCCACACACGCACACGCCAGCCTTGTGTCCATGTGAACGAACGGCTGATTTCGCACGCCGTTGCGTCAGGGCTGCCAACTCGCGGGCCAGCCTACTTTCACCCGCTAATTACTTAATTGCTCGGACTTAAACTAGTGAAGCTAACTTCGAACCGCAATTTAAAAATCCCTCGCAAACAAAAACAAAAATTTATATATATAAATATACAAGTATGTGTTAGCCCGCTTGCACATGATTGGGACGAATTGGCAGCACCATCGGGACCATAGCTAGACCAATATGGCAGCTCTGCCTCACAGACGTGGTGAATATTCTACCAAGTGACGTGAATTTTAGGAAAGAAAACACTATTTTTATTGCAAACGCACAACAATTGGAGTTTGCCAATTGCCCAGGAGGCGTTGCAACACTACACAGCAGCAGTGGCCCCGAAGGGTTTCCCAGCCAGCGACGGCGTAAATTGTACAGTAGCGGAAACAACACAAGCAGCGACGGCGACAGCGACAGCGACAGCAACGCTTTGGCCAAGCAGCGCAACAACAATACCAAAGCCAGCGGTGCGCATACAACAAAAATCAATTTTCGCGCTCGTGCAAAGCAAAAAGCAAGCAGATAAAAGGTATATGTTTGCCTGGTTGAAATGTGAAAATGCACAAAAAATTGGAAAGCTTGTGATTACCTTAGTGCTAATGTGTTTTTCCACGCACCAACACTGGCGCAAGGCGCTGCAATTTGGCTTTGCGCGCCTGTGTGTGTGTGTGCGTGCCAGCCAGCCAGCTGTATGGCCACTGTACTCACCTCAGTTCATAAAGAAGGGGGTGGTGGGGTGACTTTGAGCAGCTTTGCCCTACAGCTCATAAGTACATAAATATAATTGTGTGTGTTTTGAAAGAGTATCTTCCAAGTGCCTAGCTGCTCCAGGAGTAGAGCCTACGGTCAGAGTCTAATTGTTCTATATATTCCTTCAGATGCCCCGGACACGGAGACGCCACCACTCAAGGGATCGATCCTCGGCGGGCACACGAGACAAGCGCCGACGACTCGATACTGCCGAGCACTCGCCACCCATACCAGAGGCACCATCGCCGTAAGTTCGCCGCAAAACATCCATCCGGCTCTCTTTCTTTCTGACTGCTCTCGGGATGTGTGAGTGCAGCCGTTGGGAGGAGAAGGAGGAGGACTCCCCGCGGATTACTCACACATCTCGCAGGCACCGCATCCGAACCGAACCTCAGTACTCAGACACTGCTTTCCTACCCGCTCCAACAGGCCGCGCATCACCAACACACATCACACCCGGTCGGCGGCCATGCGAAGGCGACACGAGCTCGATGCCAAGAAGGCCCAGATTGCCAAGGAGCCCACGTAAGTAAATCGGATGGGTGACAGACTCGCAAGCTTAATTGGGGATGTCACAAGAATCTATTCCTAGTTGGGCAACTATAGATATTTCTCATATGTGACAGAAAGATCTACAAAAATGATTGTAGATGTTTTTCCCTCAATGATTTTATGATCATAACAATAGGTTTTTGAATTTAACAAGAATTCGAGGGAATGTTGAGGGAATGTCGTATTATAAATAAGGTCTTCCAATTAATTGACCTATTTCTATAGTTTTCTTAATATATTAATAGCATTCGCCAATTCAATGCAATTTAAGCTGTACAGCTTAAGTAATCAGTTATTTAACTAATTAAAGCAAATAAAATTATGCAGGGTCAAGGTTCAGAGTTATTCTGTAAACGGAACTGTTAATAAGTATTTTATATATTTAGTTCTGATAACTATAAAGAGGATAATTAATGACAATATGAAGAAAGGGATTACAAGACAAAGAAACATAAGTTGTAGCCAATAGGTTCGAATTGCTCTTATTTGCTATTTACAAAACATGCCAACGTAATGATATTTCTTAACATATTTCTCTTGTATTTTTGACCAAACTTTATGAACTGTATCTGCGACAGTTTAAAAATGTTGTTAATTTTTAACATTTATTATCAAAATTGAGTAATTCCTTAGTTTTATCTATACTTACACATCAGGCTCCGTTTTTTTCCTATTGAAAAACCTTTCTTCCGAGCGAAAATCCCCGTCTGGTCCGGGCAAACAGGCTCTGCCTACTACTGATCCACTCTGGTATTTCCCCAGCTGTCGGAGCGCAGTGACAGCCCAGAGTGTCCTGCCCACGCAGCTCTTTGGATGCTCCTTGGAACTCGCTTTCTTTCAATGGCTTGTAAACGGTCGTGTCTTTAATGGTCCACGGGGCCATAAAGAAGTGCCGCTCGAGCGGCAGGAGCAGCGAGAGAGACAAATTAACATGCGACCCTTATAAGGCAAGTGAAATCTCTGCTGATGCTGCTGCTGCCGGTTCCTGCAAGTGAAGAGTCATCCTCTTCAGTCGGCTTACTGTAAATTAATGCGCGGATTCAGCGATTTCTTTGTGCGCCGATGACCCCCTTCGGGAGAGGCTGGAATACGCTGGCTGACAAACGTGGGCGGTGGATCTGGCAGATCCTGGCGGGTTGTCCGATGCATTTCCTTGGCTTAATTTATGCGCCTGCGTATTTAAGGCGTATTTGCATATTACTCAAAACAACGGATAACTGAGGCGCGACGTTGTCGCATTTATTTATTGTTTAATGCACTTGGCCTGGCCTTTTTAGGTAGTTGCTGCAAGAGAGCATCTCCCCTCCCGCGCTCTGTGCTGGGGAGGGAGTTGGCTTAATCAGAGTCGCTTTTTGTAATTTATACGCCACTAGCGCGGCGACCGCTTTCTTTGTCGATAAAATGACGTTTTCATACGCGAACCAACACGGTACTGTCATTGTTTATTAACCTTTTGCATTTGCCATAAAACACGCTTGCCAAGTGTTCATTAACCAGCACCAGCAGCAGATTAATCGACCTGCTCTGGCCTGGCTCATTACTCAAACAGGGGATGGTGACATCTTGCAACGCGGAAGTGGCCGAAAAACTCTGTCCAAATATGAAAGTCAATCTGAATGATAAGGCTGTTCGGCAGCGGAATAGTTCCGCTTTCCTCATGCTTTATTGTCACCGATCGTTTTCAATTTCAATCATCTTTTATTTAAATTACAAGCCATCAATTGGGCGGGCGGGCGCACGCATTGTGCGACGACGACGACGGCGGCGACGGCGAATTCGGAGCGTGTTCGCTCGATCGCTTGGCTCGCCTGTAAACTGGAAAGTCGAGCGGCAGCGGGAGCGGCAAGCAAGCAGGCAAGCAACCAAGCCAACCGACACTTGTTCGCTGCCAACTTGTCGCTGGGCTGCTCAGTCGCAACGACAACTCGCAAGCGAATGGAGGTGCTGGCTTCATCGCTCGTCGTCGCCGCCGCCGTGCAACCGCCGCCAAGTGTTTTCTGAAAGAAATGTACAACAATATCGGCAATTATTGTTCATCATTTTCATAAAATAACAAATGCAGCTGTCAAGTGTGTGTCCGTGCGTGTGTGATTTGTGCGATTTCCCTGATTTGTTTATGCATCCTGGCCAAACATAATAATTATTTGCGCAGAACCCTGCGTCTCTGGTCTGGAATTTTAATTCCCCCAAATCATTCTGAGCAATTTCAATGCTGTGCTGCTACCAGGGCCTGGTTTGTGGAGCAGGGAAAAGTAGTAGTCGGGGAAGAAACCTTAGGCAACACGGGTTAACTAAACCACGATAAGATACCGCCGACTATGACGACGCCAGTCTCGGACGCCTACGACTTATCAAAGACGAGTTGCACTGGGTGACTGTATAGATGGATAGATGGATGGACGAACCGGACGTGCTGATTGTGCTTTTATTGAGCAAGGGATTTTGCACGCATTTCCGATACCATTACTCATAGCATCAAAACAAGTTGGATTGTCTGCCTGCCTGCCTGCCTGCTTGCTGTTCGGTTCCAACTGTTGCGGCTGCTGTTTCTGTTTCTGTTGTTGACCCGTTTGTGGCGACTTGTGTTTCCTTTTTGAATCAGGTTAAAAAAGTAAAAATTGTGAAAACTGGTCGGAAGAGGACCTGTTCGGCGGCACCGCCAGCCGGGTCTTTGAGCCCGTGTAGGCGCAGGCGCAGGCGCAGACACTTTCTACCAGCATATTTTTTCGCTCTTTTGGCGAATTGCATAAAGCCAAAGCCTTAACTGGTTGCGCTTTGGGGGTCTTATCAATGAACTTGCCACCAGTGGTTCGTGGTCCGTAGTTAGCAGTCCATAGTCCGTGGTCCGTGGCTAAAGGCCAATTGGATTTGCCGCAGGCTAAATCGCAGCCAAGGTTCAGGGCTATTTTCGTGGCTAATTCAATTGTGGCCCTCGCTGCTGCGCCCCTGCTGACAGGCCGAAAAGTGGCTGAAACGAAAACGAAATGCGGCCAGAGCGAAGTCGCACAAATGCAACAGTCGCGACCCCCGGGGGCCGATTGGGTGCCCGAAGTGAGTGGCCAACTCATAAGCCATCGAGAACGTGTTAATTACACGCGTCTCGACCATCAGCAGCAGTAGCAGCAGCAGTAGCAGCCGCAGCAGCAGCGGGAAAAAGTGTTTGATAATTAATTGAAACAAAAGGCTAGGCAAGGCCCTGGAATCTGTCTGGGTGCCGTGTGTGCATGGGTAGTGTGCCCGCGACAGGCCAAGTGTGTGCACAGCATTGAAAATTAAGGCTAACACAAAATTTACAAATTCAAACAGCCAGCGATATATACAAGTGATAACGATAAAGCGAGAGAGATAAGCGATCTTCGAAGTGCACGCGTTTAAAGTAAACGTTCGCCAGTTTAAATTTCAACGCCAATTCTAACAAGATCACATAAGCACCAATAAAAACAAACCCAACATCATTTGCCCGAAACAACATCGGCAATTACGAATAATTAACCAACGAGCGAGTCGTCTATTTAACAACGAAATAAAATAAGCTAACAAAATGCCCGTCGTTGGACAGCAGTATGGAAATGGCTTTCGGCCATACAGCTCCTTTCGAGTGCCGCGCGGTAGTTGTGGCTTCAACAACAACAACCACAACAGCAGCAGCAGCAGCAGCTCCAACAACAACCCCGGCAGCAGCAACTTGGGAACAGCTCCAGCCCAACCCCTGAGCACCAACGGTGCAAACCGAACGATGGTGAAATCGGTGCCAGGCAGGAACAATAACATGACTGCCGGATCATCCTCTACATCGACTGCTTCGTCGAGTTCCTCGATCCATCAGCAGGGCGTGACCAGTAACAGTCGCGGCAACTTTATCCGCCAGCAGCCCTGGCGAAGCAGCTATTGCAGCAGCAACCGCCACAAGTTGCAAGCGGACCACCAACCCCACCAACAGCAGCAGCAGCTGCAGCAAAATCAGCGATTAGTGAGCGGCGGCAGTGTGAAACCGCTGACACCCAAGCTCATCCGCCGCATCGAAACCACCTGCTCCGCCACCGGTCCCACACGCCACTGCAAAGCGAGGGCTCCGCCGCCGCCGCTGCCGCCTATGCAGGCACCACGCCCAGTGACTACGCCCAGCACTGCCAGGAAACAGTATCAGCCCACGGGCACCGCAGTATCAGTATCTCAGCAACCGATGGGCACCCCCACCAGCCAGAAGCGAACCCACCAGGCGGGCAGGTCAGCCGCCAAGGAGAACTGCCCGGCGCGATTGGGTCAGCGATCCAGTAAGAATTACCCGGCACCGCAGCCGCCTCTGCCAGCGCGCAGGCAGGTGGCCACCAATGATCTCACCAATGGAGGAGCTAGCAAGGCCACTCCTCTGGCCCAGCGTCGCCAGCTGCCGGCTACGCCCAAGCTAAGTCTTAAGCAGCAGCGCAACGGGTGCACTCACAACGGAGAGGGAGCTGGTTCCTCGACAGGCTCCAGTGATTCCCACGACTCTCCGCGCCTTAAGAAGGCCTTTTCGAACAAGTTCCCCCAGGGACTGCCCTTCGAGGAGGAGTTCTACGGCCGCAATCGCTCCTACTCGCAATCCTCCAGCAACTATAGTTTCTACAGCTCCGTGGGTGCGCCTACCACTCCCCACGATGACGATGACGACGGGGATGTGGTACAGAATGGTCGTGCCCACTGCGATGAGGATGATGAGTTCCAACGCAAGCCGGCCACTGACGAGTCGCTCTACGTGGACTTCTCGAAAATGGTGCACAGCCACCAGCAGCGTCAGTATGTGCCGGCTAGCTCCTGGATCAGAGCCTCTCCGGATGAGAACGAGCTGCTCAGGAGCAAGGCAACTAGTCAGTTAACTCCTGCCCAGCAGCGAAGGAAGAACAGCAAGTACGCCCGCTCCATGCACGAGTATTTGTACAGCGATGAGCCAGAACAGGCGAGGACCAAGCATCGGCTCTCCGTGGTGGATGAGCCAGAGGATGGCTATTACAGCTATGCCGCAGGAACGCCAGAACCGCAATCTTCGCCACCGCCCACGCCGAGGACGGACATCTATGTGGCCGCAGCCTCGTGGGCGCCCAAGCCGCTCTATCCCGACCGCGTGCTGTTGCCCCCGGCGGATGGCAACAACAATCACCAGAAGCACCAGCAACAGCAGCGTCGTCGTCCAGAGCACTTGGGGTCCACGACGTGTGAGTATAAGTGAGTGTCTCTTTAGCATGCGGAAACCAAAGATTGAAAACTGGAGCTAGCCTTGAGTGGCACAGCTTGCTGACTAAGCGTTCTGTCCGCACTTCATTTAAAGTCGCCTCCCCTGGCCCCTGCCCTGCTGTGTCTTCTCCGTCTTGAGTTCGACCCAACTCAACTCAACTCAACTCAATCTCGTTCTCGATGATGTTTGTTTTCAGCATTTATTTTGTTTTTTATCCATTTGTTATTGTTGGCGTTGTGCCGCTACGATTCGGTTCAAGATCTCTCCGCCAAATTTGGTCAAGCGCACACCGCCCCTACTTGTGAGCTGCGCGCTAGCGAAGCAGCTGAGCTCCGTCCGGCTCATTAGGCAACCTAAGCGCCGGGCTGGTGAGCTGCTGCCAAGCTTTTAGCATTCTCCGCCACTCGAGTGCGGACATACACTTCATTTCGGGGGAGCCTGGGCTGTCAGCCCATTTTGTGTCGCTTTGTTGACTTAAAGCCGCCCAAGAGTCTCAACCTCGTTGGGCACTTTCCCATGTTAAAAGTTCTACCTGCCTGCTTGGAGATCATTCGAAAGAGCCAATGATCTCTAGATTTGTATAGCATCAATGCTTTGATCAATTAGCACATTTTAAAATATTTATTTAATTTAAGCTATGTTTGTTCCTGGCTTACAAATCTCTGAGATGGTGCAAGGTCTTGAAAAATAAACTTTATAAATTAGAATTATTAATAAATCCATTTAGTCTGCTTTGTTAACAATGATTCCTTTAATCTTGTAGAGAAGTCTGGAGTTCGGTTTCCTTTCGAAATTCCTGCCAAATTAATTGTTTGCTAGCTCTTCCTGCCCAAGGCATTTTTTAGTAGCTTTCGTTTGGAATATTTGTCCAGCAATTATGTCAGCATCTGGCCAAATGGAATCCTCACCCTGTCACTGTGGAAGGGTGGGGCCCAATGGCCTCTTAATTTACCTTTTCGTTTTGTGTATTGGGTTTGCTTCTGTTTTTATTTTTTGCTCGGGTTCATTTATCTGACGTTTATCGCGATCGGAACAAACCGGACCTGTCTCCGCAGACCCATATACGATCATAATCGCTGCTGCTACCGCCGGCAGCCGCTGCTGGGGCAGCCAACTAAAAGCTGACAATAAAGCTTAGATCTTGAGCTCACACAGTGTTCTCTCAATCGATTTCCGACAGCGCAAGGCGGGCCGAAAACAAAAGTGAATAATGGATGCAACTTTCAGCGCCAAACGAAATGCTTTCAATGTTTATTTTATTGACTTCCTATAAGCAGTCAGCCGAAAGGTGATTGACTACGCACAAAAACAAAAAACAAGCACAGATCTGGCACCCAGACAAGGAGCTGGCTTGAATAAATCACGAAATGAAATGAAATTAAATAAAATAAAATACAATGCAGTATTGAGAGATCTTCTAGACTTGATTTAAAGTGCACAAAAATGTTTATCGCTTCCTTTTACGTATGCACTCGGACTCGGAGGGGGACATTCGGCATATTTAATTTAGCCTGTTGCTGAATTCGCTTAACTGTTGTTTGTTTTCGTTAACAGTAATGGCCTGGCCGGCCAGGTCCGATCGCGGGGGTAACCCAAGGGGGGGAACATGCGATCTCTCGGTATTGCTGCGATGTCGGCGTACATTTCATTACGTTCATTGAACCGGGCGATCTCTCTTGTTACCCACGGATCCCCAACTGACTCAGACCCAGACCCAGACAACACTTATTGCTGCCTGGCTATGAACCCGGCATGACCGTCGGTGGGGAAAGGCGAGCCATGACACTTCCTCCTCCAGAGTGCCACTACTCCTCCTACTTCTCTCTCTTCCCCGGCTGACGCACAAAGGCCGTACCATTATTATTATTTGCAGTGCTCATCTTGCTAAATGCCCCGGCAAGTGCTTATTGATGGCTTCCCTCGGAGCCGCTTGTTTGCGCAGACGCAACCAATGACCTTGCAATTGGCCAGCGTCACCTCCAGAGTGCTCACCTGGCTCTGACCGCCCTGCCGCTGCCCTGCTGCTCATCGCCCTCATTTCGAGAGCGGCTGTGCCACCCAAATGGATTTGCATAATCCGGCAGCTGTGTTTGGGCAGCTAACATACTTGGCCACTTACTCATATTCTTTGTTCATAATTTTAGCTTTTCCTTGGCAATATTTGTAACGGCATTTCTTTTGTCATTTAAGGCGCGCGACAATCATTTACATTTTACCCAACGACGCCCCCTTGGCCCCCGCCTGCGTTGTTGTTAACTTTTTGGGAAGGGGACGAACCGAAAATTCCGGTTTCCCATTATGTTTCACTTGAAGACAGAGATATATGTGTATGGTACTGCCTGCCTGCTGGCCTAATCAATGAGCAGCCAAATAATCACATTCAAGTTCTGGCTACCAGGGTTGGGATAGCACTTTTGGGACCTGAAGTAGTAGGAAGAGAAGATAAATGGACATTTAAACATGTCATCACTGAATGGATCTAAAATCACAATTATGCCATATTTGGTGGCCCGAGAAGTCAGATTTAAATTATGGTAAATTGGGATTTAATATGAGAATTTATCGAGAATTTGTCATTTCCGTATGTGCCGGAAAGAATCTCAAAATATTATTATATTGGTTTCTTAAACAATTATTTTGGCTAAAGATTTCCAATCATTCTCCTTCAAAGCCTACGCGGAATGTAGTTCATGAACCAAGAAAGTTACCCTTGGTCTCGGAGGTTTATTGATCCAAGTTATAGAAATTATTTTTGGCATTCCATCTGAGATGAACTGTCTATCAAAAACTATGAATATTTATTGAGCTGACATGCCATAAATAGTTCACAAACCATGGTGATGGCCGTCCTTGAACCATCCCCCAGCATTTCTTGTGCTATTCAACCTTTTTCGGGTATTTTCTGTGTGTAAGCGCATAAAGCAAAAGTGACGCATAGCGTCTGCAGTTCATTGGAAGCGAAAATTCAATTTCGAATCCAATTGTTAACGCTTTTTTGTTATATTTGTATTTGTATAATTTGTATGGCCACAAAACGTAGGAGCAAGAGGGCGCCCGGTATTGGAGGGCATATCGCATATGTGCGCTACGCTTTGGTTAATGTATTTATGGCAATTTCAGGGTCAACAAAAACAACAAAAGCAACAACAAATGGTAGAAAAATCTTGCGAGCCGCAACAAATGTTTGTCGGCAGTGCAGGCAACAGCAGCAGCTCTGGTTGGTGGATTTAAAAGTGTCTCAGCTGCTCTATGTAAATCATGAAAAAAAAAAAACTGGTTTTCGAATGATTAATTTCATAATTCAATAACAGCAGTGCGAGAGTCTATAAGAAACTATTTTCATGGGTTTTCTGTATGTCTCTCCAGTTGAATTCTCGTTCTCGTTCTTCTCAGAGAGAAAGAGAATTGCAAAGTTCGACTCGCTGGGGGTTATTGTTCTCCAAGTCAAGTTGATACTCCTATCTCAGCTGTTGGATCTTAATGCTCAAAGCAACCAGTAATCGTTGTCGCAGATTCTTAATCTCAAAGGTGCACAAGGTGTACATGATTCGTACAAATTGCAGGCCATTAAGGAAGTTGGCCAAGACAATGGTGCTAATTCGCATTTATTAGCCAGCAGGAGATACTTTTTCTTTTATTTTCTGAACAAACTGAAACCTAATTGGCAGCAAGACTCGGTCAAGGTCGTCGGATTCTTTCTAGGAAGTGATGGTGTCCACATGTGCGGGGAATGATAAGCCGAGAAATGGGTTTGGCCTGGCCATAAAGTTGTTGTCTCATCATCTGTGTGCCTGCGAAAAGTCGAGGCCAACAGAGAAAACAACAGTGTAGAATCCCCCGGTGTGCCTCAAGGGCACCGGGCAGTTCGCTGACTGAGAAACTCTATAAATATGGGCGCGATTGCAATATTTAATATCGCGACTGTTGTCGGCATAGAATAAAGATTTCTCCATCCTTGAAGATAGCTACACAATCGATCACAGAATTTCACTACAGTGTGAATAGCCTCTTCAGGCCAAGCAACTTTGTGTCAGGTTCCCCTGGCCCTATCTTATCTCGGTTCCCACAGACTGTCATAACTTATTACCACGCCGGGCAATAAAACAGTCGAAATTCCAACGATTACCCCACGATCAGCCCAGAAGATAATTCCGGAGCTACCGCAGTATCATATTTTAGAATATTATTATTTCAACCGATATCTTATCTCTAACCATATCAGAGTTTTGCCGGCATGACAAGGGACAACAATCCCTTTGTTTACATTTACTTGGGTTTATGATGGTGAACCCATTATTTGCTCTCTTTTAGGTCAAAGATATTATTTTATGGGGTATTTTTTTTATTAGTCAAGCTTTCGACCTGTTGGTCGACTGCCTTGAGTGAAATATTGAGCCAATTACCTTACACAACGCCGATCTGAAATGTTCGAGTCCAAATTGGGAAGCTATTATGAACTTGCTTTGCCATTCGCTTCCTACCCGCCATCTCTGCTCCACCCCCTCGCACGCTTTGGCTTGGTGTTTCGAAATCGGAATCGGAATCGGATTCTGGATCTGATTCAGCCAACGAATCATTAATATCCAATTACAGTTGGCCATAAAAGCTGTTCTAATTTGCACGCAGCGCGTCATTAATCATAAATCAAAACGCCGAAAGAGTTTGGACTACCCATGAAGCTGTTCCTTTTATTAACTGCCGAGTGTGGCGGCCGTAAGCGGCTTTTCCGCGACAGACGCCAGTCAGAGATCAGCGATCCGCGATCCCCCTTCCCCGTTCTCCGATCGGTTCATTTCGGTTCGTTTCTTGGCCAAGAGTCTTTCCAGCCTACGGATAGATCCCAGATACAGAGCTCAGAGCACGGAGCGTGTGCGCTCAAGTTGATTTCTTGGAGTGTGCGCAGGCGTTGAGCTTTTGTCATGTTGCCTGGCAGATACTACGAGAGTACAGATATTATATAGATGCAGCTGTGTGCAGGTCGGAACCGAAAAAAACGAACGAATATGTGCTCGTGTCGTACTTGTAGTCAAAGTCACTTTCAGCTTCAGCTCGTTCGGTTCTGTGTTTCTCATAATTTGTGCCCAAATTTAGATGCTTTTTGGGGGACACGTGGGCGGGTTTTCTTTCGTAATCGCTCAATGAGAGTTGTTGTTGTTGTTGTTGTTTTCGGCTGACTGCTGGCTGGTTCGCCTTATTAGCATACGGCTTCTTGACTTCTTGGTTTCGGTCTTTAAGCTCTCTGCATAGGTCAGTTATCTCTCGAATCAGCTGATTCATGCCAAGACCGCTGCCCACCCGCACTTGGGGATCTCACTCGCCGTCTGGGCTCTCGGGGTGGGTGTGGTGAGTGGATGTAACATGAGCATGAACATGAGCTGCCTGCCTGCCGTGCTACCGATGTTATTGACACAGTTTCTGGCCTCGATCGGAGCTACTGCTGAGTGCTGGGTGCTGGGCACTGCCTGCTGGGAGCCAAGAGCTGGGCTCACTTCATAACTGCTTCATATTGTGTCATTCCCCGGACCATGAAGTACTCTCAAAGGCATTTCGCTAAAAGGTAGGCCGCTGCCAGATAGCCAGCTGAGGTAGCCATCCGGCCGAGTTGATTAACTTGTTTGGTAACGCAAAACCGATTCGCCAACACACGTCTCGCTAGCTTGCTGGCTTGCCGGCCGCCGCCGCCGGTGGCTTAAGAATCTGGAATCCGGCGGCAAGGCGAGCGTGGCGCGGCTTAGCGGCTGCTAAGTAGCTTTCCATGTTGTCCATGCGCTGGGCGTTGCTCCAAGGACGGCCATTCATCTGTCACCCGGGGGGTTTCGGTTAGGTAATAATTCTCGCCGGGCAATCCACTAATGGAACTTTCTTTTTATTTCATTTGCAGTTTTGATGACAGCATCTCATCCCGCCGACGCAAGGAGCGCTCGAAGCGGTCGCATCGCAAATCGCCAGCCTCGAGCCGGCGTCAGCATAAGTATCGCTACCGGGACGAGGCCTCCCATTCGAGCTCACGTCGCCGGCATCGCGATCGCCCCAAGGACGAGCGCGACAGTGGCCGCCAGAATCGTCAGTCGCAGGCTAAGGTAAAAACTTTTCATTTTATATACAACAACACCACACATAGAAAACAAAAGAAAATTGTAGGCAGGGCTAACGAAAAAACAAATGAAAACCAAGATAAAAATCTAAAGTCACAGCGAAAGCTAAAAGCAAAACAAAATGGTAAAAGAACAAATTAAACGGACAAATATCACTCATACGATCGACTACAGACCGAACAGTATAGTATTTAAGTGAATTTCTTGTTGCGCCGCCTGCGTGCATTGCCAAAAAGCTGTGTCCCGATCAGTATCTAGGCATCTAGAGATCGCCTAATCCCACACAGAACCCGCACTCACTCCCCTCTGGCATAGCCATGCTGTTCTTCAAGCGGTATCTGGAGAAGTCGCAGCAGGTGGCCGAACACTTTGAGAGCTCGCAGATCCCATGCTACATCAAGATGCGTGAACTGCCGGCGCCACCGTGCGTCGATCACTGCCGCGATCTCATCTTGGCTAGCTGTCCACTGCGCTTTATGCCATACACCGAGGACTGGATAGTGGTGGAGTACTTTGCGGATCACGATAGCGATTATCTAGTAAGCGTGTCCCTTTTGTCACCGATCGTACCACCATCGTTATCTATCGTTCCCACACCCTTACCCTCTGTCGCCTCTTGTTGACTAACCCAATCGCTCTCTGGACTGTGTTGTGCCCGTTTCTCGACTACAAGTCGTCTAGTGGATCAATGGAGTGATCACTGATCAGTGCGCTATCACGATTGCCTGCCATTGCACTCGCCGGCGGCTCTCTCCTTTTCTTATCTATGCGGCGTTGTGCTAAATTGGTCACTACATGTGTCACATTGCCTCTGGGTTCCTCTTCTTCATTACTTCTCTTGTGGCACAGTGGTAGTTCGCTGGGAATGTAATCAGTGATTCGGTCAATGGATGAGACTTCAATTGAATATGGAAGCAATCAGGTCTCAAGCACTCAAAATCTATGGGAGTGTCGAGAGTTGATAAGATAGTGCTTGCTGAGAAATATCTTTGCTATGCCTTTAAAGTGTGTTTAGCAAGTTGATGAAATTCATTGAAAATGGTTGCATGTTATAATATTATTAATCAATAAAAAGAAGTTTACCAAAACAATGATTAAATTAAAATTTAAATAAAGTTCAGTGATCTTTAAAAATGTAACTAGCTTCTGCTTATAAGAAGCATGCTTCATGATCACTAATAAAACCTTACTTAAATAAAGCAATAAAGCGGGACCTTGAGAATATGTAGAAATTGAGCAATTTCTCAACGATCTTCGGCTGTCTTCGCTTAATATGTAAAAAAGCTCTTAATTAAGCAAAATCTTTATAGTTTCCATTCACTGTTAATGGTTCTATATACAGTTTCACCCCCCGGCTCACAACCATACCCCGTTGCTCTAGTTATTTTCGTTCAATTGATCATTTGACATTAACTCGCTGCCGGCGGGCTGAGTTTTCTCAGAGATGTGATGTACTGCCGCCGCTGCTGCTGCTGATGCTACTGCCTGCTCCTCGCCAGCTTTGCCAGTTGCCCATGTCGCCGCCAATTAAGTGGGCTGAGTAACGCGCATAGAATTCCCAACTCGTCATCGTTTAGCCCCGCCAAGATTCAGTTCTTTCGGCAGTTGGAGCAGCAGCTCATCATCCGGCATGCGGCGAATGGCTATGGCCTGGAAACGCAGCTGGAGGAGGCGAAGGAGGAGGAGCAGTACGACGAGGAGAATGTGCCCATCACCCGTTGCCTGCTGCTGAAACGGCAGCGCAACCATTTCGATCTGGTGGCTATCTGTGATATGCCCTGCGATAAGTACGCCGGCGACAATTGGATTGTCGAGGAGTACTTTGTGGACCACAATGACGATTACCTAGTGAGTGACGCCTAGAAACCTAAAGAGAAATTCTCAACTAGAATCATCTTTGCATGGCCCCCTTTCGTCCCCTTCTTTCCCCTCTTTCCCCACATGACAAGACGGCTTCGGTTGAAATAATAGCATTATTACAGATTAGATTTGAAGAGTCTTATCAGAGTATTTCCTTATTTGTTTGTTTATTTATTTACTAATTATAAAATTAAAATCAAAAGAAGATTTAGCATATCTGACTTGTCCTGATATATTTTCTTACAGTATTTCTTTTTCCAAATTAAATATCAGTTTAAATGAAAATATCCTTTAGTATATCAAAGTGCAGTGCTATTATTTTGACCATAGCTATACGTATAGGGCCAAGTTCTCCCTAGTACTAACATCATCTCTCCCGAGTCTCTTGATGCCTGAGAGTGAGCGACGCCTTGGAGTCTCCTCTTCGTGCTCTGCGCATGTCTCCCGTTTGGGTCCATGGGCCACTGCTGCTCACAGCTGATGCTGCTGCTGATGCTGCTGCTGCTGCTGCTGGTTCTCCTCCTGGGAGATGCGCGCGCAGCTTGGGCTTCCTGGGGATGTGTGTTGTTTGCCATTTGCTCTAAACTGTTTTCGTGATGCGGCGCCTTCGTTGCTCTGCCATCGCTGCCATTGGGAAATTATAAATACACGCGCCCCGCAGAAAGTTTACGCTCTGCGCGGCTGGCTCTCCTTCTTCTTTTGGGGCGGTTTTTCGGCTGAGAATTTTCAAATTTGAGGAAACCGAAACAGATTCGAATCTTCGTTTGTTGGCTGTGTGTCGCCGCCACTGCTCCCCATATAATAAACTTGCATATATCGTCGCCATCAGCGGTGTCGTCGCAGCGTCGTCTTCGTCTTTGTCGTGTAACGGTATTGGGATCCCCCGCTCTCCATATATATCGCCTCCTTTCGCGCACTTTGTTTATCGATGTGTGTGACGCCTGTGTGTGCGTTCTTGTGTTTTTCTTCAACTATTTTTTTCTTGTATTATTTGCTTGGGAAGAAGAAGAGGAGGAGCATTAAATCATCGAATAGAACAATATTTCGAGGTACATACTGGGCGTATGGGTAATGCAGGAACGCATTTTGGTCCGCGAAAAGGAGGCAAGAAATCCTCAAAATCTCAAAACAATTGCTGGGCAGCACCGTGACATAATCAAGAACAACAACAAAAAAACAAACCAAAAAACTAAGAACATTAAGTGTTTTAAAAATAAAACTCGAAAAAAGGCAACAGAAGCAGAAAACCGAAAAAAAAACATCAAACAAAAAATGCAAAGAGTGTTAAGGAAAAAGTGCGCGGCGATATTCATCGGACTCTGAATTTGTTTAAACAAGATGCGAGAGCCAAACTGTTTTATTGACCCCCCGCCAGCGACGGTGGCGAGTAAATAATTCGAAGCGATATTAAATTTGGGATAAGAGCCAGCTGTGGAACATCCAAAACGTACTGATAGTGAACTTTGCACTTTTTCATCAAGTTTTTGCAATTAGCAGCGAGGCGAGAGATACGTTTTTAGTAGGAAAAGCGAATAGGGGGAAACTAATGCAGCCAGTGCACAGGGAAAAATTACGATTAACTGATCAGTCAGCATTTTAAATCTTTTAAAAAACATCAATTTGATGTAGCTAAAATCAAAAATATGATTATTTGAGCAAATTCTTCTAATATTACATGCATTTTGCTTAAGATCCAGTAAAACTATAAATGAAATCTTGAAGAAAACATGATTTTTCCCTGTGTTAATGGAAAAGTAGGGGAAATGAAGGAGGTAGAGAGGAAGCTGGCGGCGGAGGAGGCAAAGACTACGCTGCGGCCAAGCAAATCAAAACAAAAACTCAAAACTAACAAATGCACAGCAGCAATTGGAGCACACACGTGTGTGTCCGCTGTTGTGTGTGTGTGTGTGTGTGTGTGCCACATAGATACAAACTATATCTATGTGTGTATGCAGCACAGATCGGCGGGGATTATTCATCAGGCTGGTGCCACATCATCATAGCTGATCTCTGCGCCGCTTCTCCTCCTGATCTCCCCACGATCTCCTCCACTTTCCGCTTAGCTGGCGTTTTCTTTAATTTTTTCCGAAAGCTATTTTCGTAAGGCTTGCATTTATATTTAGTTGCCACAACAAACTTATAGCGAAAATCCAAGCTACAAGCTTGTACACCATACAATTTTGGCCATATGATGATGAGAACCAAAATAAAAGTCAACTGGGGTGGAAAAGTTTCCCCTTAGTTTTTCCAACTCATCTGTGTGTGCGTGTGTGTGTGACCGCGCACAAGTGTGTTGTGTGCATGTGTGTGTTTTTGGTACAGTGAAAGCCAAAGCGGTGAGAGATCAGAGATCAGGAAATTAATGGAAAAACTAATGCGAATTAAAAACGCAATCAAGTCAAAAGCAATTTGAGATGAGATCTCCATAAATTAATCGAAATTAGTCACTCAACCAGGCCTCACTGTACCATAGCACTGTGTGTACTAGGTATACTGCCCGGCTGCGCCAATTTACGTGCGTCGTCGTCGTCGTCGTTGTCTATTTGTTAAAAATAAAAACAGATTTCGGACGGAACACTGAATGGCAGGGATAGACATGCGGCGCCCAATGAACCCCACCGAGATATCACACATCGGCGAAACGATCTCCGATCCGATCTCCGATCTCTCTCCCTCCAGGGATGTTCACAGCGCAATATGTCCGAGGCAAAGGTAGAGAAACATCAGGCGTAGTGGCCAGCAGTGAGCTCATTGCTGTTTACGATTTGTAATTTGTATATGCTCTATATACCACAACAAATCGGGGGCGAGATTTAGGCTATAATATATCGGATGTATGTGGGCGCCAAAGGAAAGTCTTTCAATTAGTAAGTCGCGTCGCCGGACATTTGCCAAAATGCCAATGAGACATTGACATTGAGGGTGCGATCGATCGATCGATCGTTACCTTTCGTTCCGTTACGATCCGATCCGGTCCGGTCCGAGTAGCTGCACTGCTGCGATGTGGACCTATTTTGCGCAGGTTTCCTTTACGGCCAGCGCTGGCAGCCTCGCGAGTCTCGCCCAGCTAGTCGAACCCAACGCAATTCGTGGGAGTCGCCAGTGCAAGATTAGGTAACAGAATAAGTTTTTTCCCTTGGTATCCAGAAGGAGAACTGACCACCACCACCAATCACCACCACGATCACGAACCGGAGCGATCCCTGCTCGCAGACCACGGAATGTCCAACGAACTCAGCGAACTGATAGCTCTCGGCTGTCCGGACCTCAAGGCCCAGAAGCAAGAGGGCGCCAGCACCCAGGTTGAGCTGATCCTTAACACGGAGCGCCGTCTCAGCATCAAGCAGATGACGGCCACGGATCTAGCAGCCCTTCGAGCAGCAGCCGCTGCCGAAGTCGAGGCCAGAGCTCGGGCCCAGGCGGAAGCGGAAGCCAGGGCAATCGCCCAGGAACAGTTGCGCCAGGCCCGCGAGGCCGAGTCCAAGGCCAGAGCACGTGCTGCCCTCGAGGTGCAGGCCCAGCTGCAGCGGGTGATGGAAAGCGAGAAGCGCAGGCAGCGGGAAGAGGAGGAGGAACGAAACAGGCCAGCGAAACAGGAAGATGAAGACGAGGACGAAGAGGAAGAGGAAGATGAAAAGGAGGAGGATTTGGCCAAGGGTTCCCTACCCTCCAATGCAGGTCCCAGGGAGCGCATAACCTCGCTGCCCAGCATTCTCGACGATGCCATGGAGATGCACCTCTTGAACGTGTCGCAGCCAAAAGTCACATCTGGAGACGATTCTCCTCCTCAGAAGAGCACCTCCCACCTGGCCGACTCCATTGAGCTCCTCCGTATGCAGCGAGCTGCCCGCGATGCCCGTTCCCATAATCGCACCCGAGAGCGTTCCACTTCCCCGGAGGCGCGTAATCGCGAACGAAGTGCTGCACCCGATCGCCTCCAGAGTTCCGCGAGCATGAGCAGCTTGGATTCGGCCAGCGTAAGTGCCTCAGCCTCACGACAGCCCAGCAAGGCAGAGAGTCGACGTGGCAGCACATCCAGCGCCTCTGGTGTGGAACCACCTGCGGCAGCCCCTGCTCTGGCCTCCAAATTTCCACTCTCCAAGACGGTATCGGCGCCCAATGTGATGAACCGAAGAAAAAGCAGCCTCACCTCCCTCTTTCCGGGACCCGCGCCTCTGGTAGCCCCCGAGCCCGCGCTGCATACCACTCCGATGGCTCCACCGCCCGAAGAGGAGCATCGTCGAGGGCGAATGGAGGATGGCTACCGTGAGATACCTAGCGGGAAGATGGTGCATCGCACCAAGACCCCACCCCCGGTGGGTGCCAACCTGGGAGTTAACCTAAAGCGAGTTACTGCGCCCAGTGGTTCCATAACCGTCAAGCCCAAGGAGTCACCCATGCTAGGCGTGGTGCTGCGCAAAGTTGAGAAGAAAGTAGTGCCACAGAAGAGCATCCTGGACGACGACAAGCCACTCTACCACTTCTCCATTGTGCGCAGCGATCACAAGGAGCATGTGCCCGCCCAGAAGCCAAAGCCGAAGCCTGCTCCCCCAGCTGTCAAACCCAGTCCAGGTGGCATTCTAACCGGGCCTCAGGTGATACGTAACGCGCAACCGAAGCAACCTGTGCCCGTCAAGCCTCAGCGTCCCATGCCCGGAGTGCCCATCACAATAACCAAGATCGAGGGCGACAAGATCATCATCATCAAGAAGATTGTAGTGCCGAAGAACAGTAAGATACCGGAGCAGTATCTGCAGGTTGGTCGTCGTCCACGTCCACGTTCACGTTCAAGTTCAAGTCCTCATTGTGTTGGTGCTCGCCCTGTGGCTCGTCTGGTGTTTGGTGTCTCCTCCCTTCTGTGTTCCGTTCGAAATCTGTTGTATAGAATTTACCTCGATGGTTGTAGAAACACACTGAAACACTTTAGGGTTAGCTCTATAGATTTAAGTAGAACAGGAAGAGTGGAAAGTTAATTTTTTCTATGATTTAAATGAAAAACATGAGTCAACGCACACACAAAACACACCAAAGATAACGCGATATAAGGATATATAAGGATATAGTGGAAGCGGATCCCTTATTCATACAACCAAGTCGGTTTGCAGTGCGCGATTGTTTCCTATAGATGAGTGAAGATGCGGCAAAGCCAGCAAATGCAGTGCCAACAGCAGTTTCCGCCGCCCCGTCGCCTAACAACCTAAGGACCAAAGAGGAATCCCTGCCAGCCATGCAGAAACCAACGCCACCTCCGGCCAGTACTGGCCAGCAGTTCTTCCAGGTGGTCTCACCACAGTTCGCCTCAGTGCTGTCGTCCAGCATACCGGATAGCAAGTGTGCCGTTCGGTCACCGATCTCCTCTCCGCTGGCCATACGCAAGAGTCGCCCGCCGTTGCTGCCGGCGAGTCCCAAGTCCACGCCACCGCTGCCCCGGAAGCATCATCCGCTGGCGTATAATGCGGCCACAGGGACAATCAGCAGTGCGGCTGGAGGTGCCTTGCCTGCACGCCTCATGGCCACCATTGCCTCGAGTCCCGCCTCCAGCTTATCGGTGTCCTCCTCCAGCTCACCTTCATCCTCGCCGCCGCCTCCAGTGCCCTGTAGGGCGCCAAAGAATGCCACTAAGCCCACTGCTCAGGCAGCAGCACCTCCGCCATCTAGCGAGATTACTCTGGACAAGCTGCTGCAGCAGCAACAGGAGCTGGAGGAGAAATCGGCGGCAGCCAAGAATAGCGCACAGATAGACGCGAATTTCTATGATGCCGAGATCGAGATGATGAACAAGTATCTGAAGAGTTTGCCCGACTACAGCGAGCTGGACAGGAAGTTGCATCAGGAGTTTCAGGAGTGCGAAGATCTCTACGACAGGCTCAAGCGACAACAGCAGCCGCTGGCCAAGTCGAATTCGCAGCAGTCGGTGACCAAAGGCACACCAGGCCCTGCAGCTCCGGCCATCTCTTTCGGCCTGGCCAAGTCATCCTCCATAAACTTTGCCCATAATCCCAGCAGTCGGGGAGCTGCACCCCGGATGGCCTATCCCTCGATATTCTCACAGCCTGGAGGCGAACCGAAGCTGCAGCGCAGCATCTCCAGTTCCAATATGCCGATAAGTACGCCTACACCCATGCGTCCGCTGCCTGCGAAGAATGGCCTGCAGAGTGGCTCGAATCTCTCCCTGAACAAGCAGCTGATGAACGAGTTCTGGAGCGAGAATCTTACCAGTTCCCATAAGCGACAAACACCCAAGCGCACTTTCTGGAACTACGAGAAGATCTGTGGCGCCCAGTTGGGCGATGCCGGTCAGCCCTTCAAGGTGGATGCCAAGACGGCCAAAAAGCTGGCCATCTTCGATCCAACGGTGGCGGAGGCAGCCCAAAAGGAGTTGCAGCGTCCGCAGCAGCAGGCTCAGCATCATCCTCACAAGCTGCAGAAGAATGCCTCGCTGTCGCACCTGGACCTTAAAGTCCGGCAGGCGGTGACCAAGGACGATCTGTACAAGCTGATATGCAACGAGCAATCCCCGTCGACAGGAGCGGGTTTTGTGAGTCGGGTGCCAGTCAAGCAGCAGCAGCAGCAGCAGCAACAGCCATCAGCACTGAATCAGCAGCCACAAGTCCTTCCCAAAAGCATATCCATGACGCACGTACCGGGTGACTGCCAACCCATAGGAGGTCCTTTGATGCGGACCACAAGTCGCACGCACATACCCTGCTACATGAAACACCTGCCTTCTTTGAGTAGGAGCACCTCCAACTCGGCGATATTGATTACGCCTCAACCACGTAAAGAGCCGCCAATCAAGGACCCACTTAAGGCAGCTCCTGTCACGGGTCCATCTCCTGTAGCTGCTCCTGTTCCTGCCCCTTCAACTTTCACCAAATCCAGTGGCGTATTAAAGAGCTCTAGTAGTTCCTGTGTCCCATCGCCACGCTGTGCTGCCGCCTTCTTTCGACGACCGCAGGAAAATAGCAATCAGCAACAGCAGCAGCAGCAACATCAACTTCCTTTACAGCAACCACAAAAGGCTGTGCCGAACGAGGAATCCGGGCCGGGGGACTCTGCCTCGCTGGAGCGGAAGTCGGAAAAGAGCAACAGCACGATTAGCACGAGTAGCTTTACGGTGACCAACTGTTGTACCACCCACCTGCCTCAGCTCTCCAAGTTCACCTCATCGTTCCACATTGCCCCGGCCACAACAGCCACGACGACGGCGTCAACGACAACACCAACTGCAACGGCAGCAGCAGCAGCGATAGCCATGCCAGCAGCCATACCAAGTGAGGGCGGCCACAAGGCATCCCAGCAGCAGCCGCAGCAGCAGCAACAAAGTGGCGCAGCTGGCTCGTTGACTGCCAACTTGGAGGTGCCAACATCGTCATCGTCGGCGGCCACAAAGCGCCAGAAAGATGTTGACAACAAGCTAGAAAAATGTCTCAACGACATGCTAAAGTTAAAGACCAACAGCAACATCACTAGTATCAGCAACAGCAGCAATAACAGCAACAACAACAACAATAATAATAATGCAATCATGTCGCAGTCGCTGACAGGCGAGCACAAAGAGCCGAACGCTGCAGGCGGCGACAGCCTCCCGAGCGTCAGCGGTACCAGCAGCGGCAGCAAGTACATGGGTGAATCGCAGATCCCAGTGCCAGTGCAGCTGTACGATCCGCAGAAGCCGTTGTTGCAGCAGCAGCAGCAACAAAGGATCTGTTATCCCATAGGCAAGTCGAACTCTACTTCGCAGTTGCCCATGGGTGGCTACCAAAGATTGCTGCATCAGCAGCAGCAACATCAACAACAGCAGCAGCAACAGCTACAACACCAGGAGCAGCAGCAGCAATATCCCCAGCATAAGCGACCGTTCCTCAACTGGAACAGCTTTGCGTGCTCTGCTATGAATGGAGCGAGTGATCCCTTCATGCAGCAGCATCAGACGCAGCAGCAACATGTGCCACACCACCAACAGCAGCATATGCCCCACAAGCTGCAGCAATCCTACTCCTCCTCCAATGTGCCAAAGCAGGCGCCCAAATCGGGACTGGCCATGTTTCTGCAAAAGAACACCAACAA
Source organism: Drosophila watanabei (assembly GCA_008042575.1). Taxonomy (NCBI): domain Eukaryota; kingdom Metazoa; phylum Arthropoda; class Insecta; order Diptera; family Drosophilidae; genus Drosophila; species Drosophila watanabei. The sequence goes on along the minus strand of VNJS01017705.1, from coordinate 702,569 downwards.
GGAGAACAAGTTTGGACAGCCGCTGCAGCAGCAGCCGCCAGGCATGATGCCACAGATGTACGGCTACCAGGTGCCGCAGCAGCAACAGCAGCAGCAGCCCATGTCCAAGCTGGGCTATCCGCGCACTGGCGCCCCACTGACGCACTCCGTCTCCTTTAGCTCCGCCCAGCGGCCCACGGCCCTGCTGTTTCACCAGCAACATCAGCAGCAGCAACAGCAGCAGCAGCAACAACAGCCGCATTCCAACTTTGGGCAGGGCATGATGAGTAGAAACTACTACAATCTGCCCAAGCAGCCGGAGCGCAAGCCGCTGCAGACCTTTGATCCCTATGCCTATCCCAAGCCGAATCAGATGCAACCGGTCAAGTACCAGCCACAGGCACAGGCACAGTCACAGCAGCATCAGCAATCGCATCCGCATACGCAGTTTCTGATTGCTTCCGCTGCCGGCGGAGGAGGGGGACTAGGAGGAGGTGGTGGCGCTGGCGCTGTCGCTGCCGCTGGGCTTCAATACGATCCAAATACAAATACGCAATTGTTTTACGCGTCGCCGGCGTCATCGTCGGCCAATATGCAACCGCAGCAACCGCAACAGCAACTGCAACAAAGCAATTCTGTCATATTCAATCACCACCAACAACATCAACACCAGCAACAGCAACAGCAGCAGCAGCAGCAGCAACAACAGTTACAACAGCAGCAGAACGAAATGTCCAAGTCCGCTTTGGGACTGCACTTCATCGAGGTAGATTCTATTGCTGCAACATTTATTTGTTCAACTTGTAAAACTAACTCTAACTGAGCCTGTGTTTGTTCGTGTTGCCTTTGCTGCACATGTGTCTGTTGCCCACTAACAAGTACATGCTCCCGCTTTCGCTTCCAAAGAAAGTATACCCCGAAATAGGCGCGTGACTCATCCATCGCGGGGCTCCAAAAGGCCTCCGACGAAGGGGAAGATGATGACGAAGACGACGACTGTGTGCCCCCCCTGGTTCTCTAGTTCCCTCTAGCGCCTCGCCTCCGATCTGCTTGGCCCCCAAGTTTGTACTTCCTGTACTTCGCGCTGGCGTTTAAAGTGCGAAGCGTTCCCAAGAACAGAAAGACATACTCGTACAGATGTAGTGGATGTAGTTAGTTCCCTAGGCCCACTCTCCTTGATGGCTGCTACACCGATCTCTTGGCCTCTTGGCAGGCTCTTGCACTTGTCGACATCGACAACATTGCACAATCCACTGAAGACTGCGGGAAATTCAATGTCAATTTCCTCGGCGGGGCGGGCTGTCCTCTATTAATAGTCGGGCTACTCTTGATTTATGTTTGTTTACTTGATTGCTTAAAGCTTTAAAGCATTATTTCTAACTGCCCGCGGATATGATGTCTTACCAAGGGATTCTGATTTGTTTGTTTAACTAATTTATTGGTAAACTGCGACCTCCAGGCCTTGTAATTGTTTTAAACACTAAACAACACGTAGCGCGTTCAGCAGAATCGAATGTCTAAAAATATGTAATACTCACGACTCATCGGCTGCTCTCTCGTACTCTCTCCTGCCTCTCTGAAGACTGAAATTACTGATTCTCTCCGAAGACTGACTGACTCTTGGATACCCTTACCAGGGATAAGTTTGACATGCATTCTGCTGAAACTGACATTCCTAAGAAGGACCTTTTAGACGATTCTTAAAGACCTGTCCTGCATGCAGTTTGTGTCCCATTTATATTTTTCGGTTTGTTCTATGGCGTCATTAAGAGCATCCATTTGGAGGAGGGCTCTTCTTTTGTGGTTAGTTCTGGCTTCCTTCTTTCGCAGCAAACAATAATAGAAACGGAAAGAGGCAGGCAGTCGCACACTCGACGGAGCTCTCCCGCACGGACGGACCGCGGACCGCAGATCTTACGGCCGTGCTCTGGGTGCTCGACATCGGCGATATTTTCAATTTTTATAATTAGTATATGTGGCGTGCGCTTTCGTTCATGTTGCGCTGATTTCGGTTTGTTTGTTTCGACGAATGCGCAGGCAGGCAATCGGCCATCGGGAAGAGTGCTCTCCACCTCGAAAAATCGCCAAAATCCTAGTCCAAATCCTAATCCCAAATCGGAATATTGCATGGCTCAAAGTGCGTGTGAGATCGGTGTGGTGGAAACGCAGAGTGCGAAACTGAATGGAAATTGCATTTGAAAACTGTCGTCGCAGTGGCGGGGGCGACTGCAATCGCGGCGGCGACGGCGACGGCCTCTGTTGTGTGTTTTGTGTCTATTTCCGTCGAAGCTGCCGAATCTTAGAATCTCTTACAATTTCAATTATTTTTACACATAAAAATTCGCTCTGTCTATACTAGATCGCTACGTACATGTTGCCCCTACGCGAACGTACAATACATTTCTTCTATTCTATTCTATTTGTCTACAACAATATCATCAGAATCATGCTCCCAACAAATACCAGAAATCAGTACAATTAATGAAATAGACCAAGTCGGAAGAGCACGATCCGTAGCCCCCGAAAAAAGCGAAATTCTGGCGGTCAGACGAGTTTCCCACCCCACCCACCACCACCATCAGCGCCTCAAGGAGCCCCTCCTCAAACAGTGCTAAGTACCAGCGGATAGAGGATTGTCGTCATCTTTCCGCCGAGACCCACGCGAACACGACCGCAAAGAGGAGATCCGATATATCCCACATCCGAAATCCGAAATGGCCACATTTCTGAATCGTTTTCATCGCGAGAAAAGCGAAAAGATATTGCCAGCGATTGGTGAAAATGGGAAAATTGCAAAATCAGCTGACGCTGGGGCGGCAGACGCAGTGCAGCCGCAGTCGCAGCCGGCGGCTCAGCCGCGTCCGCAGCGGCGCTACATGCGCAGCGCCACCGCTGCCAGCGTGACGCAGCTGCTCTCGGAGAGCTGCAACAGTCTGTTGCAGCGGTTTCGGCGCAATCCGAGCGAACGACCTGATAATAAACAGCAGCAGCAGCAACATCAACAGCAGCAGCAACAACAACAGCAGCAGCAGCAGCAACAACAGCAGCAACGCAATCGGTAATCGATGCAAAAGAAATGAAGCAAAGATTTATAATTTATTTTTAATTTTGCGTGCGTTTTTTTTATACATATATATATGTAAATGCACTTTTTGTACTTTCGTCGCCTTTCGTCAAACGAAAAACTCGGTCAAAACTCGCTCTTGCTGCTCCGCGCCTCTTGATTTTATTCTCTGGCGTTGAATTAAGCAGAGTGGTCAGCGCGTAACTGCGAGTTTAGTTGCAGCGCGTCACTCCGCCGTCGAAAGTATCTCGCGATCGCGATCGTATACTGCATTTCTTTCCCAAACGACTTAAGGCCAATTATGTAAACGTCTCGAGTGCGTTTTCTTTTTGTGATTTTGAACGCGTTGAACTCGCGCCTGAACTTCCAGCGGCGGCGGTATCAGCGGTAGCGGTGCGTCGACCACGAAAAGTGTGAAAATCTGGTAGCCATAAATCGCGAATAATTGCCAGTGCGGGGCAGGAGACGGATTTTATCTCGATTTGAGCTTGATTTTAGTGCCTGGAGACCATGTTTGATTTATGGCCAGCCGTTAATCAAATGGAGCTTAACCAGGGCTCTCTTCAGTCAGTCTCGTTTGCATTGCACCTGCAGTTGTCAATCAGCGGAGTCACTTAAGCAGCTAATGATTGATTGCCTGAAATGGGTAGAGATTTGGTTTTTTTGGCTAAAGATCTACTTATTAATATTTCCATTGAAATATCATACAATGTTTGCCCGATTATTGGCCAAAAAGTATCATGAAAAAAGTTTAAATCTTTTTTCCCCGAAACTTTTGATCAAGGAAAGCTTGTTGCGCGCAAAAAAAAAAAAAAATAATGAAAGAAAAAGCTCGCCTGCCAGCTGGTCAGCATTCTTCAAAAGATTCTCTTTCATTTGCAAAGAACTTCCCGAATCTCAACCGATCTCTCTCGGTCTGTCTTTGGGGAATACCAAATAAATTCTCTAGCCAACTTCCTCAATACGCACAATGGCCAGGTAGCAGCGATCTCTCACTTTTTCCGCGCTCTTTGTTTTAAAATTGCAATTTCTGCTTAATTATTTATATGTGCGAGCGCGTTTAAAATAAAACGTAAAATGTTTCGCTTTGTTCTTTTTATTTGTTTTCCGTCAACCAGCAGCAGTAGCAGCCAGCCAGCCAGCACTTTTATTGTTCTGCGTTTCTGTTTTCTGGCCGTTTTATCGGCGAGAGTTCAAGGCTTTTCCCGCAACGCAAAGACTTTCGATCGTTTCCCGGTTTCGCTGCTGCTGCTGCTGCTAACCTGACGGAAGCGAAACTCTTTGCGGTTTACAAAGTGAAATGCATTTCGATGAAGCGTGCGATTCGCGTGCGTCTTGGAGATCGCCCAGGTGCTGGCAGACAAAGCATCCCAAGCCAAAGCGTATAGCAGCGAATCCACGTCCATCTATGCCACCCACTCAACTACATATGTTATTCAATGTTCTCCCGCTACCACCCACCCACTCGCTCTCACTCTCGTTCTCTCTGGCAAGTGCGCAATATTTTCACACTTTTCACCAAAAATAAAAACGATTCCTCAATATTTTCGGGCTGCCTCTGCCACCGCTACCGCCACCGCATTATTCGTTTCCTTCGTCTTGGCATCTGCCGCCTCTTTCATTCGACGTCGCTTTAATTTTCCGAAAATTTTTCCTTAGCTTTCCTCAGTTAAATTTTGGTCCGTGTCGTGGCAGCGCGTTCCGTTCGTCGTTCGTTCGCCGCGAGCCGCGTGGATAACTGCATCCAGTCAGCCTCGACTTTCAACTAGAAATCATTGTTTTGTTGGACTTCTCTTTCAAGTGAGGATCCGAAAGATACGACAAGACGCAGCACCTCCAGGACCCCAACGAATGACAGCAACAATAATAATAATAATAACAATAACAGCAAAGCGGCCAAAAGTGGTTCCAGCAATCAGTCCCAGAAGCAGAGCAGACGTCGCCGCAGCTCGGACAAGTCCTCAGGCAGCCGGAGGCATAATCCCGAAGGGGAACGGGAAAGGGATAGGGAACGAGACAGGGAAAGGGACAATCGTGAACGCGATCGTGACCGGGAACGAGAGATGGCCGATCGCCACAGGCGCTACTATGCAGGCGGAGGACTTGGAAGCACCGCTGGACTGGGCTATCATCCCAGCAGCAGTGGCAGCGGTAGCGGCAGCACTGCAGCTCTGATGGGCCGCTACCAGAAGAGCTCCACCACAGCCACCGCCCTGGACAGACTGCGAACCCACCTAAGTCCCGTGGGGAGTTACTACAAGCCCCTGATCCGAGGACTGGGCGGCGGTAGGCGGGATCGCGACCTGGACGACGTTAGTATGAGTAGAGTAGTAGCCACGGAAAGCGAACCGAAAGCGAGCGGTGTGCAAACCAACGGATCACAAGAGCAGACAGACCCAGACCCAGACCCAGATCGAGTCCCGTGACTCACCGCCTGGGCATTTCTACTTTTATTTTGGAAATCCGAATCATCTCACCTGTCCCGTGACTCAGCGAAAGCCTGAGACTGCCCCAAATGTGTGACATCTCTTGACATCTCTGGTTGGGAAATATGCGCAATTAAAGGGGCTATTGAGGGTAGATATTCCCACATACTTATATGTGTCCAAAACAGCATTGCACTATAGCTACCACTATAGAAAGATTCCCCCGCGCACACACAGAGAGATGGATATATGTGCAGATATTATATTAGGGGCCCACACGGGCGTGTTTTATAGCGCTTCTATATGCTCATTCTATATCTTCGGCTTCATTCTTGCCGTGTGCGTTTACGTTTTCGAATTTATTTTCGATTCCAACATCTCCTCGTCGGCGCTTTTCTCTATTCCGCTATATTTGTATCTCTCTGTACGCCACAGATGTGTGTATAAAGCTATTCACGATTTTTCCGCCGCTCTATATATATAAACTTTGAAGGTCGTCGCGCCGTGGACTTTTTTGTTTAGATTTCGCTGGGCAGATATTCTGGGCAGACCGAAAATACCAAAATACGCGTAGAGAAAGCCGGATAGAGTGGCTTTAATGGCAGTGAAATTGTGCGAAATGAAAAGGCCCAAGCACCCCATAATTAGCCATTGCCGAAAAGGCCATTTAAATGGGTCTAAGTCTTGGTCTCGCTCTGGGTCTCGCTCTGGGTCTCGCTCTAGGTCTTGCTCTGGGCCTTCTTCTTTCGTGGAGCGTAAAGAGTTTTACGCCCATCGTCGCCAGCCCGTTACCGTTGGTTTCACACGAGCGCTGCTTTTAAGCACTTTCTCTCTCCGTTAACCCCTAAATCTGAAACCGAATTAAAGTCTTAAACTCCCGCCTCAGCGTCGAGATTTGCTCTTGGACAAAGACAGAACGCCCACCACCAGCTCGGCCATTTCCTCGGGAGTTGGCAAACAGTCGGCCATTTCCCGGCTGGAGAACAAATACTCGGACATCTTGGAGCGGGCGGCCGGCAGGCGTCGCCATGAGGAGGATCGGGACAAAACACTTGAGCCCGATGACTACGGTGCCAGCAGCAGCAGCAGCACTGCAGGACTACTGCGCTCGGCCACCTCCCACCAATTGGCCAAATCGAAGCTATCCTCCAGCTCCTTTAATGCCTCAGATCGCAAGGAGCGCACTCCCTACCGTACACGAGCTCAGAGGCAACGCTACATGGCAGAGTCCAATGACAGTGGCTATCTGACGAGCAACAATCGGTTGCTAGATGAGAACTATCCCCTGGATTATGGCCAGCGGTATGACTATCACGATGCCCTGCGCCTGGGTGGTGCCACTGGCTATCCATCCAGTCGCTACGGCCGTCGAGCTGACGAGGAAGCAGTCCAGTCGCCACGCGCCACCAGGGCCTATGGAAGGACAAAGACCGTGGAGAGTCTACTGGCCGCTGAGATCCCAGATATCGGGCGATCAGCGGCTGCAGTCGAAGATCGTCCGCTGAACTCGAGAAATCGATTTGCCCACCGCCGCAAGGAGCAACCGCCGCCAGAACTGACCGCAGAAGAGCGTGAAATCTTGGCAGACGATCGATCTTCTGAGGACAATGCTGCCATCCTGATGCTACTCCGGGAGGATAATCAGTTCCTGGAGGCAAAGAAATTCGAGGAGCGCATGCGAAAGCGTCGCGAGCTCAGGGATCGCGTCAAGCGGATGGAGGAGGCGGCCGAGGAGGCCAAGAAGACTGAAGCGGCTGTAGCAGTGGCCGAGGCAGAGGCAGCTGCTCTGGAACAGGAGGCCAAAAAGGCCAAGGAGACGGCAGCAGCGGCAGCAACTGCAGCAGCAGCAGCAGCAGCGGCAACATCATCATCGACAGCCGGGCTGGAGCTGCCGCAGGAGGCGCCCAAGAAGAAGTCGCGAAGCAAAAAAGTAACTAGAGACGGTAGCGATGGCAGTGGCTCCGCCAGTACGTCGGAGAGTAGCTCCTCCGATGAGGCCGAGACAGAAACCGAGACCGATTCGGCGGCGCCCCTCGGTGTGCCACTAACCCACACAGCAGACACACCCCAGACACAGACACAGACCCCGTCTGTCAATGGCAGCACCTCCTCCGACACCACCAAATCCCATGTCACCACCTCATCCACCACTAGCTCTTCCGCTCTCTCTAACCACACACCACTGGCAGCAGCGTCGACGGCACTCTCCACCGGCACCACCAACGAGAGCCGCTTTCTGCCCCACTCAGATCGCAACAACAATGACCTCGCCAAGTACAAGCCCAGCAACCAGCTCATGCACTCCTCCAGTTCCGGAGCCCTGGCTTTCGGCGGAATCGGAGCCCGACTGGCCGCGGCGGATGCCCGGCGTCAGCAGCAGCAGCGCTATCAGGGCGCCAGTTCTCGCACTGCCGCCGTGCTCAGCGAGTTTGATCGCTACAAGCCAGGATCCGGAACAGGAAGCGGGTCCGGATCGAGCTACCTCCATGACTCGTACAGCGGCAGCAGCCGGCGCTCGAATGCTCTCGGCTCGCTGTATTCGCAGCGCTCCCATCTGGACGCCTACCAGCATCAGCAGCCGTCGTCGCACCAGCAGTCATCGTCGTACCTGCAGCAGCACGACCACTACCTGCTGGCGAAGAGCGCCACCTCGTCGGCGCTGTTCAACAGGTCACGCATTCCAAAGACACTCTCGACCTTTGTAAGCAGAAGAGCCACCACCCCAGCCTCTGGGGGATGATTCGTTAGCAGCTTTGTTGCTCAGCTTCTTTTAACAGCAACTGCCCAATGCCCAAAGCCCATGGTCCACTGCCCCTTGCCTCTTTCTCTAGAGAATCCCATTCCAACTTTTTCCCCGACAAGCGACCTCGTACAGATAAGGCTAACTGCACTGCTGATTGCGTTCCTTGTTGACTTGACTAACCGATGCCATGTTGATGCATGCTATGTTGACTTTATACAGAGGAACCATGTAAGAACTTTACCGATTTCGACATATACATTACCAAAAAAACCACTTAATTTGTTCTTTTACCATGCCAAATTTAAAAGATATTACAAAAAAGAGAGCTAATAATTTTATAACTAAGCTAAAAAGCATTTAATATGGTTTGTTGTTTGTTTTGAGTGCCCGTGAAAACAAAGAGCACAGCTATTGGTGCATTTCCTATTTTGTATATTAATACATAAATATATATATAATACGTTATATATGCCACTTTCGATATATACCTTTGTGCCATTATACTATATATTATATTGTTTGTACATGTTTTGATATTAACCATTTTTGTAAACACAAATCTCAAAAATTTGTCCGAACTAATTTTCTTATCGAACAAACGAAACGTATTTTTCTCGTGTTTTTTCTGAATATGATGATGAAAATCACAATGATGATGATGATGATGGGTTGATGATGATGATGATGATGTACATACAACTTGATGGGGATGATGATGATGATGAAATGATGATGATGTTGGTTGGTTTCGGGATATCTGCGGCTGAATTTTTAAACGGAATTGCGATTGCCTCGGTGCCAACGTGGGATCATGCGGATGCTCTTGAATGTGACTTGGAATCTCCCGTGGAATCCCTGCCTGGACCCCCTGGAATATATATATAAAAAAATTTTTGTTTCTTTTTCTCTTTCTTTTTTTGTTTCTTTTTCTCTCTTTCAAATTACATACTTTGCCACACACGCACACACGCACCTTATGTGTACGTCTGTAACTGCCATCGACAACCGCCACGCCCCTCCCCCATCTTCTGCAACAACGCGACTGCAACTGCAACCCACTACCAAAAACCGCTCGCTGAATCAAATCTCGCTCGCAAACTCTCGCCTTCGTCGTCGTCGTCGTCGTCGTTTCACTCGCAACCTTTCAACGGACCGAATGCACCGTCCGCGCCGCAATCGCAACCGCACCGCAATCGCTATCGTCGCCACAATCGCCGCCACCCCACAAACAACCACCCACAACAACGGCAACAACGCCAACAACGGCACATCGGCAACCACTGCAACCACTTGGCTCCGCTCCGTTTCGATCCGCTCCGATCGATTGCTCGAACAGACAGCAAAGCCCGTCATTCAAGATGATGCTGATGGTCACTTAATTTACCACACCGGAGACATTCTCCATCACAGATGTTCGTGACAATTTTTTGTTTTTAACTTTTTTTTCCATATTTATGTTTAGAGATCAGAAAACTTGCCAACACAAAAGATACAAAAAAGAAAAGATAATCTTAAAAAAAAAAAGTAAACAAAATCAGAAAGGCAAAAAGCCACCACTTCTCTCTCCTCCTCTCTTGTGACTCTCTTTTAGTTTAAACTGTTTTCGAGTTTTCCTTATTATTTCTTAATTATTTCACAGCAAGACCAAATTCGCGTCGCGTGCCAACTCGAAATTAGGAAAATATTTGAACGCGAAACAAAAAAAAAAAAGAGAAAGATAAACCACAATTGAAAAGTTTCACACAATTTTCGTCACTTTCGTAGAAAAAGTCTTCAATTTCCGAAAATTTGTCTTTTAATTAATCTATTGCCGGCAACAAAATTTTCCCCTAACGAGAAAACTGAACGGGGAAAGTGTGTGTATGAGCACTGCCCTCTGGCGCATAATTACCGAAATAGTATTAAAAAATACAAATCTATTTAATCCGTACACACTTAGCTTAAAGTTCAAATTAGTATTTTGCCCAGACCTCATCAAATATTTAGATACAGCTGCAGGATTAGCTTTAGAAGAAACAAAAAATAAAATAAACTAGACAGCTATCCTTTAACACTCCTAAGAGACTTGCCGGAAACACCACTACAACTCTCCTTCCTTTTCCCGCATTCCAGATAAGATCATGGCCACACTGGGCGAGGGAACTTTCGGACGTGTGGTTAAGGTCAAGGACATGGAGCGGTAAGTTGTTGTCAATATATAACTTCTACCCTTGATATAAAAAACTAATCTCTAATAATCCTTCTTTCGTTTCTTTCAGCGATTACTGCATGGCCTTAAAGATCATTAAGAACGTGGAAAAGTACCGCGAAGCTGCCAAGCTAGAGATCAATGCCCTCGAAAAGATTGCCCAGAAGGATCCGCATTGCGATCAGTAAGCTGAAAATCTAACCATCTTGAATTTTAACTAAATATATATTTCCTTTGTATTGCAGTTTGTGTGTGAAAATGATTGACTGGTTTGATTACCATGGACACATGTGCATAGTATTTGAAATGTTGGGGCTGAGTGTTTTCGATTTTTTGGTAAGCATTGTAGCATTGCTTTTTAATGAATCATGTTAATTGTGGTTTTTATCGTTATTTTGCAGCGAGAGAACAACTATGAGCCATACCCGCTGGACCAAGTGCGCCACATGGCCTATCAATTATGCTACTCTGTGAAATTTTTACATGACAATCGTTTAACGCACACAGATCTCAAGCCGGAGAACATACTGTTCGTCGATTCGGATTATTCTTCACACTATAATCATAAGATTGTAAGTAGACTGAGACACTTACGATGTTTGAATCCTTACTAAACTTTTCAATAATTTTAACTTAAAGAATCGAGAGGTTCGCCGTGTCAAAAACACAGACGTCCGTCTAATTGACTTTGGCTCGGCCACCTTTGACCACGAACACCACAGCACAATTGTCTCGACGCGACATTATCGCGCGCCCGAGGTCATACTGGAGCTGGGTTGGTCGCAGCCCTGCGATGTTTGGTCCATTGGGTAAGAATCGCATAGCCATTCCATGCTTGAAAATATCATAATTGGTATCCTTAAATCTTTAACCCACAGGTGCATCTTGTTCGAACTGTATCTGGGCATCACGCTCTTCCAAACGCACGACAACCGCGAGCACCTGGCCATGATGGAGCGCATCTTGGGACAAATACCATATCGCATGGCACGGTAATACAATGCAGCTCATGCTTTCAATTCCCAAGGCGCAGTTCCCTTCACCGAAATCGTTTAACGTGTAGCAATCACACTCTTTACAGCAAAACCAAAACAAAGTACTTCTATCATGGTAAGTTGGATTGGGATGAGAAGTCCAGTGCGGGTCGCTACGTCCGGGATCACTGCAAGCCGCTGCAACAATGCCAGCTGAGCGACGGAGAGGATCACTACGAACTCTTCAGCCTGATTAAAAAGATGCTGGAGTACGAGCCCTCGTCCCGAATCACGTTAGGTAAGTTTTCGGTGACGTCCAATTGTCTTGAATCGCTGCTAACTTTAATTTATGTTACGTTCTAGGTGAGGCCCTGCGTCATCCGTTCTTCGACAAGCTGCCGCCACATCATCGGGTGGGAGAAATGGCCAACAAGCAGCCGCTGTCATCGGGCAGCAGCAGCCGCGAGCGATCGCATAGCCTGTCTAGATGAGAATTACAGCGATTTGGTTATTGTTGACAGACAGCGCTGATGAAGCACTCAATCATGCAAACATACACACAAAGCAGTCGTCCAGCAACGTCCTGCACCGACATCGTAGAGTAGTCCCGCAATCACAACGGCAGAACCCTATTTTAAGTGCTAAAGTCTTTCAACTGACGTTCTTTTCTAAAACTTGACTTGTATAGATGTTTTCTCATACAAAAACCACCCCATTCGACACATTGTTTCCTAGTACAACGTGCACACGTTGCTGTGCACCATTTAGAGCTGTGTGGCGCAACGCCTGCGCCTGTGCATTGTACCATACCCGCCAAACAGTGTTTTGTTCTGTAAACAAAAATGATAACCAAATCGTGTATAATATAGATAGTGCGGTGCGTCCTCCCGACACTTGAACCTAACTGTAAATGTCTTGAAATGTGCGCCCCCCGCGCGGTACAAGAGACAATTTGAACCGACTGCAAGCCCGATTAATGGATTATACAAATGTAGTTGTAACATAAGAAGTCGCTTAAACGCTAGTTGAAATGTATCCCCACATGTGCACACTGTCACTGCATTGGGAGCCCAACTAATTTGTAATTAATACCCCATTTCGAGAGCGTGATCTGTAAGCTAATGCGAGTCATTACACACACACAAACACAAAAACACACACCCCACACCTGTATGGATAAATGTAAATGTAAAGAGCAATTGTTATGCCGCCCTGTGTGCACGATCGCGATTCTGCGCGCATTTTGTGTAAATTCAGTAGCAGCCCAGAGTCATTTCTCTTTTAAAATACGTTCGGAAATATTTAAGTTGTTTGCCGGCCTGTTTTGTTCGTTTTCGTTTAACAATCGAATATCGAAAGATCAACAACCCATACATTGATACAAGCATACAGCATCGTATGAATACTAGAGTATATACGCATATACTTATACATACTTAATTCAAATGATTGTGAGTTAGTTTAATATTACATAAATATTAATTATAAATTACATTATTTGCAACTTAACCCGATCAACCAGCATATAAGATATAAAAAAAACAACAATATTGTCAAGTTATTAAAAATTGAAATAAATCTTAAATAAAAAAACACAAATAAATCGTATATTTATTTAAAAACTGTAAAAATAGTTGCTTTTTTTTATAATATCTGAACGCCCAGGTTGGGTCAACTGAACGAGGTCCCTCTGATACAAAAATATTGAATCGTAATACCTCAGTTCTTCCCTTCTACACGAGATCTAGTTTTAACATATTATTCTACATATTTGCATATTTTGAATTAGCTGTCGACACTATCAAAATTATGATGTCGTCTTTTTTAATGTATAGAATTTGTAGCGTGGGCGGTTCCAGCGGATCGCTGAGCCGCTTGCGCCCCCACATGAACCAGAAAAGCACTCCTTCAGCTATCGTCAGGGAGAACCAGACACAAGCCGACGAGAAGCAGCAGCAGACCTTGGAAGAACCCTTGGTGATATTTCAAAACTGGCTAATCGCTGCCCAAAGGGAGGCACCGCAGGTCCGTCCACGCCTCGCCTGCATGGCCACCGTCGACAAAGCTGGTGAGCCTGTGACCCGTCTAACCTGCATCGAGGATGTAACCCCGGACGGAATCACGTTCTTCACTACGTTGGGCAGCCGCCAAGCGGGCGAGATCAGCGCCAATCCCCATGTGTCGCTGCAGTTCAATTGGGCGCCTCTCATGCGCACTGTCCGGATCTCCGGTACCGCTCACCAAATGTCTAACGCTCAGGCTTTGGATCAGTTTCGCCAATATCCTCGCCACGTCCAGATGAGCATCACCCACGGACCACGCTATGCGGCGGCTGACTGGCACTCTCGCAACGGGTTCTTCCAACGGATCACCCAGCGCCTGAGGAACTTGATGGGTAAGGAGGAGCCGGAGATACCCATGCCGGTAAATTGGGGCGGCTACTTGCTGACGCCCAGCCTCTTCGAGTTCGGGATGCTCAGCGGTCCAAAGGCTGCGCGAACCCGAGTGCGTTTCCGTCGGTGTCTGGAGGTGCCAAGGGTAAGTCTTTTCCACTATCTTTCGAAGATGAAATAAGTATTATATATTAATTGAAATATTTTCTTTATAGGGAACAAGAATGGGCACCGTACAAGCAGAGCGAACGGATTGGGTCTATGACTCCATGGAGGAATGTGATTGACAGAGAAATTCCTGAGTTCATTATTCAATTGGGATTGATATACAAATTATAAGTACAATTTTAATCGGGATTCATGTTTGAAAAAAGCTAAATTTATTAAATTGTCTGTGCAAAATTAAAAGAAATCTAAATGTTTCAATTAATTGCTTCAGATACTAAAAAAGAAAGTTATATTTAAAGCTTATGTATTGTATTTTTATATAGAAAAAATTGTTTTGTTCAAAATGTAAGGAAGAAATTACAGTGATGACTGCAAATTTCTTAAATTTTGAAACATTTCAGTTCAAATTTGGCAATGAAACGATTCAATAGCTTTCGGTTGCTCTTTTAACTTAATTTACATTGCTTAAACCAACTTTACTCAACCCAAATATGAATATGAAAGCGTGAACTCAAAGGTGTTCATGGCTTGAATTAATTATTTGCATTCCCGGCAATCTGCGAATGAAGTTACCGCTTATACTGCTTACGTATTTAACGCCCTTTATGCCTTTTCAAATTGGATTTAACAAAAAGCGTTGGGTCTCGCATCACCGCAGCAATCGCATTTAAAATGCATTAAAAGCACGGCTCGCAGTCCGCTAATTGGATGTCCTTGGAGCCCATGTGGGTGGGCGAGTGCGACTGCGAGTGCGAGTGCGGTACGTGAAAATGTAATACAATAAATGGGCGAGTGCAGTTAAGCGCAAAGAGTATTGCCCGCCGGGAAATGCGGGATGACGATGACTGTGGATGGATAGCTGGTCGACTGCCGCACGGATGGGATGAGCAAGAACGGCAGACTACAACAACAACAACAACAACAACAACAACAACAACAACAACAACAACAACAACAACAACAAATAATGGAAAGCTACAGCGCAGGGCCGGAAAAGCACACAGGCCTCCATATTTTCCTTTTTTCCCGCCCGCTCTACAAATTTGCTTTTGCACTCCTTTGTAATTGTAGCCATCGCTCCGTCCGCCTTTCGCCTGCTTCCTCGGTTTAGTTTTTTGGCTTTCCTGTTTACTTTGTCGTCCTCTGCGCTTTGGAGTCCTTCGGCTCTCCGGCGTTTTGTTTTGCTCGTTCTGTTTTGGCGCTTCGCTCCCGAAGGGTGTGTGTTGCGCTCGCTCTCCGTGTATCCTGCTTCGTGCGACTCTCTTGCCGAGAGAGAGAGAGAGCGAAACTTGTTGGCAAGGATAATGAATATTTTTTATTTTCTTTGCGTGCCAGCTCTGCAGGACAGGGTTGCCGGGTTGCTATGGAATAGTAAGACTTAAAAAGGATTAAAGATCAGGCATTTAAGCCTATTTTTAAGTGGACAAAAGGACATGGACATAACCAAAAATAATTGCTAAAGAGATACTCAATATACAAACTACATCAAACTTATTAAAAAATAAACTACTTTTTGTTTAAGGACTCATCAGAAAAACTATAGAAAATTGTAAATAAACATTAATTTTTTTCTAACTCGATGAAAGTCAATTTACCTTTCCTCATTTTTAAAGAATTTATATTAAATAAATTTTATTTAGTATTTAGTTTGTAGTTGCTAATCTATAATCTAACGATAATCCTATATAATTTCTGGTGCCTAGCAACCCTGTTGGCTCTGGCTTTGGGCCAGGTCCACTCCCCGCTGGGCCACGCCGCACTCGGCGGCAGCTGACGGCGAACAGTGAACAGTGAGGGTTGCGGTCTCGTTCAGTTCGCCGCGCGGCTCCGGCAGTTTCGGTCCCAATCCCAGCCTCGGTCTCAGTCTCTGTGCTCTGTGTTCCGAAGCAAACTTCAGCGGGCAGCAGCAAAAGGAACAGCAGTAGGAGCAGGAGCAGGAGCTGTGGAGCCCATACCGACCAGAAAATAAAAATAGACAAAAGACAGGAACAATAACTCGAGGCGGCGAGCTAGCGTAGAATTTGTACATATACAATTAGACGGCGGAAAAGCGGAAGCAGGAAGTGGCGGAATAATTATGGACAAAAACGCAATTTCAATTATCGTTAGTGTAAAATCTTGAATGTGAACTGTGAGAATTCAGTGTCCTCTGAGTGTGGTGTACTTTTTCCCTTTTTCAAATTAGTTAGTGTGGCCTAATCAAATATATATATTTATAGTTAAATCGAACGGTATATACATGTGTTTATGTGCAAGTATTTTTGCTAAATTTATTGAATTTATATTAAATACATATACACTTTGGATACGCAAGCAATTATTGTAATTTAAATAGGAAGACTTGGGCCGCTCTGCTTTTGAACGGTCAGGAACTAGAAACGGGATCCTTTTCGCCCCGTAAAACGTGAGTGTGAGTGCGTGCGACCATTTGCTTTTGTCCCCTGAATCGAGGGGGTGTGTCCGCAGGCAAAACTCGGGGGAACATTTACATAAGCAGGACGACGTACCAGCAGATGGGACGGCCACCTGCGGCTACACGGCGGCAACTCGACGCAGGGTTCCCTCGATCCTAAGCACTGCGTGTCCTTGCAACGTGACAGCTCGATTGCCCGGATTGTGCAAAAAAAGTATGCAAAGCGACCAGCCCACAGCCCGCAGACAATGGCCCACTTAAAACTGGACACCCTGCGCGTGGAGCGGGGTCATCGCAGCCCCCGGCGTAGCAGTCCGAGCAGTGGAAGGAGCAGCGCCTGCAGCTCCGGTAGTATTTCCCCGGTGCCCATCATCCCAATCATTGCGATCAGCCACGATGGCGATGAGTCCGAGTCGGAGTCTGAGATCGAGACGGAGCCAGCGCGCCTCTTTCAGCGCCGCATGTCCACCAAGTGCTCCAACAATCTGGTAAGTGAATTAAATCATTATCCTTTACTGACATTTATTTCCATGGGAAAGTTTCGGAATTTAATATAATTTCATTTGTTATGCTGTGTTCAGCATTTTATCTATTTAATTATCCTTAATGGAGAGTTATGGTAAATGGATGTAGGTGTCATTGAAGCCTGGCCATTCATTACTATTTTCCACTAATTGACGATGTGAACCCGAGTGGATGCAGTGTGGCATTTCCGTGCAAAAGCTGACTCTAGTTAATGGGATGTTTATCTTGCTTAATTCTTGGAATTACCAAGAGAAATGTTGTTACCTTTGGAATTTTTCTTTTTTTTTTCACTGTGTGCCGACAGTCCTCCGGCTTTGTCACAGGAGGTACCATGGCGGTGCAGCAGAGCGTCCTCGCAAAACTTTCTGGAGCGGAAGTTGCATGCAAACTGGCAAACGTTAGGGGGGCCGTGGGGAGAGGGATTTTGCCTTTATATGCGAGTTGCGTGTGTTGAGAGTTTATGTTTCAAGTACTTCAGCGAGCTGCAGCAGTGCCAAAGGTCAGAGGCGCAGTTCAAGAAGCCGATAAAATATTTTAGTGTCGCTCCCGCATAGGTCAGGGGTCAGGGCAGCCACCATTTGGTGATTGCGCGCCTCAATCATAATTCAAATGCATTATTAAGACGTAATCCGACGCTGGTCCCCTAAGTAGAAAATTAAATAAAAATGTATCGACCACGAAACAAAGCAGAAAAAAAAGCAGAGCGCTGGGCTATTCACGTTTTTTAATTAAACGTTGCCATAGTTGCCCGGCGGGCAAGGAATCAAGATGATGAAATGACCGAAAATAACGAGAGAGAAAGGCAAGCCCCAAAAACTCCGCGAAGCCCGAGAAAAGCTTCAATTAAGTTCTTTTTGGTTTTGGTGTTACTTTGAAGCGTTCAAGGCTAAGTATCTGCTCGTTATTCCCCTGCTCGCGCATTGCTTTTTTCTGGGACAACGCGGCGTATGAATAATGTTGTCGGGTTGCTGCTGCCGGTCATTTGATGTTAATTATACGCATCGTTGCACTGACACTACCCCTCAACTTTGGCCTTTGCAAAAAGGAATTTTGTTGTATTTTTAGGCTGCTGCTGATGACCCCTCCAAAAAAATACATGTTTTATGCTGCTGGGGTCTCGAATTTTACCCCTTAGCGTCCGATTGCAAGTCGTGCTTTAAGCGCAGGCATTTATTATTTGTGATTTACGGTACTCGAGGGCTGGGCAAAACACATTTGCCTGATTGTGACAGACAAGCAACATTCAAGTGCTCCCATGTGGAGAGGGGCGTGGCCCCATAAACACACATCTGCGTCCTGGGTGTGCTATGCGCTGTGTGCTGTGTGTGTGCCGGTGTGGAGTGGGGTTTACACATGTCAAACCGCAAAACAATAAGCGAACGCCAAACAAAAGCCGCTTACTGCTCGGTCTTGATGGTTAGCGTGCTGCCAACGCCGACAGCGGCGACAATAAAGACAATGGCGAAAGCCTCAACAGTTGGCCCACTGTGCGAGTCACTAGCTTAGAAACCGTAAATTGGTCTATAACTCAGAGGCAGTCAGGAGAGACTTTTCCCAAGAATTTGCATAAGCTACTGAAAAACAGATGTAATTCAATAAATGAAATTGAAGCAAGAACTTTAAATATTTAAGAAGTGTAAATTCTTCACTAGAATCATAGCCTAGAATTGCTTATGTTTATTCTTTAATGACTCAATATTTGTATTAGTAAACTTGGTTTTATTAAACTCTCTTTCTTAAGCTCTTTAAATATATTTAGCATTTGAGAAAGAATAATAAATAAAGACAAATTCTTTTTCTTTAAGATCTTAATAATATCTCCCCAGATTAGGTTACCCACATTACTGTCTGCCACTGTAACCGTTCTCAGCCATTTAAATCCAACAATAAGCAAAACCTACTGTATAAACAAAGCCAGAAGTCTTGCCAACTCTTGGCTTCTGCCTCTGTCTTGGGCTCTTCTTCAGGGGGTCCCACTTCAGTAGGCTGTTGCCGCAGTATCCTTGAGACTCGCTCCTTTCCTTGCCACGTGCTTGGCAAAGAAAAAACGTTTGAATTATTTACGACTATTTACACAGACAATTGGCCAACTGTTTTGCGGCTCACGTGAGCCATCAAAGGATTCGCTCTCTCCAAAGCTCTAATTTCTTTAATTTGAAGC
Source organism: Drosophila watanabei (assembly GCA_008042575.1). NCBI lineage: Eukaryota > Metazoa > Arthropoda > Insecta > Diptera > Drosophilidae > Drosophila > Drosophila watanabei. Next base: position 683,535 of record VNJS01017705.1, on the reverse strand, counting down.
TGCTATTTTTTATTTTATACTTTTTTTCAAAAGGTGAAAAGTCAGACAGAGGGTGAACCGAAGGGAGACAAAGGCAAAGCAAAATCGGGGAAAAAATCAGGGTTGGGTAGCTCTACGTTATGTTTACTTGCCCGACTGAGTGAGCAGCAGAAGCAGCAGCAGCAAGTCATATCCATATCTATGGACCGGCCTTTTTATTTATCTTGTATCTTTTTACCTGAGCAGAAACGAGGGGAGCTTGGGGAGCAGAGATAGAGGGGGGAAGCATTAAATCAAAATCAATACCCGGCTAACGAAAATTTCAAACTTGTTTATCATCCCCTGGCGCTGATGGACTCTGGCTTTGTGGGCTTTATCCTTGGCCACTTTGGCGTATACTTGATGTGTCAGCGATTGGCCTCATGGCCGTGCCACATGATTGATTGACGATGATTAATCTCGGCATGATATCCCGTAACTTTGATTTTTAGTCACAGTTTGGCGTTACTCTCCGGTGCAGAGGGAATTTTCAATTTAATTTAATTTTTGTCTCCACTTTTTGGGGGTCAATAAACTTGATATAAGGGATGCCGATGATGGTAAGGGAAAATATAAGATTCTTGTTGATGCTCTCTTAAATTATGTTTTTATATACTCTTTATTTTACTAAACGAAAAACTTTAGATTTAATCTTTACACAAATATACTTATTATAAAAAACAAACAAAACATTTGAAGCAAATCGTGTAAGTAAACTTCTAGTGGCGCTGCCAAGTAAACATTTCCGTTTCCCGCTTTTCCATTTGCTGTGCAAACACAAAACCAAAATGAAATGGCTGCAACTCAACATCGCTGCAATGTCCGTTGATTTTTTCAACGATTTTTCCATTATTATTTGTCGCTGAATTTCCTTTTGATGGCCCCGGAGCTAGGGCGGGTCCTGGTGCTGGTTGACCTCGCCCGAAACTTAAACGGATTCGAGGATTGGGACTTTGTGCGCCCAGCCAGCGGCATTCGGATCGATTTCTATGGTCGTATAGAGTTCGCGCGAATCACAAAGTTTATTTGTCGTATAATTGGCCCAGATTATTGTCACTTTTGTCGCCTTTGGTGCCACGCTTATTTACACTTTCATACCCAAGTACGTGTGAATAGAGCGACGGCGCTGTGTGTGGACATCGAGCGCTTGCTTGCCTGCCCGAGATTGCAAGTGACGGGACCCGCTGAGAGCATTGGAGTTGCTGACCGGAGTCCATTCGGTCCAGAGCTCAGGGAACTGAGTCCCAACTGTGTCTGCAACATGCGATACCCCATGCCTTAGGTCTTTGCCTCATATTACTCTTATCCGTGCAGCGTCAGCTCATCAATTGCTAATTGCCCTGAGCGAAACGCTGATGGAATTGGTTCATAGTCCAGCTGAGATTGCACTCATTTTGTATAAATCTTCTTTTTTTTCAGGCTGCCATCATCAAGGAGGGTTTTCTGCTGAAGCACACATGGTCCTTCCAGCGATGGCGACGCCGATACTTTCGCCTCAAGCGGAATATGCTATTCTACTCCAAGGATGAAAAGGTGAGTGCAAAATTAAAGTAATCAGAGCTCTCCTGTGATTTAAACAATTTAAGTTAAGTTATGTTGAAAAGAAATGCAATTTATTTTATAAAAACAATTCGCCATTAGAGAATATCTGGATGCAGACAAATGGTACTTTTCGAATTTGAGCTGCAGGATAGCGCTCTTCTCTGGTACCCTTTTGTTTTCCACCGCCTGACCCCTCACATTTGTTGTCTAGGGACCGACGCGGTCCTTGTGTTTCACCTTCTCAAATTGCCATGCAGCAAATTGCAGGATACAATTACGAAATGAAATTACCGCTCAGCGCGAAAGCAAAACAATGACGGGCGACATGCAAAAGGGGTGCTGGGTAGAGCGAGAGAGAGCGAGGGAGAGCGGGAACTGGGGGGCAGCGGGAACAATACAGACAGGTGAGACAGACAGCAAATTGGTTTATTGCGTGCCCTACTCTATTTATCAATAATGAACTGAACGCTTTTAAAATGCCCGCCATCCAGGGACGACGACTACGATACGATGCCTAATAGAATCAGAATGTGGGAGAATTTTTCGATGGCCATTTATTGAGGCCAAAAGGTTGCGGGCTGATTGCAGTGGCTTTTAGTGACTCAATAAATCGAGTCAAGTCGCTGGCGTCTCCCCAACTCAATTGCGGCGTGGCTGTCATTAATCACATTAACAAAGCTAATTGCCTTATGAATCAATAATTCATGGGGGGTCTTAAAGTTTCTGCTCAACATGCTCTGAATTACTGAAATCAAGAGCAGTGGCTTTAAATGGATTACCCAATACTCAATCTAAGTCGTAGAAGTTCTTAGAATTCTGCCGATTGACGAAGTTCTGACTGACGTCAATGTCGGCTTTAAGACACTCTTCAAATGCAATTATTTTAAGAACTTTGAAACAGCTTTGCCTTACGAAAGCGCTATGAATGCATTACGTATACGCCACGTAGGGCTTTTATGCAATGTGAAGCATTAGAGTGCATTCTGGCCGTGTTTAGTGCCGCAATGACGCATTTCCATTATGCAGTAAGCGAGGGCTTTAAATATTGTTACCTAAATAGGCTTACATTAATTGGATATTATTATCTAAAATCCCAGGAACTTACACAACTGTATCCAGTTGATGGCTTACCAACGAGCATGATTGCAGCACCAAACAAAACACTCTTATGCTAAGCCTTGCATAAAAGCCTCATGTGGTTTTGTACTTAATGCTCTTTAGATATACGTTGGAATTTTGGGTTTAGTTATTTGTATACCTGATGTTTATTATAGTGTGCAATAATAACATTTACTTTTGTTGTAGATAAACTAACCCAGTTTCATTATACAGCTTGAAACCGCTCATCAAATTCTATAACAGATATCAAAGTCATATATAATAAACAACCTTTAAGGTATAAACAACAGAAAAGGTGACAAAATGTCTACGCTAACGGTAACCATGGAATGGCTGCCCCGGGATTCCAAAATAATTAGCCCATTAGCGCATGACGCCCCACCGGGGAAGTCAAACGAACCACCGGCATTTATTTTGATTAAAAATTCTGTTTGATGCTCGATAAATAGACCTTAAGGTGGCTCTTTATTAAAAGGTTAATATTGCCGCCGTTTGCATTCCTTGGCGGACCGAAAAGTGCCTGGGAACTCATTAAACGTAGGCACGAAATTTCAATTATAATTACGCATACGCCATGTTGCGCCCAAGCGGTTGCTGCCACGGTGGCCAATTTGTTGTGTTGCCTGGCGTCCGCAGCAAAAGTATAATAAAAACTGATGGCAGGATGGCAAAACAAAGCCAGGAACGGCTGAAAACTACGCGTGCCAGACAAATACGCGGCCACGTCTAAGTCGCTTCTGAGTTGAGGCCCCAAAAGGGATAAGCCTTTGGCGGGCTGCTTAAATATAAAAAAAGAGAAGAAACCATTTTGAGGGGACAGCTAGCTGATGTTGATGCTCATGTTGATGATGGCTGTGCGCTGCTCGTAAAAGCGCAAATTTTTGTTTGCATTGTTTTCATGGCAGCCTTCTTCTTAGGACCTCACCATGTTCACCTCCCCGCCCGAGTTGAGTCCTTGTTGTTTTGGCCCGCGAAACTTACGAAGCTCTTTTCGGCTGTAGCTGCTTCTTTTTACCGCTGCACGCGACCCGGCAACAAGAACAACAACATCTGGCCCAAACGAAACTCACCACAGTTGTAAAGTTGTAGTACTCGGCTTTTGGCCATGTGCGTGCTCCCGAGCCGTAAGGATGGGGATGCTGTGTGCGGGTTTTGTTTTGAAACGTGAAAGCTTACCTCCCCCTAAAGAGAGAGCGAACGTAAGACGGTCTGAATAGGAGAGAGAGCTTTTGGTTTCGGGTTACCAGGGTGTCCTAGAATAATCTTATTTAAAGGAATGTTATTTGTTAAGATGTTACTATATTATTTATATTATTTAGTCACGCAAAAGGATCAATAAAGATGCTTAAAAACATGGCAAATATTTTAAAACTAAAGTTAATCTAGGAAAAGAAATATCTGCCAGTATTTGATACGTTTTCTCTCAGTGTCAGCTCAAGAGAGTTTTGGACCTAGAGCACCCACCACCACCACCACCACCCGCTTGGCGCACCTGTAAATATTTGTATCCTTTCGGGCGCATGGCAGGCAGATGGAGAGGCGGGCAGCCAGCATGTCTGTGCGTGGTGAATTCCGAAAGGCGGCCAATAAAAGCGACTGCCTCGCAGGACCTCAGCTCAGTTCGAACTCAACGAAGCGATGTGCCACAACTCAGCGACTTCAGCAGCAGCATCCACATCGATATCAACAGTCACATCAACATCCCAGAAGCCGAGGAGAGGGCCTATTGGGCCGAGTAATTAATTATTTAACCGCAAGAAAACTCAACATCGATAAAGTTACATAAAACAATCATTTACTTTTAGAAGGAGGTCGAACAATAAGTGAATTAAATATTTAGTTTCGAGGCGGCGGCGCGGCCGCTTTGCGCGTTGATTTAAGTTTCAGTTCGAGTGAGATGTGAGCCTCAAAGAACAGGAGAACTTTCCGCCGGAAACGCAAAGAAGCAACAGTTCCAAAAAACCAGAAACTAAACGCCCAAGTCACCGCTAAATCAATATTCTGTGTGTTATTCGGGGTAAGTTAAGCCCGCTTTTATGCCTTCCCCTCTTTATATTTCCATTTTCATGCCGCTTTCGGCCAAATTATTTGTCCGGGATTTGCGAAAGTTTCCAAACGGCTTTCCCTGGCATTAATCCCGGAACAAATACATTTATATGTGGAGATTTGCGAGCCTGCCAAAAACTTTTAATTGGCTAATTTAATTAATGCGCGCTAGTTGAGCCGCCGCTCGATTGGGTCTTAAGACATTTATTTAAAACTTGGCCCGGAACAGGCAGCTATTTATATGCTGATGGGATGGCTGTCTCGTCTCCTGGGCTTGGCATGGGTTGAAGTATGATATCAGCCGCAGACAAATATCTAATTGACTCCGAACGGTTAACGCAAACACACGCAATCAATCCTTCGGGGAGCAGTGACCTCTCGTCTGGCCGGGATGTCTGGTTGCGAACTGTGCTGGCAACTTCTCGTTCATCCCAGTCTGGTGTACCCGTTCTCCGAACAGAAACGGGGGCACTTTCTGGCTAATTACAAAGGCACACAGACGGTCCTAGCTGAGAGGAGCGTATGCGTATTAAATGGCAACAAGAGGCTGCCAAACAATCAGCCAAAGTGACAGTTCTGCCAGGATAATTGTGTGCATATTTATCAAGGGGTCTCAGCGGAGGACACTGAGCAAATTAGAAGATCAGGGAAGGAGGACATGTGCGCCACTCTGAGTGTGATACAGGAGCACGCTCTGGTCTGTCCGATAATGGACTGTAGGTATTACCTGGAGCATATTGTCCTGCTAGCACTTACACTTGGCAAAATAATTACTATAATTGTTTTTCACAGAAAAACTAGTTTTCTCTTATCTGAAACGAAAGTAGTTACCTTTAAAATTACTTAACTTATGTAAAGGTTACGCATTCTTGCATTCAATTAAAACGTACGTAAAAGTTTCTGAGAAAAATTAGAGCATTACATGAAAATTGGCTTCAAGAGAATTATAATTACAACACTAAAGGCCAGTTTCTGGCTAAATGACTTTGCCGACGAATTTTGTTCCTTTTAGAGGGAAAACTAAATAGTAGTTAACGAAGTGTAACACAATATCTCTCCAAGTTTTAACCTTTAAATAAAAAACACAGTTTAAGGCAACAGTTTAAGGATAAGGTTCTCAGTAAAGTATCAAGCAAGTTCTTTGAGCTTTAACGAATATTGTTTCACAATAAAAAGAAGCAAACAAGCTTTTTCTTCATAATTTCCATTTCCTTATTATTTTTCCGCGTGCACTGTCTTTGTGTATGTGTGTCGTGCCTGCGGCATATGATTGCGTGCCTCGAATGCTATCAGCACTTTTGTTCTGGCATGTGCGTGTCCCACACACACAAGGATCAGCACAGCACCTACACTGAGCATGATGTCCTGCGGCCGTGTGCAAATGTTTATTGTGTTTAGCGTGTTGAAAAATTTACATGGCGCGCCCGCTTCCCTCGAGCGGACCGTGTTGGTAATGTAAGCAGTGGACAATGAGCACATTGCCATTTCGGTGTCCTGTCGGTATTCAATGCTCAGCATTCAGTACAGTATCCTGCGTCCAGGTGGTGTTCCGGTGTGCCTGCCGGGGGAGATTAAGTACTTCCAATATGTGTAGCACTGCCTTTTTCGGTTCGGTATTAGCCAATTTCCTTTCAGGCTCGTGGTCCCATAAAATTGGCAAATCATGTTTGGATTTTATTGTTAGGACAGCATTAGGACCAGAATAATTAAAGCGGCAGGAATCGCATGAGAGCGTTAACGCAATAAAGGACTTTACGAGGAGTATGGAATTACTTTTATGTTTTACTATTGCTGTGTTCAGTTTTTTAAACAATCATTCAAAAGATGTATTAATTCTTTTTTAATAAGATTTTTCATATGTTAAACATGGAAATATGAATAAATACCTGCCAAAAATTATTTAAAAGCTGATGCATCGCATCTCCATTCGATTGTTGAAAACAAACTCACGTAAACCTTGTTTCCTTGTCATTAACTTTTAATTATATAATGAACAAACAATTTGATTGAAAATGAAATGGCACGTAAAGTGAAAATCAACACGCGGCAGCCTTAACCAAAGCCTTTCTGAAATACATTTCAATTACCAGCAGCAAAATTTACCCATAAACATGTAATTATACAAATAATTTACGTTTTTTGTAACATTATACGAACGCGGGGTCTTTTAGGTTTTAAATAAATGCCAATCATGCATAATTGAAATCCCATTAGGGCTCTGCAGGATAATGAAAAACAGGTCTGCATATAGGAATTCGGACCCGCTGACGTCAGCCGGCGGCATTGAGTGCGGTAAACACTTCGACACTTTACACTTTTCGTTCATATTTTTGGCTTTATTTTTTGGTAAACACGATTAAGTTTTCATAAACAGCAAAACTTGCCGTGTCCTTCGCCATCCATTCGGTTTGCCTCTAAAATTAGACACAAAGGTCGAATATATTGCCTGCAACCGGAGGTCGAAAGTTTCATATTCGGTGGGCATCAAGGGGCAAGCGGGTTGGGGCAAGTCTGTCAGGGATTTTAAAATGTGCATTTCTGAGGAGACAGAGGAGACGGCGACGAAGACAAATGTTGACACAGCCAGGTGGGTCAGATAGCCCAGGACTTTTCAAAACTTGTGACTCAGACACACAAATCCCAACGAAGGATTGCAGGAATTTATAACCATAATCCTTAGCCGAAAGTTCTTAGCCAGTTGCAAGCAGCATATTTTCAAATCAGGATACAATCCGCTAACCGAACTGTCTGCAAACAGGATCAATATGAAATGTACAAATGGTAGGACACATTTTTTCCATAAGGCCAATTTGCATTTTATTCGAACACTTTCCGTCGGGACTCGACACTGGATGGCAACAGCTGCGAGTGCATAATTTGCAGGCTTAGTTTGCGAAAAGGTTTGCTCTCGCTTTGCTGGTAATTTATGTACACCCAACCCCCCGGCGAATCAGACCCAATGAGGTCACACATGGGCTCCTACCCAGAGTGGAAGCCGGAGTCAGAGGCAGAGTCACGTGCCGACAGCCCACAAAAAAAGGGCAGACATTTGTTTCGCTTTTCTGGGCAAAATCGATGGCCTGATATGGGTCTGAATGTGAAACAATGGAGGCAGCCACATGTGATATTTTGACAAACTGCATAAACAAACCGAGGATTATACATGCACGGAGAGCATCACAATGAATTCAAATTAATTCCACGAAAGTGATTTTCAGTTCTTCGAATTTATATTATGTGTCAGTGTTTTTGGGGGGTAAATATTTACACTGATTCACTGTAAGAAAATTAAAATTGTTTTAAAATCATAATTAACTCGGCTGTTGATGCTAAAATTTATATGATTTTTAGTGTCGGAAAAGACTCCATTCGACTAAAATATAATATCCTGCAAGGATATAACAGTAACCTTTTGAAATTAATATTTCCAATTATTAAACTTAACATTTTAAAGGCTTTAAATACTATTCTTGAAGGTAAATTTAAGGATAAATATTTCCGAATAATAAACATAATATTTCAGGAACTTCTTAATCGTCTACTATAAATTATTTTAATTCAACTTATTTTCTCAGTATATCCTTTATGGCTCTTATCTCTTTCATATGCCTTTTTGTTCTATCCAACTTTATGATGAAACAATTCCTTGCCTGCTGGCCGAGTTATCCTCGAGATATCCGCATCCGTGTCAGTCAACAAAAACCCTAACAGAGAAAATTGTCAGTCCGCCAATGATGAGCTGCAGCCAAATGAAAAATGTCAAAGAGATGAAGGCGGATGTGAGCCGGCAATAGGGGATTTCTGAGAGAACCTCAAGCCACGGCCAGTTTTAGTTCCAGTTTCAGTCCCTGTCCCGGTTTTAGTCCCAGATTCAGACTCAGTTGCTGTCTCTGTTCCAGTCCCAGTCCCAAGTCCTTTCATTGCTTTCTGGCCCAGCTGTCGTAGATGTGTTGTTTGCCTGGTGGCATCCACAGGCAACAAAAAACTTTTTATATAAAAATTTTTAAAACTAAAACTTTAACTAAAAAAAAGTCTTATTGTACTTGAGAAGTCTGAAGTCAATATTCTTATTACCGACAGAAAAGGTTGAATATTGTAAGGAAATTATTTTATTTTAATTTTAAAGTAAAGAAATTTCTTCCAAGCAAATTCAAATATATTTCTCTCAGTGCCTTTCACTGAGATACTCTCTGCTCCCTGCCACCGCCAGTTGGCGCTAGTTTAATCAGCATAAATGTTACCCTCGCATGTGGCGCCGCCTGGGCCTACTCATTTTGCCGTTTTGCATACTGGAGCGGCTTTACGGACTTTAATGACTGCATAAACATCGACCCAGAAGTGGCGCACTTGCTCATCTTTCCTGGCCCGCGAGAGGAGGCGACGGCGACGGCGTGTCCTCGCTTCCGTGCGTCCCGCAACATCCTGCACTTAATGAACTTGTTCATTTGTTGCACGTGAACGGAATAAAAGCCTTGAGTGTGTCGCACTATAAGGATGTCGACAGTACGTATATTTCTATATTTCTCTTGTCATTCAATGCTACGTGACAAGGGGAGCTGCTGGCAGGACGATAATGACGGGAAGATGGCGATGTGCTCAGCATTGACACTCCGAAGGCTGCCTCGGCCCGTTTTGTATTATCTAAATTTCATATTTATTTAGGTGGGTTTTATGCTGAATCCCCACAGAGCCGTCAAGATGTTGCATAGTGTGTCAGCGACACTTGCGTTGCCCAGCATTGGGATATCCAAGAGCTTCCTTAGGGAAGGCGGAAATTAATATAATCAAAGGACGAAATGAATTTGAGCGCGAACGAAACAAATCAGCAGAATAATTCCCGGATGACTGTCAGAGGGAAAACTTGTCGTATTAATGCGATTGCCATCACATAAATACACACACATAACACGAACAATGGACAGAACCAATTTAAGGCCCATTTGAAATATTACGCATACCACACGTTGGCCGCTCCACAGAGCACACGAACACGAACACGCATATGCCGCCTCAGAAGTTGAATTAATTCGGGGCGGGCGAAGTGGTCGAGCGGTCAATTGCTAGGTCCAGGACCTCCTCTGCCTCATCCTCACCTTCTCCTCCTCCTCTTCTTGGGGTTCCCCGCCACTCGTCATAATGCCTTCGGAGGCTTAGCCGTCATTTACGTCGGCGACATCTGCGTCTAGCTCACTCGTTAAATGCCTCAGGTCGCCTAATCTCCTGTTTGTATGCAGGCCGCAGGATCAACTTTGTCGGTGTGGGAAAAGTTTTCCTTTCTTTGCCCGGGCATTAGGCGGAAACTCCTGGAAATTTTCATCTTGAAATACTCGTGGGTGTCGCCGTATAGAATTTCCATGGAAATTAAGTTTATTTCTGTATTAACAATCGATTACCAATTGGTTAGCGCTTGTAATCTTTACGCAGATAGCTTGCTTTTCATTTGCAAGATACATTTCCGGTGTTACGTTTTAATTTCAAGCATTTTACGTAATACTCACGGTGGGTGAAAAATCTGCGTCCCCTAGCCCGGGCTGAGTATGTAAATTTATTCAGATATGTGCTGGCAAGAACCTTCTAGAAGACCTAGAGGACGCTGCCGGGGGCCAAGGCGGTCTCAAGGGTGCATTAAGCTAACAAGCGTACTAAATGTACTACAAAACGTGGCAACAACAAACCGCAGAGACAGTGACGTCGGCACTGAAGTGTTGCCAACACTCTAGCAGCCCACGGGTGTGCGCCTCGAATGGGGGAAAAGTGTCGGAAAAACTTATGCAATGAAAGGCGATGCAAGAAATAAATTGCAAGCTGCGGCGGCTCTTCTTGTAAACATGTGCTCATTAGTTCCTGGCAACCCCGGCTAGAGATGCATTTGTTCAGGGCGGTCATTGGGAATGCAATTAGAGCAGCTAGTTCATGTGTAAGGCCAAAGGTCAGGCCACACACTTGCCGCATTAAATTGATATTAAATATTTGGAAACATTCTCCAGGCAGGTCTTTAAATGTGCAGAGTGAAAAAGCCTGGGACTGCCACCTGACTGGGTGGTCACCGGAAATGGAAAATGTTCGAGATGGAACAGTCGCAGCGGTCGCCATCAGATGCAGCTTGTGAAGTGTGTAACTTCCGCTCTGGCCTCATGTAACTTCGAAGGCTGCCCGGCTGGAATCGAGAGGCGTCCTCCACAGTAATGTTGCCATGGCACCTTTGTGACTGGCAAATATTAAGGACGGCCCAAGGACTAACGCCCAACTGCCATTACCATTCTCATTTTGAGTTATGTGTGACTAAATTGACATTTCACCTTGATTAATGGGCTCCGAAGGTGGGGCATGGGATTCGGCATTCGGGATCTGGGACCCGAGACAGCTCCATCATGGTGCCCGGTTCCAGATATGGTTCGCTAGCCAGTCCCCAGCCACGAGCCACGAGCCGTGAACCACCAGCCAAGTTCCGAGACGAGGTCATTGTCTTTTGTGTGCGTCTCAAATTTATTGTAGCGCATTAATTCCCCCGCGGCGGATAGGAATCTTTTTAAATGGAAAGCAATTACGGGCGGCGGATCGCCGCTTTTGTTGCCGCTCATCCTCGGCCCGGATAGGAGCCTACATATTTGATTCATTTGGAAATTGTTTGGCCAGCAGCAGCAGCAAGGGTTAGCGGAGAGTTAAGGGCGAACGCTTGGCGGCTAACAGGGCGCATGAATATTTAATTGACGTTCAGCCCTCGGGCGGAAAAAGGTGCAGGCTCTGGTTTTTAAATGAATACTCCGAAAATTCCTGGACAATTCCAGTGGCTGAAACGGAAATTATTTACTTTCCCCTTTTTTTTTTTGCTTTTTTGGTACTCTGCCGGACCATTGAACGCCCGGCTATTACTTTAAAAGTTTATTTACTTCTTCTTTTGTCGTCTTGTTTTTGCAAGCCTTCGTTTATTAATTTATCATTATAATTTATACGAATTTCAACTTGTTTCATCTCTGTCAGCGGCCGAAAGTTTCTTTTGAAAATTTCCCCCTATTCATGAAAGGCAAAACCGAAGTTTTAAATAACGCACAAAATCGGGGCACAAAACGGCGCCAAACTCAAAGAGGCATAAATTGGGCCGAAAGGGAAGACCGAAACGGCCTTCGTGCCCCTCATTTTCGCCTCCCTCAACCAGGGGGCCAGGCACTCGTGCGGCATCGAAATGCTTAGCCGAAAGTTTTCAGGGCCCAAAGACAATTTTGGCCACCTTGCTCTCCTTCGGCAACACAACATTCATCGACAAAAGGTAACGCCCGAAATGGTTCGCAACAAAGGCCTCCTTTTTGCCTTTTATTGAGTGGGGAATCCTTTGTGTGACAGTGTCCTGAGAAGGGCGATGGCCTTCTAAAATTTCCGGCCAGCGTTGCCATGGGTAGCTCCCAGCCTGTTCTGTCCTGTCACAAGGAAATCTTTCCTAGGCTACGGAGAGTAAGTGATTTGCGGACTGACACTCGGGAGTGTGGGGCAGTAATGTGCCAATTATATGGCTATTTAGTGTAAGCGAGATATACTTGATTCGATTTAGTTGCTTCTTGATCCGACCTTTCGCCGGCTTTCCATTGAGCTGTCGTAAATCAATCAAGGTGCTTTCAAGTATTTAGTATATATATTTCCAACTTAAATTTAATCAACGCCAAATACATTTATTAGATTAACTAAATACTCAAAGAATGGACGAAAGAACCTTTTTACCGTTAAATAAAATATAGGCAAGCACTTAGCAGCCTTTTAAGCTTTTTAAGAAACAAGCTGTAAAGTCAACTAAAAATAACCTCATTTTCTTGACTCTAACATGCAAATTGAAAAACTGTTTTCGCAGGCAGCACAGGGATTTTCATTTTAATTTTAAGCTGCCATAAACAACAAGTAAAAATAGAAGATAAGCAAAACCGAGCTTGGCCAAACTTTGCACTCGCACACGCACCCGCACACACCGCCCGGAACCGCACAAGTTTCGCTAAAAAACATCAGGTAAATGGGGCAAGTTATCATTAACACCTCGCTGATCCCAGGCTTCTTCTCGTCCTCGGTATCTCCTGCGCCCTGGAGAAATTAAATGGGGACTACGACGGGGCTAGAAAGGTGTTGGCAGTCGCTGTGGGCGCGTGATTCCCAAATTGATGGGCGGCCCAGCTTGGCACGGCCCGGCAAGGCACTCTCAGGTTACGTGGCATCAGCATTTATGCGAGGATTTACGCTCGAAAATAAATCCTTCATGTGGTATTAAGGAGATGCGTACTCTCTGCGGCTTTGGGCTTCGGCCGGGCTCCTGCCTCCATGTCCCTGTTCCCCCCTTTTGGGTCTGCTTGTCGCCCAGTTTATGCACATTTTATGAATATTTCCGTTTTAAGTGGTTTATGTATTGTGCCCTAATGGTAAATGTCGGGCAAAGTTGTCCGAGTCATTGGCTCCGCAAACACCATCGTTTATTGAAAAAGTTCCGGGAAGGCTTTTGGCTTTGGGTTAAGGAACATAAGTCACTATTATTTAGGGCACTCGAAAAAATAAAAGTAACTTTTTGGTATTTAGTTTTAACTTAATCCCAGAAAGGGTCACTTTGCTTAAGCATAAAACTCTCGCTTTTTAATGTAACTTTTAGGAACATTAGTAAGAAAAACTAGAAAGAACTGGATACAAATAATATTTCCATTCAAATATAATACAAAACTACAAACTGAGCACAGTTTATAAACATTCGAATAGTATAGCTTTCACGCACAAAGTTTTAGCTTAAAAAAGTGTATAAAAAACGTATTAGTTTGTCGCTTGCAAACTTTATTTTAAACATTTTTATGCCAAAAGTTCAGGGTTTAATTTCGGTTTCCTTTCATTTTTTTCGTGAGTGCATACTGACAAAACTTTGCCCTCGTTCTGGGGGGCGGCACAAAGTTTTTTACTTGTCTAGCTAATAATTTATTTGAGCACAGAGCAGCATATAATTTTTACTGTCTGCTGGCCGTGCATGTTTTAGCAGGACCAGAACAAGTTGCCACCATAAATGTTTAATTTATAATGTGCAATCTTGGCAAGGCAGGAGTCAACCTTTCTCGCCAAATTAATGCACATTTATTAGGCTGCCAGCCAGGGTCACAATTTTGTGCAGAGTCCGCCGGATAATCGCTGGCCAGTCGGATCTGGCTTCGGTCTGGCCGGAAGCGTTTTTCGGTTCTTATCAAGCTGCTGGAACTGGCACGGGAAACATCATTTTATCAAGCCCGGTACGAGGTCATGTGGGTTTTTCGTCGTTTCATCTTTGAGGCTGAAAAGAGCAGGGCGACTGGCAAACATGTTGAGTTGCTTCCAGCAACGGTTTCCCACATCCCAGTGCCTTTTTTCCATCCTCTCATTCTGGGAACATAAAACGAGACTCATAAATTATGTTGCATAAATCACAACGCAGCGGCTCGTTTTTCGGAATTCTCGGAATATGTGTTGTAACGCAATAACGTCCATACAGGAGAAATATAGGAAACATGCAGGCGGTATTAATAAAATCGCAAAAGCTTGTTCCAGAAAGCAATAAACAAATTAATAAGCGGCTTGTCCAGCGAAATAAAATTCGCATTAATCGAAGCATAAGGTAAAATCGTTTATTACTTCATTTACCTCTCTGGGAAAAACTAATGGGATTTTTCCTTGTATTTGTTTAACTTTTTACTTTTTTAATAACTGCATTGGCTTCGAAAATGTAACGATTTTATGTCACATACCCAAGCATAGTGAATTCATTTTATATTAAATATTCCACAGAACTGGGCAAAATTGTATTTCACTGAATTTGTATTGACAGGCAAGAAATGAAATGCAAAAAAGTGCATCGTTTTTATGTCAGAAAGCCATCACATTTTGTATATTAAATATTCAACAGAATCCGTCAATTTCCACTGAATTTTTATTAACAAACTTGCACAAATAAGAAATGCAAAAAGAATTAATAGGAAGTTGGTTCGCAGATGTAGCAATACTATCAATTTTAATATAGTATCAGAATTCCAAAGAGCTCTCGGTTATACTTATACTTATTCATCAGCATTATTCGTAGAAATGTCACAAAGGATTCCATTTTTTCGTGGGCGTATACGTAATGTGTGAGGCTGTCATTTGTGCTTACTGCGTTTTGGCTCTCAATGCCACTTACCGCATCGAAATGGCCTGATAAATATTCGCCGACGCCCCAGCGCTATTAATCACAATTATTGTCAGCCAGTCTGCCGGGAATCCCGTCCTCATACTCGTCCTGGTAACTGGGCTGGTAACCGGGTCACAGTTGTTATCCCTATACCAGGGCCATGACAAATTGCGCCTTGGCCCAAAGTAGGTTACATAGCTCCTCCTCTTAACGCTCCTCCTCTGGCAGTTCCTCCCCTGGCTGTTCCTCCTCTTAATGCTCCAGCCAGAGGAGGACTGACTGCTCCTATCCTTTCCCGCATTCCCCCTTCTAAATGCCTCTAATTGCTAGCGGGTCCATTGTTTTTGCTTCTTCCCCTAAAACGCATGCAAGGGTAAAATGCTCATTTCGCAGCGAGTGGGTCACATGTAATTGACGGCGTGGATGATACGGAGCTGCCTAGCTGCCCGGCTGCCTGGCTGAGTGCCCCGGAACAATCAATAATGCTAACTACCGAAGGCCAAATTACAAACTCTGCGATTTGTAATCCAAAGTGCTCCACGTTCAGCCTATGTCAGGCAACCCGGAAAAATCTCGGGCCTTAGCTTGATGATTTATGTCTTGTTTTCTTCATTAAAATGGTATCTAGGCAGGGTGGGCCAAGGCTTTGTTTTAAAATTGATAAAGGGAAAATTTAAATAAGTGGAAAGTTTAAGAATTTGAAATGTAAAACAAAATTCTTACTATTTCTTGATACTTCAAGATGAAAATGTACTTTTTAGTGGAACTTAATTGCTATTTCTTTACTTTGTTACTGTGCCACAGGAAAATTATTCTTTGTGTGAGCCAAAGCTTTACAAAGAAATTGAACATTTAAATCAGTAGAAATAAGTAGGGCTTACAGAAAATAAAATATATGATAGAATATATATGTATCATCTACTTTTTTTTATACTTCAAGTTGAAAATGTTAAAGAAATTTAATTTGTTTATTTGAAGGATTTTGATAATATAATTTGATGTGTTATTATATTAGAAAATCACATTATTCTGCCACAAAAATATTATTCTTTGTGTAAGGACCAGCAACATTAGCATTAATGCTTTGCGAGTATTTAAATATAGCGCTCGGCAAGGATTGGCGGAAAACAGCGGGTGATGGACGATGTTATGGCACATTAATAACTAGGGCTGGGTTCAAGGAAAAGGACCTCTAGCTCTGGCTCGGGGTGTGGCGGGCAAGTTATGCCATTAAAATGTCAAAATTTCAAGCTGCGCCACTTTGACACGCCAAATGAAACGTGGCACGCCCACGCAGACACCTACGGACCACGCCTACCCGGCTACCCGCCAAACAAACACCGTCCCCATGCCAACCCCGTGGAGATCCAGCAAGGGGTAGCCGCCGAGGCTATTTAATACTAATTAGACCCAAAAACTGGTAGCATAACTGGGTAACAAGGCCATGTTGATGCCGGCTGCGGCAATTGTGTCTCCTTTTCGCACTTCTGTGCTTGTCTTTTGCTTTGTTTGTGCAAGAACTTTGTTCGCCAAGGAATTAATGGAAAAGTCAGAGGCAAATGGCTTTAATGTTTGCATTTGCCCTTGCCCCTGGCTCTGTTCTTGTTCCTGGTTCAGCTCCTGGTCTCTGGTCCCTGGTCTCTGGTCTCCCCCTTGCAAATAGTTTGAATGCAATTGCCAGCAAAAGTTGGCGATGTGACATTTCAAAAGGAACAACTTTATCGTCAGGAATTCCTTGGCACTTGAAATGCGAAAGTTGGATGGCGCAGCATTGATGTTCCAATAAGATTGCTCTTGGCCAAGTTTTTGAACGCGCCGGTGAACCGATAAGATTGCTTTGATTTGCGTGCAACTTTCTTAAAGTAAATCTTTACTGAAATAGCGCTCAATTAGTAGGGCTTAGGCACCGTCAGCACTTTCCGGCTTGAGTACACTAAATTCTAATGACGGCTCCTCTCTCCACCCCATCAAGTGATTTGGCGTGCAAAAAATGGGGAAAGCCGAAGGAGAAGAATACGAAATGGTTCAGAAGTAATGCAAAGAAATTGATATGAATGGACCCAAACTTTTCTGTACACGGCAAGCAAAAAAAGAGAAGAAATAAAGAAATAAATAAAGGGCAGGGAAACGCTTTTTGTGCGCCAGGTGGAGAATTCCGAAGGATTCCAGCCCGGACCCTCGAAAGTGCGCAAATTAATGATTATTTGGGGCCGCTTTTCCTTTCGGGGCACAAAAAAAAAAAATATATATATATATATATATATAAGAAAAAAGCGAAGAGAAATCTCGGTATAATGCAATCAAAGTTGGGTTAATGCCTGGGGGACTGAAGCTGATAACACAGAAAATTAGCAATTTGCCTTAATGTGTCTGTGATTGACCCCAGAGGAAAGTGAAATGAGTTGAGGCCCAGGAGAAAGTATCGCAGGTCCCCCAAGTGTCATGTGTAAAAAGTTGAGAGAATCGGCTTTTCCCTTTTTGTATTTTTTATTCATTATTTTATTGATTCTTCTCGCCCATCGTATTAAAAATATAAATCAAACCTCCAGGCATACGCAAATATATATATATATATATATACTTATTCGCGTGGCTTTTAATGAGATCCGCGGCAGAGCTTCTGCTTTTCCTTTCCGCTCAAGATTTGCGATATCCATTCAGGCGGAAAATGTCTGTGCTCACTTAATTTAACAAGTGCGGAAACGCGTAGCAAACAGGAAAACTCTGGCACTCGCACACACAAACGCTCCTCCCTACTCCTGAAAAGGAAATGCCAAGAGTGAAATGAGTGAGCTGTGGCAGTTATCCGAAGCTAGAGACACTCTTATCAAATTAGAGAATGCTAAGTGATTGGGTTTATTAAATAAGGATTTTTAATAAATTTAATAAAATTAAAAAGTTTAAGAACTAAAGCATAGAAGCGTAGAAATATGTATTTAAATGTGTGAATTTTTTTTCTGCCTTTAAATCTTTAAAGCCATGAACTATAATCTAAAGATATACATTAAAAAACCATTACACAAAATAATCTACATAAAAAACAAATTACTTAAAGCTTATTCATTGGACCTTTAATAAACTTAAGAGCCCCCTTAGAAGGGAATGTGAACAACGAGCTGAAATTAAAGTTCCAAATGATTCCTGGCCAACGTTTCAAGTGCAGAAAGTACTCGAAATTCTCGCTGTTTTTTAACGATTGCGGCATCCTCCTTCACGTCCTGAATTCACCGAGTTCTGCGGACCGAGAATTGCTGTGGCCCTGGCTGTACTCGAAAATGTCTTGTAATTCCAGCAGCCACCAGAGGGGGGGAAGTGTACTATATCTGTGGGGATTTCCGACTGGCTGTGTATACGTTTAATTATTGTAATGCTCACTCTGGCGGATTAAGCCGCTCCGTCATACATATATCCACTTGGTTTTGAGTGATGGCCTTGTTTTCAATCAATTATGTGCCAAAACAACTTATTATGATTATACTGGCGAGCCTTCCGGTTGGCGGCATTTCCTCAGAAGGACAACAAAATCAATGCGAAGGTGGCTGCCATCGAATTTCCTGGAAACGAAAGAAAAATGGTATTGTATGGGGCTCCTTTCGGTATTGGGGTGCCATAATAATAAGTCTTAGGGTGGCTCAAACGAGAGCCCGCAACCTGCCACTGACACAATTCCGCAAATACAGAGCCCGAGCCCAGAAAGTCAAGCAAGCTGTCTTCACATGAATAAATTATGCCAAGGAACACAAGTAAGTACAAATACGAGTCTCAGGAACAGAGACAGAAACCAAAACCGAGGCAGTCAGTTCCAGTAAAGTAAATACTGCGGAGAACCACGGCTTAGGTGCTGCCTTAAATTGATTTTGGATCACTTAAAGTTCTGGCAGTGCGAGGCAGGGCAGGGCTATCCCCAGAACAATACTCAGATATTAATTGCTATGGGAATTGAAGAGCATGAAACAAAATATAAAAATCATACCTGTGTTTGTTTTGTCTGCCTTCTGGCGGCTCCTCCACCTGTGTGGCCCTGGGGCCGCAAACAAAATCAAACTTTTTGAGTCAC
The DNA here is from genome assembly GCA_008042575.1 of Drosophila watanabei. Taxonomy (NCBI): domain Eukaryota; kingdom Metazoa; phylum Arthropoda; class Insecta; order Diptera; family Drosophilidae; genus Drosophila; species Drosophila watanabei. The sequence goes on along the minus strand of VNJS01017705.1, from coordinate 664,603 downwards.
TTGAGTCAAAAGAAAACCAATTTCGGGCATGTTCAAAAACTACTTGAGTACACAAACCTTGGCGCATCGATGGCCCCGGACCCAGACCCGGACTCGGACTTGGACTTGAGATTGGGATTGGGTACGGATTCCGGGGCTCGGGTTTCGGGTTTCGAGTTTTGCTGTCTCTGTATTGGCATCGCCTTGTTCTGGGTAGGTCCTCCATTGTCACATTTCTATTATGTGTTTGGGCCCCGGTTGCCAGCGGCCTTTGTTGCCTGGTAAATATCCATTTATTTGCCGGCCTGTGTGTGTGAACATTTCAATTTCCTAAAGGACCTGCCGGCCATGGCCGTCCCAGAGTTAGAGCCACATCAAAATAGCCGCCGGCTAGCTTTAAGCATTCCATTAAGGCCGAAGACAAGGCGAAATGTACTAGACCATGTATATGTTTTCATTTTTTTCCCTGGCTTCCTCCTGACCTGGCTCAGTGCCAGGGTGTAGACAAAGGCCAAGGCGATGCAAAACCGCAAAAGGAATGTTGCCCACAAAATTAAAAAATATTATGTGGCAGAAGGGTTGGCCACAAATGATACCCGCATCCCCCACTTCCTGTTAATCCTTGCCTGACAGTCCTTTTAATATTTCCTCTTGTCTACTTGCAGTGCGATGTTTTCGACGAGATTGATCTATCGGACCTCTGCTATTTCGAGTGCGGCATCAAGAACGTAAACCATAGTTTCCAGGTGAGTTGGAGCGGGAAATGAAATATGTACGTTCTAGTCATAATTGAACAATGCAAAGCCATAAAAATTTAATGGGAAAAGTTCGCCCTTGCTCATTTTGCCGGGCTAAATATTTTATTTACCGCCGGGAATGTTCTCCGCCATCGCCCTAATTAGTTTCGCCCGTCTGGGTGTGCTGGCTGACTGGCGGTGCTCTGCCCATCTGTTCGGGCCGAGTTATTACCTATTAATTTGGCAAACTTCTAATAACAATTTGAAGACATCTGCCTAGCCCCCGAATATATATTTTCGCAGGACGTGTGATGAGACGGCGGCTGCGAAAAGTAAATAAAACTCGAGTCGACTTTGATATCCTGAAGACAGAAAAATAAGCCACCAAAGCAGGAACTTCCTGTTTGTCATTGTCTGACATATATGTAAATATCCAAGGAGTCTCGTTTCCATTTTCCTTTATTTTCGAACAAGACCAAGAAAAAGGGGCAACCAGAAGGCAAAAGCCAAACGGAAAACAAAAGAAATCGAAGCAAAATGTTTACTTCCAACGCGGCCTGCATGCCAAATTAGCATAAGTAGGCAAACTCCTGGCAGCCTGGCTTTCCCCGTTTTCCGTTCTGCTCCTTCATACACGAATGCGCAACATTCGATGCGGGAAATTAGAGCATTTATATGAGATCTTTCGCAGACTGACTGCTTAGGCCCTGAGCTTGTTGCTCAGTCGGCCAACAATAAAAATCTATATATCCCTATATACATATATCCCACAATATATATATCTTTATAATATAAATAATAAATTTCACGGGAGCCCAAGCACGGGAAATTGCCAAAAGGCAGCCCCTACTCTCTCTATCTCTCTGACTTTCCCTCTTCACTTTTTTTTCGGGAAAATGTTATTAGCGAAGGCGGTGCCCATCATCGTTTTTATTGTCTTTTATCAGTTGAGTTTCCACGGCTGTTGGCGTGATTCCAAAGTGCCCTCAAGCTCATATATGTATGTACTTACGAGTATAAAAAAGGTGATGCCTGAGCGAGCGAAAGGAAGACCCATTTCGGGGGTTGAAAGTGTGGAAAATCTTAAAGCTACTGGAACCGCAAAGCTCCGCTTAGTATTTCCTTTAAATAAACTGCGGCACAGAAATGCGTTTTTTTCCCTCCGCTTTATTTGACAAAATATAAATTCAATTTGATGTGAACAAGGACCGCCCACGGAGCGCAAGTCCTGTCAATGGCAATGCACTGCGAGTCCTTGCCGAGCCCGTCAACAATGTCAGCGACACTATAAACCGCACACAAAAGCGAATACTCGCTGCAGTCGTCAGTGTCACGAAAACATAACGGCAAATAAACCAATGAGTGGAATATTCAATAAAAATGTACAAACACACAGAAAACGTGTTCGTTGCAGAAACCAATTTCCCGTGAAAAGACCATAAAAGTTTTCAATCCATCTTGATGCACTTAAGTGCAAAGAGATCAGGTTAGGCGCGGACAGAAAGGACGAAATGTGAACACAGTTGGGGATGGAAAAATAGGAGTCGTAACTCTTAAAATAATCTAAGAAATATTTACAAATAAAATACAGCAAGTAATATTAAATATTCGGAACTTAAATCAAAGACAAAACTATAATCTGTAAGGAGTTTCAATCATTTTTAAGTCAGATTAAGAGATTGAGAAGGTAAAAAATATATCATCCTTTTAAGTTTTAGAATTCCACCTTCTTAAGCTCCTCTAATGACCATAGCTGTGTGCTCCTACCTTACTCCTTTCGAGGTGTCAGCCCTTTAAACTGGTGTTCAACATTTAGGGCACGTAAGCGACAAGTTACTTGCGGCCACGTGCCTCGAAACTTTTCCACTTTTCAGATACAAATAAACAATGACAGAAAGGGTTTAGCAGGTATTTTGTAAGCGCAGCAGCAGTAAGCGGTAAGCGCATTGTTGGCCAATTCCCGGGGCAAAGCGTTTTCAGGCTTAAACCGATTGTGGATGTAAGTACTCGTGTTGTTTACAACTTGCATTGGCGGGGCTTAAGCGTCGGCAAAACAACGTGAGCCTGCAACGGGGCGTATGAGTGATGTGGGATGTGGGATGCGAGAGTCTCATAACGCCAGCTGATGTTCCCATATGCTTTATATAACCGAAAAACTTAGTCCCAGGCGGCATTGTGAATAACTTTTGCTCTTTCAATCATCAATCTTGGAGATCCTGTTTAGGCCACAGAAATGAAATGGGCTCAGCTGGCGCCATTGTTTGCTGGCTCAGCTATTGTGTGACTGTTTCAAAGAGAAACCTATTACCATGGCATTATCCAATCACAGATTTCAATTATAAACTTTATGAGTTGCATAAGCGCTCTAGGGGGGCAGGCGAGCACTTGTGGGGACCTAATTATCGCCATCATCAGCTTGCAGGGCCGTCAAGGACCTCGAACTATTCGAATGTCGACAACAAAGGGCAATCAGACGTGACAGCAATAATTTGCATACTTCACTTAGCGAGCAATTTTCAAGTGCTCTTCCCCCCAGGAGGGAAACCAAACCGAGCTCAGGAAAACTTTTGGGGAATTTGTAATAGCAATCAAGTTGATTGATTGCCCTCGCCACATACACATTGTGCGCAGGAGGAAAAGGAAGCTGCGGCATCAATTATGCAAGCCGAAGCTTGACTTTGCTTAATTTCGCACCAACACCAGCCGGCGTATGCGTAATGCGCAATACAGGCAAACCCCAGACCTCTTCTCCTTTTGGTTCTCTGCAAAATAAACTGCCAGTCATCGGGGCTTCTCAGACTCTTGGAGTTGAGTTTGAAAAATACGCAATAGCCCCTGCTTAGCTCCGAACTTAATTGATATCCAAGAACAACAAGAGCACTCAGCAAAGTTATTCCACAGCGTCAAATATTTTCATAATTCATAAGGAGTATGCCCCCGCATCAGCCCCATTTTGTTGTTCTTTGGCAAATATCCACGAAGTCGGGGGACTCAACAATTGTCTAATTGTTTGATTAAATTTCGCTCTGATTGGGTCCTGGCTTTAAAGCCATAAGGTCAAAAGTTGCGCTACTGTCAACTTGACAAACGTTAGGTAAAGATTCCAAAGACAATTAGACGAGTCAGCAGAAATTTATTTGGAATTTTCTGTGGTTAATAAAGGTTTGACATTTAGATCTGTCTTTCCCGTTTTGCCAGCAGAGTGACTGCTGTGGCGACGATTCCGAGAATCCCTAATTAAAACATTGTATGCAGAAGTATATATTCGTGAGATGCTTCAGTTCATATCGATGCTTCAAAGTTTAAACTCATATATTTCATATTCAAACGCCCGAAGAGGGAAATTGTGAAATTCCTGTGTCGTTTATTATTCATGTTAAGGCATACATTACAAAGCTAATACATGCTCGTTTCCAAGAAACGCGTTCAAAAGAAACATAAATGAAAGCACACAAAGCACTGGATTATTAGTTTTCCTTTTTCCTCGACCACCCCCGAGGCGGTCGGGACAGTTGGAAAATAAAAATGTTTAAAAACAATCAAAACAAGTGTGTGGCGGCGGGCCCCAAAATTTACTTTGTGTCGGGCGTTAGTCCTGTTCCAGGTAATTGCAACAGACCCCTAAGAGCCACACCAAGGTCTGAGGCCAAGAGCCAGGCTATCCTGGCACACGTCCTTGAACTTTCAAGATTTCCCCCGAGCGCGGAAACTCGTAACATTTGGAGCCATATAAACGTTAATGACAGACGACCGGCAAAATAAAAAACAGATAAAGATCCCAGACAAGGAAGCCAAATGTGAAGGCAGTCCAACTTCGTTGCCAGCTTTATTTGTTCCTGTTGGGTTCTTGGCTTATTCCCTGCAAAAAAAATAAAACAAAAACAAATAGAAGGTCTCTTAATCCAAGGAAACACAAAGTTTTTTCTTAAACATACAGCACAAAAGAGATTTCTTCGCCTTGCCTTCTATTTTCTGAATTAAAAGTAATTACTATTCACTTGCTAATGCAAATGAGAGCCTGCAAAAGTGAAGTCAATTAACAAAAGAATAATTCTTAGAATTCACACTTTACTTAATGATTACTTTTCAGCCTAGGAAGTTGCTTAAGAGAAATCCCATTTGAAATGCAAACCATTTTGGCATTGAAACATTTTAGCGAAATTAAATTTGAGAAACAGCGTAGCACAAGTCGAAGTTTTAACTATACAATTCGGTCAAATGGCCGAAGGGGCCTATTAATATTTCAAAAGTAATTTTCAAAGTTATCTTTCGCAGAGACGAGCCGCTCTTGTTCCTGCCTCTTTTCAGGAATACTAAGTGCAAGACAGGGAATATACGCACATTTGTATATATAATATATACACTGAGTGCGGGCCTGGCCAAGACAGCCAAAACCGTTTTGATGTGCTCGCTGGGGGACTACGCGTCGTATGCGTAATTTGGCTGTTGCTTCTGCCTCAGCTTTAGCTTCAGCTCATACTTTTGCTCCTGCTCCTGCTCCTGCTCTGGATCCTGCTTCTGCTCCTGCTCCTGGTGGCGCTGCCGTGGCTCCCTGTCATGAATATTCGGTCGCATGAGGCGTGGCGGGCGCCACTTCGGTGTATCGCGTAATGAATTCTGTCATATGTAGACTCAAGTGGGAACGGCACAGTGGCAAATATTCTAAGGAAATGCAAAATCGCCGGCTATAAATTCTTTCAAATTATGAGGAAAATCTGTGTTGAAATGGTCTTGAAAATTACTTTAGCAGTGCTGTTATATTTATAATAAAAAATAAGGAAGGAAGCTTCTTCTTATATCCTTTAAGTTTGCAATGGAAAACTGATCATAGCTTAGACAAAAATGCTTTAATTACAGTTCGGAAAGCTTTGATGTTAAAAAAAATAACATTTTTAAAATTTTTTTAAAATTTTATCGATGTAACATCAATTAGTCTTACCTTAAATAAGTTCATTTTAATCTTTCAATATAAAAGAAATTTTAAATATTTTAAAATGTAAAAACTTTCCCTCATCCCTAAACTCCACACAATGTAACCATATCTTGACGGTTAGGTTTTTGTTTATTTTTGTGATTGGAGTGTGCGGCCTGGAGTATTTTGAGATGAGTCTGGGACTAAGACTGAGTTTGAGACTGGTTCTGCGGCTGCGTGTTCTGTCTGCCGCTGAGGGCGATATACGGCGCACAGCCAGTGAATTTAATACGATTACTTAGGTGACGCCTGTCTAAAAGCTTAATGGATAAAATTGCCAATTGCTGAGCTGCAAACTGCTTGAAATTAAAAAATTAAATTAGGGCGATTCGCCCGTTGAGAGTGCATGAGATGCATCAAAGTTTCCGATTGAATTTAATATTTATTGCGGAGAGAGTGCAATTGATAGGCATCATTAGATTCAGTCTTCGGCTTCGGAGGAAACAAAGACCCATTAATTTACATATCAGAAGTCGTAAACTATTTTATTGATTTTTATGAAATATTGAATAAATTTGCGCTCTGCCCTGCTGGAATTTTTTTTTCCATCAGCAGAAGAGGTAAGGGGACACGGAGACGGTGTGTCCTGTGTGTTGACGCCAATTCTCGCATATTTCCAGATCCCCACGGAGAACGACACCCAGCGACATCTGTCTGTGCCATTTTATACCGATGTGTGTCCCGCTTTTATGGCCCTCGTTTTTTTTTGTTCGCAAATGAAAATCCACAGCGTTGGAGGAGCGAAAAAATGCAATCCCACACCGCGAACGGGTCAACAAAGAACTAGTCCTGCCCGAACAGGAATTTATTACACCGCAGATTGCCTTTGGCCGCTGATTGGTGGATGTTTCGAGGTGCCAGAGTGCCAGAGTGTGGCTCATAAAAAGTGAACAGCCAATGAAATATGAAATGGTGATTAACACCGAATGCGACTCATTCTTGTAAGCGATGAAGTAAGCGGGTTTAAGCTCAGCCAAGCTCATTAAACTGGCTCTGAGTGGGTTTTTCTTTGTAATTGAAGGAAATTTTACAATAATTTCGTAATGCATTCTATAAATAGGTTTTCCCGCAATGTAATTTTAAGAACATTGTAGCCAAAGTGCACAAACAAATTGAGTTACCGCGGATTACAATGGCCTAGTGCAGCTTGCATAAAAGCGCAGTTCAGGTTTCCCCGAAAAAACCCAATGAGTTTACCGGCTGATGTCAACGGATGGCGGCTGTCAGGCACACAAGCCGGATTTTCGCTTAAAAGCAAATCCATGTTGCAAACGTCAAAGTTGGTTTGGCTTGGTTGGGGGAGAATCCCTACCGGTCTTAGTCCCAGTCCCTGGTCCTGCTCCTGTCCCTGCCCGCCTATGCATGCTCCGAGGCACGTGCATTGAGAATCAGTTAACCAGCGCCCATTAGACTAATTGAAAAAACAGGAGAAGCCCGACAGAGATGGGGAGTGCCAGCAGGATGGATGGGGATAAGGGATGGCGATGGCGATGACGATGATGACGTTGCGGTTGCGGTTGCAGATTAATTGCAACATCGGATACGCACACGACCGATACCAATTCCTTTGATTGAAAATTCTGGCTGGTTAATGCGTTTGGAATGCAATTAGTGGTCCTTACAGGATGCTAATCGATAGGAGTGGCAATGGAAATGGAGATGTGAGTGTGAGTGCGAATGTAAATGTGAAGGATGTCATGTCAGTATCGTGGCCAAGTGCTGTCGCCACGGTGGGCCAAGTTCACTTGGCTGTCACAACAAGCCGAACATTGTGCGGTTTATGACACGAAACTGGACAATAATACTTCAGCCTTCAGCCTGCACCTACAACCTGCAACCTGCAACCCCTGACCCAAAACGGCAACCAACTGTCCTGTCAGCTCATGACATTGGCATGTCAACTGGACATTGCCAGTGTCCTGCTCCTTCTGACCTACACAGCTGCACTTGCATAACTCGCCCAAGGAAGATTATTCGTGCCTGATTTACGGGAGGTCATCTGGCACCCTTTTCAGGGTAGAAAGTTAATTAGAAAATCTCATTAAGCATTGAAATTGATTGTGCGGAGCAAACAAAGTCATAACTTGGCCGTGTCTAGACTCTGTGTCCCCGTAAGTTAACCTGTTACATCGATTACAGCGAACAACTAACAACGGACCGCAAAAGTGCAGAAAAAAGGCAGGTAAAAAACGAAGAAAAGTACTTGGAAGGACATGTGCGTCATAAATTAGGCGGGAATTAATACGAGCTGCGGATGAGCATCGCCATCATAATCCGCTAAGGTAGCCCAGAAGGTCGGGTATATTAGATATGTGTGTGTTGTGGGAGGAGTTCGTGTGTGGCATGGGTGTGTGTTTGTCTGGTGGGTGGGTTATGACCACTTGAATGGGCTTACCAGGGCGGTTTGTCCTACTTACTTGGGCTTGGGTCATGACCATAAGGGCCCCGATGGCCCCACTGTCTGCGCATTATCGTTAACGTTAACAGCATTAGCATATTAATGAGGCCGCCTAAAATACATAATAAACCCTCATTTGATTACACAACTAATAAACAGGACGCGTTTACCCGCTAAGTGTGTATGTTCAGCCTGTGTTTTCCAGTTGCGGGTTAAAAGCAAATTAGCTTGGCGAAAAATTAGGTATTCAAGGATTCGAAAGGGTGGTCTTCCTTTAAATCAATATAAATATTTTTAACAAGCCATTTCCTTACAGAAGATCTTACTAAACCTAACCTTACCTTTATCTTTATCATCTTTAGATAATCACACCAACTCGATCCCTGGTGCTCTGCGCCGAGTCCCGCCGCGAAATGGAGGACTGGCTGGGCAGCCTGAAGACGGCAACGGCGCCGCAGCGGCCGCGGGGAGACAGCTTCCTGATCGAGCAGCATGACATCCTGTCGAACCACCACCACTGGTATGCCACCTCCCACGCCCGCCCCACCTACTGTAACGTCTGCCGCGATGCCCTCTCCGGGGTCACCTCCCATGGACTCAGCTGCGAGGTGTGCAAGTGCAAGGTCCACAAGCGGTGCGCGGCCAAGTCCATTGCCAACTGTAAGTGGACCACGCTGGCCAGCGTGGGCAAGGACATCATCGAGCAGGCTGATGGCATCATAATGCCGCATCAGTGGATGGAAGGCAACCTGCCAGTGTCCTCGGTTTGTGCCGTTTGCAAGAAGACCTGCGGTTCGGTGCTAAGACTTCAGGACTGGCGGTGCCTTTGGTGCCGAGCCACTGTCCATGTGGCCTGTCGTCCTCAGATGGCCGTGGCCTGCCCCATCGGACCCGCCAAGCTATCCGTGGTCCCGCCTACGAGCGTCCACTCCATCAGTACGGACGACGCCTGGGACGTGGCCAGTCCCAAGGGCAACTTCTCGCCCCTGCTGGTCTTTGTGAACTCCAAGTCGGGCGACAACCAGGGCGTCAAGTTCCTGAGGCGCTTTAAGCAGCTGCTGAATCCGGCCCAGGTATTCGATCTCATCTCCACGGGCCCGAGCTTGGGACTCCGACTCTTCCGGCACTTTGAAATGTTTCGCATCCTGGTCTGCTCTGGCGACGGATCCGTGGGCTGGGTGCTCAGCGAAATCGACCGATTCAACATGCATGTAAGTTCTGGCAAATATTACTTTTAAGAACTTAAGCATTTCAATATTTTTTAATCTTTTAGAAACAATGCCAAGTGGCCGTGATGCCACTGGGAACTGGCAACGACCTGGCCAGGGTTTTGGGCTGGGGCTCCAGCTGTGACGACGACACCCACCTACCGCAGATCCTGGAGCGTTACGAGTCAGCCAGCACCAAGATGTTGGACCGCTGGAGCATTATGGTCTTCGAGAAAGCCATTGCCGTGCCCAAAACCCCCAAGATGTCGATCACCACAGAGCAGGAGGCTCTGCTTACCGGCATGGTGACATCGGCCAATCATCACCTGCGCTTCATAGTGGAGACCAACGACACCCAGACTTTGATTAGCTCCACTCGGAATCTCTGTGACACCGTGGACGATCTGGTGGCCCGCATTTCGGAGCACCACAAGGAAGATGAGCAGCTGGCGGTCAAGTGCGATATCCTGAAGCAGAAGCTAAACATGCTGCTGGATGCCCTGCAGGAGGAGGAGATGGGCGCTCACAGTGGCGACGACTTGATAGCCACCATCAGGAGTCTCATTGCAAGGAGCATTCCGTTGACACCAGGAACCAGTGCCTCCTTGCTGTAAGTACTTTATTTTTAGAAATTTATACTAAGTATAAAATATAAACCCTTTGAATTCCTCCTCACCCTTGATCAGCAATCCAAACATATCAATCGAGAAAACAGAAAAAGATCAGATTAACTCCAAGGAGCGCCGCAACAGCCGATCCCTTCGCTCCAGCGAGAAGGAGGCACTCCAGTGTCGTGCCAACAGCGTCAAGCGAGCCATCTACAATGTGGTGGAGCACTCAGAGCCAGGACGACCAAAGCGCTACCAGCGCAAGCTCTCAATCACGCCCTTTGAGGCGCTGAAGCTGCCCACCACAAATTCTGGCGAGTCGACACCTTGCAGTTCCCCCTTGCCCATAATTCCGCCGATCAACATCATCTCCCCGACGATGGAGACCTCACGACTTACCTGCATTTCCCCGCTGCCGGATACGCGACGCGACTCCGTGGACGAGAGCTTCTTCAATAGCATCAGTCTGCCGGCTCCGCGGCAATTCGCGGACAGTCGCCGGAGCTCCGGAGTGGAGGTGATCCAGGAGATCGAGGAAGGTGCCAATGGGGAGACGGTGTACCGCAGGAGTCGCATGTCCCTGAGCGGCGGTGCTAACATCGATGATGCTGGCAATCGGCTGTCACCCAGCAGCGAAGGCGGCGAGAACACGCCCACCGACCGCAAGGTGGACTTCCTGCGAGTGCCGATCCTTACAGGTGAACCGATTGTGGATCCTCTGTCCGACTACCGACCCATCGAGGTGTTTGAGCGCACCTACTACATGACGCGGGAGATGGACAAGGACAAGGATAAGGATAAAGACAGGTACAAGGACCAGGACAAGGATAAGGACTTGGACAAGGAGAAGGATGTGGAGAAGGAGGACAGTATGCCCACCGAGAAGCAGGCCCTGGTACATACTTGTAACCTGCAGGTACCCGGCATTGTCGTAACCCCCAACTCCCAAAATGTTTACACAAGCGCCAGTCTAACAATCATTGATACCGATGCACAGACCACCACCGTACGTGTCACATCCTCAAAGGAGTGTTGTCCAATAGCCTCTAATAAAAAATTTTAAAACACCGTTAAATATTTTTTAGGAGCAGTCCTCCTCCGATGATTTGGGTGGCGAGGCCAGCGACGTCCTGTCGGCCATCAGCAACGAGGAGTGCAGCGTGGCCTCCGAGATATTCGATAAACAGGATGCCGGTACGACTTTGGGGGATATTATTCAGGTTAGCATTAACAGATTTATGATTACAAAAAGTTCTGCTCCCCTCCAAAGTAAAACCAGAAGAGTTTGATTGCATTTGATTCCTAAAATAAATGGCTTTTTTCATAGAACCTGGATGCCAGCAACTTCACGCACATCGATTCACCCGAGACGAGTGACGAAACGGAGGCAATGCCCGGCGAGAGCATTATGGACGACATCAGCTCGGTGCTGGGCCACGACATAACCTATGCCCTGCAGGACAGCACCCTGACGGATGACACCACCACACTTTGCTCAAAGCACATGGGTCCCGCTAAGCCGCCGCGCAAGAAGTCCCTGAATGCCTTGGGACACTCGCATTCGGGTGTGCATCCACGCAGGCGCAACTCCTCGCCGCCGAGGATGCCCCGGCTGGCGCGGATGGACAGCGACGACAATCCCCAACAGTTTGGGTTCGAGAACATTGTCTTTGAGATCGACAACCGGTGCGATGACCAGAAGATACGGGAGCCACCGCGCTACTGCAGCCTGGCGCAGTTCGTGGAAGGTAACGATATAGCGCGTCAGAGCTTTAAGGTATGTATCTGAGTCGTTTGGATCGGGTTAAGTTAGCCGTTTACCGCCTAGTTTGTATATACTATATATCGAGTGTATTTAGCGTTGTTCTGTATGGTTGTTGAGACAGCTGAGAAATGGCCACTTATAGTGAACTCTTTGTTGCTCTCCGTTTGCTTCTTTCTTCAACTTTTCTTTGTCGATAACCAACGATCACCAATAACTAAAAAATAAAACTAAACCCGCCCAACTTCTAAACTAACCACCATCTAAAAAAATCTAACTGAAAACTAACAAACAATCCTGCAATGTACAAACTCCATCGAACTACTAACCACAATCCTGCTCCCGATGCAGCGTCCCAAAAAGCGCATCTCTCTGAAAAAACTGAAAACCACTTCAACCAATGAAATCGTATCTCAACAGCAGCTAATGCTAGATCAACAACGAAGCAGCGACAACGATAACGGAAACGGAAGCGCAGCTGGAACCGGAAATGGGAAACGTAACGATCCCAATAACGATAACGATGACCCCGATGCCCAGCAAACGCCGACGAATAACCCGGCCAATTTACTAACCACCACCAGCGAGGACGAGCTGTCCACGCAGACGGCCATTAAAATAGAAATTCAAGACGTTGATGCCACTGTGCGCAACGCGACTATTCACGGCACTAGCAACTCTATTTTGACCACGTCGACATCGCCCACCAAGAAATCGGGCCATGGACAAGATGTAAAGCGCATTACTTTTGATGAGTCGTGTAAGAAAGAATCCTTTGATGATGTAAATCCAAACTATCCACAGATAAGTGTTGTTGTGAGGCCGCCGACGCCGTTGCGCGGCGACTCCGTCAAGCTCTCGGGTGCAGGTGCCGGTGCGCTTCTGCCGGGCGGAGCCATGTCCGGCGGCGCCATGTCCATGTCAGTGTCCATGGCCTGCTCCAGTTTGCTGGGGGTGCGCGCAATGAACGCCTCCGAGATCAGGCGCCACTCAAGCCATGCCCCCGGGTTGGCTGTACGCGAGTTCGACAAGGACAAGGATCGCCGGCACTCGGGCTTCAATCCCAACCAGCTAACGCTGGACCCGGAGCATGCGCGTTTCCTCAGCAGCTCGCCGGCAGCCAGTCGCCGGATCAGCTGCGGCAGCCTCTTCAAGGTGAGTCCTCCATGTGCAAGAAGCCATGTCCTCCTTCTGTCCGCCTTTCTACGACTCGAACCACACATGGCACACATCTTAGGTAAAATGGCACAACTCGGAATTTTTTAAATTTGATTGCACACTGCAGATTTTAGAAAAGATTAATAAGAAAAGAGTTATGGTAATACAGTATAATTACAAGGTATATTGCCTGGAATACTATAAAATTTATCAGCTCACTAATCATGATTTAGCAGATTGTTTCCAACAAAATTGAACTATATAGTAGAGCTTAAAGACAGAGACTACTTAGACTTTTCTTTTAATTCTTTGGAAAAACTAAATGTCTGTAATGCAAAGCAAAAGCTGATTATAGAAGCGTAGCTCAAAGCACTCGTTGTCTTAGTTTTTACTAGATTTAATATATAATCATTTAATATAATTTAGTGTGAATAAAATTAAATCCTTTTCTCTAAGTCAATGCTGCATGTTTTAGAGGGTTAGGTAAGGCGTGTTAGCCTTTCACTCATCATCTCTTGACAGCACCCTCTAAGAAATCAAAAATTAGCAACACTTTTCGACAAGTCACTCAATAAATAACTAGAAAATAAAATAAACCTACAACAACGAGTTGTGCCACTTTAGTTAAGCGCGTGCAACATTTTCGATTCACATTGGCACCGCATCGTCGGCAGTTGCGAAGTACTTGAGTCTTGATTGTGTCAGGCGAGCAATTGGTGTCAAGTGCAAATGCAGGTGCAAGCGCAGGTGCTGATTGCACTCCTCATACAGCCACACACAAACAACAGCGACTGTAGGTAATGGTTCGTACAAGTAATGCCCAGTCAACCACCAATCAGCAGGGAGTTCTGTGAAAAAAAAGAAATCGAAACAAACTGGATTCATTTCCAGGTATTCACCCGGTTTTTAGTTTGCAGTTTACACAAAGTTTGTTTTTTGTAGAGAAGCACTTTGTGCAGGCCACAAGAAGTTTCGGGAAAAGTAGCAACGAGTCAATATTAAAATAGTTGCAACGTTAAATCAGTTTAAACTAATTAAAGTTTTGCAATAACCGAGCTCAGCTACTAATATAATTTGTAATTAAATAGTTAAAATAAAGTTCATTTAGCCCAGAATCTTTCCAGAATCCCACAAAGTGCTTCAACAGTTTTAAACTATATTTATTTGCTACCTTATGCCTCACTGAGTTAACTCTTAAGTTTTAACAACAAATTTAAAACAAAACAATATAAAACCGTATAGAACCTTGTATATGATTTACAAAAAAGCACAAAAACAATTGGTATGTATTTCAAAATTAAGCCAAATATATGAACTTTTGATTTAGATATACTTTAACCGACACTCGAACGCCTCACCATGAACACAACACGACACAGTTTGAACATTTCAGTGTAAAGTATACCCACCTCCACTCACATAATGTAAATGCAAACCACACACATGAAGCTAAACACGAATTTTAAAAAGCAACATTATACTAAATACGTTTTCTTAGAAGAAAAACCAAAAGGTGGCCACCAAGCGCGGCTACGGATTGTTCAGTGTCCGGTTCTTTGTGGTAGCGGAGCCCGATATTCGCCTGGCCACCTTGGCGCTTATCAGGCCGCTGATTCCTCTGGTAAGCCAGTCCGGGACGGGGTCCTAGCAGCGTCCTTTGTGTTCTAATCCCCCCCCAGCCGTTCTGCGTTCTCCTGTTAATTCAATGTTTAAATCCCCCCAGCAAGTACCAACGAAACTGGAACTTTCGATAAATAATATGCGATCGATCCTCGGCACACCGAGGCGAAAAAAACCCTTTACAATAAAGTAAACTACAGATTAACTTTTAAAAACTTGTTAAAGTCCGTTTAATTAAACTGTAAATTGATATATTTTACATTTTATGAAGTAAAGAATTTTTTCCTATATAATGTTTTTCTTTTATTTAACCATATTTTAACCTTAATAAATAATTAAAATCCTTTTTTGTAAAGGGTCTCCCCCCCGAACAGCTTTAAATTGCAATGAGTCCCCTGTACAAAGCGTCTCTTTCAAAATGCCAGTTGCAGTTCGCCGATCCTTAGCACCTGCGTCAGTTCGCTTTTGAGTAGTGTTGCAACGTTCCAAATAACTCAACGAACACCGTTAACCAACACCTAAACTTAAACAACAAACACACGTAGCCTGTGCTTAAAACCCGACCATCTATGATTTCATTTTGATTTCATCGATTTACGTAGTGCGCTGCCTCCTATGCTCTATCCTCCGCTCACTCACTCTCAGTATCTCTCTCCCTCTCTCTCGCTGTCTTTCTCGCTCTGTCCCTCGAAATGTACTAACCAACCCTGCGTCAGTAATTGCAAGTCACCCAACACTGGCACACTCACCCACAGATCCACACTCGATCACATCCACATGTTTTCTTGTATCGTAGTTAGTGCTGACTTTCCAGTTGCTCTTTGACACGTACTCGACTTTCCCGATCTCTGTTTTTTCGCGACTGATCACTGCCCCTCTCTTGCAGCCGAACGAAGCGCTCCCGAATCTCCAGACCCTCAAGGGCTCCAAGTCGAGCCTGTTCATGGGCTCGACCCTGTTCGGCTTCGACCATTTCTCCGCTGGGGACAAGGATAAGGAGGAGAAGACCGGCAAAGACAAGGAGAAGACGCCCACCGAGGAGACCAGTCGAAAGTTGCCCATCATCAATCCCTTGGTGCGTCTGCCCAACTGGCCAAGTAAGTTTCCTCCTTTTTGTACTTTTTGTAGATATCCTTTATTCATGGTTTTCCTTTGCTTCCATAGACCTTGCCAATGGCGGTGGCTTTATATCCAAATGCCTGCTGGCCAATGCCGATACCCTCTGCGCCGCTGTCAGTCCTTTGATGGATCCGGACGAGACCCTCCTGGCCGGTTACCACGAGAAATGTGTGATGAACAACTACTTTGGCATTGGCATCGATGCGAAGATCTCCTTGGATTTCCACAATAAGCGGGAGGAGCATCCGGAGAAGTGCCGCTCACGAGCACGTAACTACATGTGGTACGGAGTGCTGGGATCCAAGCAGCTCCTGCAGAAGACCTGCAAAAATCTGGAGCAGCGAGTGCAGCTGGAATGCGATGGCCAGCGGATTCCACTACCCGAACTCCAGGGCATTGTTATCCTGAACATACCCAGCTTCATGGGCGGCACCAACTTCTGGGGCAGCAGCAAGAAGGACGACATCTTCCTGCCGCCGAGCTTTGACGATCGTGTCCTCGAAGTGGTGGCCGTATTCGGATCCGTGCAGATGGCCGCCTCCCGGCTGATCAATCTGCAGCATCACCGCATCGCCCAGTGCCAGAGCGTGCAGATCAACATCCTGGGCGACGAGGAGATACCCATCCAGGTGGACGGCGAGGCCTGGCTACAGCCGCCGGGAATGATCCGCATTCTGCACAAGAACCGTGTGCAAATGCTGTGCCGCAACCGGAGCTTGGAACTCTCACTGAAGAGTTGGCAGGAGAAGCAGCGCCAGCACAGCATCTCTATCCAAAGGGATGCCTCTTCCACGGCTTCGGAACATGCCGCGTCCACGGATGAGGTGATCTCCGAGCGGGAATGCTATGTGCTACTCAACTTCATCGAGGCCGTTAGCTCGTTGGTCAAGTGGGTCAAGTTCCTGATCATCTCGCATCCTGCCCTGCAGCACGATCTGTATGAGGTCGCCTGCCGGGCCAGTGAGGCATTGGAGTCCATTCATCCGCAGGGCAAGCTCCTCGAAGGTCCCTCTCTGCGCACCAAGCTGGTGGAGGTCATCGATTCCTCGCGACAGTTGTATGATGATGCGTGCACCCTGCTCCGCGATCGAGGTCACAGCCTGATCCTGCGAGAGGACCTGGAGACCAAGCTAAGCGCAGCCCTGGCCAACATGGAGATGGAGCTTAAGAAGTGTTCCGTGCAGAAGTGCATCGATGGCAAGTTGCGCGCCTACTTCAATGTCCTGGCGCCTAACGAGGATGTGAGTGGATCAAAATGTGTTATGTTTTTTAAATTATATTTTTTAAATTTACAATCAACAGCCCGATGGTCGCCGGAAGTCTCGACCCTTCTGGGTGCGTCTCCGCTCTGGCTCCACCGCTGGCCAGCAGGCGTTTAAGCCTCCTCTGACCAATACCCGCGAGGCGGCCAACAACTGGAGCGTCAATGAGGTGGTCACCTGGCTGGAGACAATGCAGCTGTCCGAGTACGTGGACAGTTTCCTTAAGAACGACATCCGCGGCAAGGAGCTGCTCACGCTGGGACGCCGCGACCTCAAGGATCTGGGCGTAGTCAAGGTGGGCCACGTCAAGCGGATACTGCAGGCTATCAAGGACCTGAGCGAGAACTAGAGGGAGCCAGCTCACCAGCTAGAACAAACCAATCAGTCTTCGAATCGCACTCTTAGAGTTGAGGGGGAATAATATGCGTTGTATAGTTGTAAGCGAGCCGAGGGAAAGTACGTTTTTTTATGGGACGACAAATGCATACAACAATCACTAATTTATAGGCTAGCTTAGCTAACGAAAAACACAGTTGTGGCCGCAGGACGAAAGAGCGATCACAACTCAGCTGACAAGGATCAGTTTCGGTTGGATCTACGATAACAATATTGAAATAGGAAATACGATTAAGCCTAACTGATCCGACAAACTGAAGCGATTTGCATATTTAAGTGGCAATGAATCGTAGTACTCAAAGCCATTTAAGTTTGAGACAGAAACGGAAGACACCTGAAATTGATTTTCATGTTTTTCTGTACTTACTATATGTTAAATTCAGACAAAAAACACTACAAATCGGCGGTTAAACGAATTTAAACGTAGTAGCACTTGCGATAACTAAACCCAAAAAAGAAAAAAACAAAGACAGATTTAGAACTTAAGTGTTTAACTCTCAACTTACGCTTATATTAATGAAACTTAACAAACCCGAGTCCCAATCGAATCTAAAGAACCCAATTAAGATCCCAAGTAACCGACTTACCCTATGATTCTAAATTTATAAGCAATTCAAATTTTACAACATTAAAGAAGCAAGGAAACGGCTAAACCAAAATCATTCTCAAAATTATATGAATTGTATTTATACACATACCTATGCATAGATATTCGAAACTAAATTTAAATGTTTCCCCCACTGTATTGTTAAGTCGGAATGATTATTAACATTATGTATATGTACATGCATGGGCGGGAATCGAAACTCGTAATTGCAACAAAGAAAAGTCTGTTAAACGTGTCATTTTTTGTGGTAACCAAAAGCAACTCTAACTTGTTTATTTAAATGAATTTAGTTGATAAGTCCACGATGTTTTTTCAAGCATAAGTTTAGGTAAGAGCCCCGGTGGTCCCGGTGCCGGCTGCTGGGACCCGGAAAATTCATTTGGTACTATATACAAGCATATGAAAAATCTTAGCTAGCATCCGGAACACTGAGTTCGGTGTTCGGAACCCTTTTGGTATACCTTTTAATTGTTTACATTTAAGCTAAACCAAGTGAAAACCAACCACTTTTATCAAAAACATTAAAGTGTTAGAAACGAAATTGTGCTAAATTTTTATAGATATCAGCATTCGGTTATGTTACTCCCCGTCTATCACTCTCTCTCTATATAAATATAGCTGCATATGAGTAGGTTTAGAGCCTCCGAAGAACTATCTGACCCCTGTATGTTGCCCATTCTCAAATGTTTGCTCAAATTGCCTCCAATTGAGTGAGTTTTTGAAGTGGCACAGCCTTCTAGGCGAGCGTAGTCTATAACAAATCTCTTGAGCGACGTCTATAAATTATATTTTTTGATATATAAGTATAAATGAGCCCAGACCAACTCGATTGATTTGTTGTGATCCTACCGGAAACTTCTTTTCAAACCGCACCAGTAGCAATCCGATGATTTCTAAATATTTTGACACACATTTACGAAGCTATTTACGCTTACGAACAACATAAATGATAACTAGAGTTAGAATTGAATAATAGAATGGAAACCCTTTGATATAATACGACAGATAAAATAAAATAATTAAAAACACATTGAAACATTTTTTCGACACATGTATTTTCGAGCAAACTTTAAGCGAATTAAAACCAAAATTAAACTGAATAATATAAAATCTAAAAGGAAAATAATAAGTTATGTATTTAAAGAAAAACTCTAATCGGCAATTTAAATTTTCACAGCAATGTGAGTTTTTTCGTTTCACCCCGACACCTATTATCATACCTTATCGTTTTGTGTTATTCTTTTTAAAAATACTGTGATAACAGCTTTCTATATTCCTGTAATAAAAATCTAAAAATATATTTAACAAAGTAACTTATAACATAACTCATGAAGTGCAATGAAAAATTAACTATGAAGTCTTATAAATAGTTCGTCTACAATCAGCAAATAGGTAAAGCCTACGAAAACAATTTATCAGCAATAAATGTTTAACAATATATGTATACAAATATTTTCAAAATACTTACATCCCAGCTCCCAGAAATGACAAATGTAAAAAAGTACTCTTTCCAGATTAAACCGATAAAAAACCGATAATACAGTTAAGTGAAAAGTAAACCATAAATCAACAATATTTCTCTCCAGCATAATAATAGATCAAATATAATAGAAAACATTTTCTTGAAGAAAACCTAATAACAGCAATAATAAAAAGCAAAACAAAAGCAAACAAATTGTGTTTCTTTTCTAATTAGAATTCTTGAAAGGTGAGTACTTTAAGAAGTTAATTTACGAACCCCGAAATTAAACAGTATCTTTAAAACGTTTATATGCATTTTTCATTTATTCGATTCATACAATGTTATACTCATTTTTACCATCACTTGTTTTTTGGGTTTCTATTTTGTTTTTTAATTTGTTGTCTTTTATATGATTCGGTTACTTCGTTCAAAGTACATTTATAATTATATTATATCGTGTTTTTTAGCATTTCTATCAAGGCTATTTGGTGTGCCTTTTTATGACAATTCAGAGAAATTATCAACTGGGTTGTATTGTTACTTGTTTTATTGCATTTCTGATGAGGCTCATTAATTCATTAAAATTGTAGGCGCATTTAGGCGTGAAAGTCAATGTCTAAAATTGATTTAATTGATTGGTGTTTTTATTTCTGATTTTACTTTTACTTTTTAGCTTTGTGACTGAAACGTAATTGGAAAATTCTTATTGTTTTGACTTTCATATAAGTGTCTATAAAAATTGATTTCTTATTATTTTCTTGTTTGTTTTTTTTTAAATATTTTTTCGAAGAAGCCTGAGTAGTGCGCCTTTTTCGGAATCGTTTACGGGGTATAATTTGTTGGGGGTTAGGTTTCCATTTGCTTTTATTTTCCATTTCATTTCCTTTGTAAACAAGCTAGAATATATATATCAAGTTCGTTCTTAAGTAGATTCATATTAAAGTTGCCTAAAATTTGTTAAGTACGATATTTAAAACTAAATGAGTTCAAGAGTCTACCATTTGGTTGTGTTTCCATTTATCAAATTGTAACTTGAAATATAGTTCTTTTGTGTTTGTGTGAGTGTGCATTTCCTGTTTGTTTCTGTTTCTGTTTCTGTTAATTCGGGTAATTTTAATCCTTAGATTGCCAGAGAGTTTAGTTTAGTTAGTTCTGCTTATTTGTCACTGGTAACTAATGCTTCTGGCGTGATCAAATCGGTGACAATTCTAGGACTGAGCGTAATAAACAATTTTTGTTCTTTGGGGCACTTGATAATGGGTTATATTCGATAACTATTTATAGGGTTCGGTAAATCAACTCATCGATTTCAACTAACAAACAGGTCCGTTTATGAAAAACATATAAAAAATATTCAACTGTTTAATAAATACCATTGACGTGTCCACTATTCTTCCGTTTATTTTTTTTGTTTAGTTTATTTGTGTTTTTGTTTTTTATTAAAAATATATATAGGCAAGCAACAATTAAGCTCAATACTGAAGTTAATCACACAACAAACGGGCAATGAAATTTTAACTTCAGCTTACAAAGTTTTCTCTTTTTCTCTTGATTTTTCCCTCGAGAAGTTTAACACTTGGGCCTTTCACCTTAGCAAAAGAAAAGGCTCTGCCGAACTGAGCTTCAACTGGTACTTAGTTTGTACTGAAACGCCGTCTACACTGAGAGAGAGATATGAAGAAATGAATGCTAACAAAATCGTCGTACAAATTACATCAACTTTCTCAAAGCTATTGCCCCTTGGGAAGCATTTGTCTTAATCATTTTAACGCTAACTTTACTCAAAATCTGATTAAATCGATTAGATTCTCCTGTCAATTGTGGTCTCTCGACTATGTTCACATACACGTAGTAGTTATTCAAGAAGTGTACGCAAGTCTGAAACTAGTTTCACAGCTTTTCAAAGCATTATCTCTTTTGTTTTTTGTAATATTTTCCTTTTCGCTATATTCCATGTAATCTGTGTGAGTGTTTTTTTTTTCTGAGTGTCTTCTGTTATGGTGTTAGTTTGTTTTAACCATCGGTTGCCTTAAGTTTCGTATTAGCCAAAATGTATCTTAAATTATTCTTAACATCATGTTGTCGTATTTGGTATTCTTTCATTTTGTAATTCATGTGCAAAATCTATTATCAACTTTTGGTATTTGACGGATCAGCGGTATAGCCTAGATCACCTTATGCATTACCCAAATATATACGGCTTGGCTTGCTCAACTAATGAGAGTTACAAAACTGTGAGTATACCTTCGGTCCGTTCTAATGGCCTCACTTTTTGGACGGGTCTTTGCGGTGATGTTTGTCCCATTTAATATTTGTTTTCACTATGACTGAATGATATCGAAATATTGCAAAGTTCTTGGGGCTTAATTGCAAAGTAAACAACAGTAAACAATCGGTTCGATTATGTTTTTGTTGTTCTTGTTGTTGTTGTTGGGTACAGGCAGTGAAAGTGTCTTACATAACAAAATTTAGGGTGTATTGCTCGCTCGTGATTTGGGGCTATAGCTAGACATTAGATGAGATTTGGCCAGATTACATTTGCTTGCAGCAGTCGAGCTGGGAAACCAAAAGCTAATTTTGCCAAGGATTCAAGCTTAGTCAAAACGGGATTTCTCTTAGGCTTAGTTCCTGATTCCATTACAATAGCGATAGGGTTTAAATTTATAATATATAAGCTATAATAATTTCCCAATTATAAATGTATAAATATCATAAAGTTAAGTGGTCAAAGTAAGAGAATCTTTACATTATAAACAGCTCAAAAAATGGCATTTTAAGAACCTTATTTCACAGAAATTTTAAATAACATATCTTTAATGTAATTGTATAAATAAAACATTTCACTGCATACTTTTGAGCAACAAAAGTGTTGTTGAAACATACATCTCTTTATAAAGAAACCCATATATAACTTTCAATTGGGATTATTTCAAATTAATCAAATTGAAAGTATATATTCTTGAGAAATACCTTTAAATGAAATATAATATTGTTTTGGAATCAGGCATTCAGCTATCGGCTAGATGTGGTGTATATTCTTAGGGTATTGCATAACGTCTATTACGTATCATTATTACTTTGCTTTCAAGGGCCAACTAATTGCCTTAAGGAATACATTTTGCACTTGAAAAGCACTGCGTTTTGGATCTGAAGGGATCTCGTCTAGACGCTCTCCTCCTTGCTGGCGCTGCTGCTGCCCCAGAATCGATCGAAGCGGTCGCGGGCCTTCTCCAGGACCTCGGCGGCGGTTGTTCTTGCGGTCGATGCAGTGGTGCCTGTCGACGATGAGGACGACATGGCCGGATCCGGCAGCTGCTGCTGATCCTGCGAGGCAGTGCATCGCACGGCGCCACCCGGCTGGCCGGTGGGCGTGGCCAAGCCATGGGTATGGGGCGTCAGAGTCTTGCCGTAGACGGCGGTCGGACTGTTCGACTTCCAGGCTGTCGGCGTGTGGATGGCAGTGGTCGAGAGAGAGAGAGGTGGGGGAGGGGGAGATATTGTGGAAATAGTGTTCGTTATGTTACCAAGGTCTAGGGTACGGGTACGGGTACGGTAACGCTATGTGATTGCATTGGCTTGAACAATTGCTTTTGGCTTAATACAGAGAGCGGGGAACTTTGCATTTATTTACGCTTATCGAGATTGGTTTTTTGGCTTGATTTGTTGGTGTGTGGGTATATTTTTTTGTTTTTTTTTTATCTTTTTTGGATTTTAAGAAGTTGGAGGAGATTGGCTAACGATGATTCGATTTTTGGATGATGGTTGTGAGTAGCGATACATACATATACATATACAGATACATATATTTAGATACGAGTTAATATATAAATATTTGTAAAAGCGATTCGACTTGTTTTGGTTTTATTATTTTTTGTTTTTTGTTTTATTATTATTTTTTGTTTGTTGACTTCATTTTGGTTTTTTGCTGATGCTTTTTTGGTATGGAAGTTTTGCGTTTTTTATTGAAGCGTGCTTAATGGCTTACCGTCCATTTTAGCCTGTTCGGTTAGTTGTGGCGGTGCCGATTGCGGTGGCGGCGGTGGCTTCTCCACCGGTGTCGACGCTTTAATCTCGCTCTGAGGTCGGCTGTAGTTCTCCCCTGCGGAAATCGAAAATTTCAGAATTAATAAGAGAATTAACAAACTTTACAGGCAATTGAAATATCACTCCATCTGCCCGGAGGTCTACTTTACCATCCTTGACATTCTGCGTAACCGTAAAGGTCTTGCCAGTGTCTAGGGGCACCGTCCAGTTGACTGGATCGGGTGAGCGCATGATGATCTGCTCCGGGGACTTGACCCTGGTGGGCTCCGGCGGGGACTTCACCAGGGGCTCCTCGGGCACTTCCGGCACTGGCGGCTGTGGACTGCAGCTGGAAATGGAAATGGCAGTCTCACGGCCGTCCTCGGCATCGTCTGTTGGTGGTTCAAAATATCCGGGAGAGATTATAAATTGCAGCTCAGGTCAGTGTTGGGGATTATGCTTTATGGAATAAACTTGATTATAGGCGCATTATATGTTTGAGTTATATCATTATGCTGCCGTAGCTGTTGATCTTCATAGATATTTTTTGATGGACTTGTCCTTATTTTTTTTTTTCTTGTTAAGCAAATTTTGTGTTTGAGTTTTACTGGTTAGTAGTTGGAACCAAAAATGTAAACAATAAGTTTGTATTGGTAACTTTGTTTGGAAACCAAAAACGGAATGGAACTTAGACAACTCAGGGATATTAAGCTGGAAGCTTAAAAGGCAACAAATTGTTAGTAGAAACCAAAGGAATTTATTTTCATTTCTTAATTCTTTCTTTCTTTTTTTTTGTTTTCTTTTTTTATATAAAGCGCACAACATGAGAAACGGCATGCCACAAATACACAAACAGACACGCAACATGTAAATGCGAAGAAGAGTAATAAAAGTAGTTTTTGTTTTTTATTTGATTTTTGTTTTTGGAATAACGTTGAAAATAAAGAATTTGTATTTATTTTGATTGTAGAGTTTTTTGTTTGTTTGGTTTTGGATTTTTTGGAGCAGGCAACAAAGAACGCTTCGACGACAGCTGGCAAGAATGTTTTTAGTTTTACCTTTTATACCTGACCCTGGAAATTAGTACAAACTCTACAGACTCAGTTAAAAATGTGACTAAATATTTTGATCTTTGTTATATAATCCTTTTTCGTGACCCCTTTTTATTAAATACTCCTAGCTAATGTAATGGTGTGGAATGTGTGTACTTTGTAATATATTCTAAAGAAACGGCTAAAGTGAACCCTTTTCTAATAGATATATTTTCATTAACTATTACCCTCCAACATTTAAGTTAATTTATTACTGTGTATTAAGTATTTTGTGTTCTTTGTGTAGTTTTGTATGGCATTACATACATTTTCTAAAAAAATCTAGAGTAAAAATGCTTTACAAATACATATGTACACAGAGAAAAAAGGAAAATAGAGTAGAGTAGAGTAGACGTGATTCGATATCATGAAACACAACTAAAGAAAAGGACTACAAATGATGAGGCGCACGTGAGAACGGTATTCTAATACAATTTGCTTTTACATTTACAGGAATACAGACACACGGCTGGATACACAACATTTACAAACATTGATTACAACAACAACTAACATTTAATAACAACGCACTTTTCTCTTTGGGTTTGCCCACAATTTCTATAGCAATCAGGAATTTGGAATTTAATTCAATTTTGTTATTATCTCTCGGTGATTGGTGATTGAATTTAGCAATTTTTTACACGGGCAACCAGTGGAATAACGAGTTACTAACTAATTTATAACAATAATAACTACAATTTTGTACAATTCGTAAATGCCAATCTATCGAAAAACCAACGCACACACATGATTCCACATGGCTCCGTGAAGAAGAAAAACATAAAATACACTGAAACACACTAGTTGTTCATTCAATTTTGAGGTCCAAATGGATGCCAATTGGTAAATCATAAAGCTTGATCACTTTTGCACTAAATTGTGGACGAACAATTTTGGCCAAGGTGTAAAATGCTGGATTGTTAATAGCGTTTTAACGAGTTCTTTTTTTTTGGGAAAGTATTCGCTTTGTTAAGTTTTACAAAAGTTGCAACACAAACATTTCGCGCATCAGATGTACTTTTACAGCATTTTCCGTGTATTTAATAATTTTATAATTTTTTCGTTAAGTGGATTTTATTTTTTAGTTTAGTTTTGGTTTTTGGGGTTATTGCAGATTTGATTTGATTCGTTTTTTTGTTCAAGTTCAAGTTCAAGTTCACGGTGAAACTTTACTCACTTTCAGCCAATTTTTTATCCTGACCTGGTACCGTTAGCCGTTTGATGTTGATGGTCGCAGGACGTTTGGGGGTTGCCAATGTTGCTGATGCTGATGTTGCTGCGACCTCTGATGTTGCAGCAACATCGGGCTGCTGTTGCTGTTGCGGTTGTCTCTCTGGTTGCTCATGTTGTTTTTGTTGCTGTTGCTTTTGCTGTTGTTGTTGATTTTGCTGTTGCTGTTGTTGTTTTTGCTGTTGTTGTTGTTGCTGTTGTAGTTGTTGTTGCTTTTGCTTATTCTGCTGATGCTTGACACTATTTGTATTTGTACTGCTACCGCTACCAGCACCAACTTGACTACCATTACCAATGCAACTAATATTGGATCTATCTTTGTCTTTCTTACGCATTTGCTGTTGCTGTTGCTGTTGGGCGGTTGCTGCTGCTGCGGCTGCTGCTGTTCTGTTGCTGCTGCTTCTGGCTGCCTTGCTGCTGCTCTTGGCATGTGATGGTTGTGATTGATTGATTGCATGATTAGCGTTTAAGGCCGATTTAGCTGCTGTTGATGCTGTTGCTGCGGCTGCTGCTGCTCGGGCTGCTGCAGTTGCTGGCGGCGCAGAGGCTACTCTACCGTTGGGCGGTGGCAGGGAACTACTTTTAATGCGGGATTGGAATGTTGTGGATAGGGTGGCTATAAGAACGTAAGCAGTTTTCGGTTTTGGTTTTTCGTTTGTTTTTTTGTTTTTTTACGATGATTTTTTGTTGTCATTGTTATTTTTTTGTTATATCATTTTTTTTGTAACCGAAAACAAAACGCACGTGAAAGAAATTATTAAATGTATTTTCATCAGAAATGTTTTTCATTGGAATTGTGACAAGTCGAGAATGCATTTAAAGCAAAAGCTTAAAAATGTCCCAACGAAAGGAGTTTGAACGAAAGGAAAAGCATAATGAACCAAACATGAAATGCTGTTAGTAAGAGCACCTTCTACCCTTTTCTGGTATTTTTGGTTAGTTTTATTAACATTTTTACGGGTTAGACTACTTAAATCAAGTTGGTAACAACTTAGGTTTGCAGCTATTGAAAGGAGAGGACACATTGTTGGCTTTGGGACCCGAGATATGAAAGGAAATCCCCCAAACATATGTTACAGATATATCCAGGATGTAAGCCAACAAGTCATACTTAAGGTTAGTTGGAGGATAACGGAATACAAACTAAAACTCGAACGATTTAGACACAACACTGAACTGGAACTGTTAGTTTTTGTTACTTTTTTACTTACTTACAGTTAAGTTTAATTGGATTATGGTTTTAGTAGTTTAGTTAGTTAGTTATTGAATTTGTTGTTAGTAATGGTTCACTCAACATGCTAAACTATAGATTGTTATGTACTCGAAAGACCAATCAAACGCTGCATTACAGAGAGAACAGTGATCGAAACTCAAGGGGTAACGAATGGGAATATAAAACTAAAAATGCAACTGCATGACCAGAGACTAAACTAACAAAACTAAAGGGTAATTGTTAATTATTTGTCAACTATGTTAGGTTTTGTTAATTGTTTGTTTAGACACTCAACTAGATGGTCGCTCGAAATATAAGTTTTAGATTCAGAGGAACGCACAAACTGGCGACGTGATCCGTAAACTGAACTAAACTAAAAACTAAAAACTAAGAACTAAACTAGGACCAAATCCAAATCCAAATCCGGCAACTAAAACCAAATGAATGCGAATTAAACGAGGCAATAGAAAATCGGAACGCAATCTAAGTAACACATGACATATGCAAACTAGGACTAAATAAATAAGGCAATGGTCGCCTCGCAGCGATCCATCGAACTGAACTGAGTCGAACTGAGTTTTTTGGGTATTTGGCGGAGGGATTTTGTGGGTCTTGCCTCCGCTAAATTGGCTACTTACATGGGCGCGCCTTGCGTTCGCTTCCGGTTGCCGTTCCGCTTCCGGTTCCGGCTATCGGCGTCTTTTTACGGCTCGTGGGCGCCTGACTCGCCGACCGGATCTGGCGCTTCGGTGACTCATTCTCAGCAACGCCCGGACCCACGGATTGCGAGCGGGCTGATCACCACATCACGCACATGGACACATGGCACATAGAGCCGGATGATACGTATGATGGATTCATTCGTTTTCGGTTTTGGTTTTTCATTTTGCATTTCGTTATTAATTTCGATTTTGTTGTATGGTTGGTTGGTGGTGGTGGCGGTTTGATTGATGACAAAAGTACGATTTGTATGTTTAATTTCAATTCGCATTTAGCTAGAGAATTTCTTAGTCGCTGTGTGAGTGTGGCTCTCTACTGGTGATAGTTGGTGTGGGTGTTTCAGGTGAATTATAGTACAGGATTCATCATGGCAATGAGCTACAACTTAGGCTTTTGATAATATATGCTAAATGCATTTGGTAAACTCTACAAAAATATATATTTATACCCCTCTGTTTTTCAGTCGCTTGGAATCACTCTTTTAATCAGCAGTCTTGCAGTTCCTAAAGCTTTTACTAATAGTTATATTGGACTTTAACTATTTAAAAATGTTTACTCTTATAAGTTCCTAAGGAACAGAACTCCCGTATTCACATTTTAAAAATCTTCGTTAAGCTAAAATTAAATACTGTTTCTAAAGCAGAATATGCGAGTATCTTAAAATGTTCATTTCTATCTCCGAAAATATCATTTAGGAAATATATTATATATTTTCCCGAGCAAGCTGCTTGTATCAAAAAAAGTAAAGCCATGACCAACTGAAGCCATATTGAGCCACTTATCTTACATACATATTTACACGACCCAGCACGTAGATGATATATACATAAAAGCAACATGAATGTAAGATGGGGATAATCTGTTCACTGTCTTTAGCAAATAACCTTAACTTACAAATACACTTGGAGTTGGACTCCCATACTTAGAGCATAAGTCTCTGCAAAATGATTCTCCAGAAACACAGTCTTACAGAAAGTCTAGGACATGAAATGCAACTATCAACTTTCAACTGATTTTGACAAGTAAATCCTCGTAAAAAAATGAGACAAAAAAATACGTGTTTAACAAGAAACTACATTAAGAGTGTGCACAAATCTCATAGCCCAACAAGTCTTCGGTGCACTTGACAAGGATGAAAGTCGTTGCGACTCCTTGGGGTCGCGGGGGAAAATGCAAATCAAAACGGTTGAAGCATTTGAGCAAACTATGGCAAAACGGAAATCATACTTGGAAAACCAAATCAAGTCATCGAAAACGGGGCGTATACTTATTGTTGGAGCGTGTGTACAATTGTTCTGTTCTGTTCCCGAACTTGTTACTCTATTGGTGAGTGCATTTTGTGTACTTGTGTCATTCTTGCTTAGGAATAAATTGGCAATTCAGCTATGGTTAACTTTTGGAGTAGGAACTGGAGTTTGAGTATATGCAGTCTCCTGCTTCGGAATTTGTGTATCTTCTGGTCGAGAGAACCGGGTAAAAAGGCGAACTACTTACATTTGAGGACCTTCTTGGGGCTGCCCTTCTGGGGACTACCCTTCTGGGGTGAACCGTGCCTGGACAAGGCCGTCTTCTTGGGACTGCCGCGCTGCGACTCCGACTCCCGCTTGGTGATGGCCGGCATCAGTTTCTCGCGCGTCGGCGAGGGCAGCAGGGCGCCCTCCTCCACATCTATGGAATCAAATAATTAATCAGGGTTAAATGACTGCTATTTCAAGGACTTACCCGGTCCCGTGGTGCGTTCGAGGTGATGGCGTATATTGCTAAAGCGTGCTGGCAGTGCTGAAATCTCATCCTTATTATCAATCAAAAAGGCTTGGCCAGGAACCCGTGGCTTCTGAGCCTTTTGCAATGGCGTCGATTTCTTATTGTTCTCCTGTTCCTTCTCCTCCTTTGTGATGGGTCTGTAAAAAGAGGGAATAGTTGAATAATTATATAAAGTCTAGTTTATATAAAAGAATATTATATAAGCTTTTTAACCATTTAAACTGCTTTAGGAACTTCTACAGAAATTTCTGCAAAGCTGGTTGCTGTTAAGCCTTAATCAAAATAGTTAATAAAGCTTTTACTTTTTTTTTTTGTAGACTTTACTTATGCACAGACGAAGCTAGGGAAAGTGCTGAGAGTGAGCTGCGCTTTGAAACCTGATCCCACAGATCCTTCTGTTTCTTGTACAGGTCCGGATCGATCTCTATGCCCCAGCCGCGGCACTATTAGAAAAGAAATAAAGATTATTTAATTTATATATTTTAATTTTTTTTTATAAGTATTTAGTATTTAATTTTACTTAAATTTACCTTGTATTCCCCAGCCTTTTTGCGCAGCTCAACCATCTCCTTGAACCACAAATCCAAATTCGGTTTAGAGTGCGGCGGTGCCGAGCCGTTCATGACCACCATTTGGCCAGATTCGGCGGCCTGCTGCCGGTTGTCCACCTCATCCTTGAGAGCTGCAGCGGCCACGGCTGCATCGGCGAAGCCAAAGTTCTCCTTCTTCGTGATGAAGTGATTCAGGCGCTCCTGGTCCATGGCCTGCGAGAACGGACGCGAGGTAATCTTGCGCTCCACAATGGACACGTGTCTGCAATAATCGAGGGTATCATTAGCCAAACGGAAATGGGAGCCAGCTTCTGAGAGATCTTTTTGGGGGGTAACTGCTGTGCATCTCGATGGTTGCAGCATGCAACACTGGCTACATGCAGGTGCGGATGAGAGGAGGGTTCTGATATATTCTTATTATTATTATTATTATTATTTTTTTTTTTTTGGTGATGCTGCTTTTTCGGGTGGGCTAATGAAGGACATCACTGAATGACTGAATGGCAGAAGCTTGAGAGCAAATCGGTTTGAGCTTGAATTGAGTTTTTTGAGGGCTACGGTAATCAAATGTTCATACTTCTCGTGCGTTTTTCTATCATCCGTATCGCTAACCAAGGGCTCCAACTCATGTAGAGTAGCTGAAAGCACACAGATACGAAATTAAATGCTGCAATCCAAGGTCGGTCGATAGCTTTATACAGATTCTGGCTGGCGGCTGGCACCAGTCGGGGGTTGGGTTACATTAAGATAAGGGAAAGTATAAGTTAATTGTAGAAAATGCAGTAGGAAACGAAAGGCCAAAAAGGTGGAAACAAAGGTAGGGGTTTCTTTTCCAAAGTGTGTCTCGATTACGCTAAACTTGAACTCGGGGTTTACATTATTGTACAGCAAATAAATGAGCCGGAAGCAGCGCCTTGGTGGGTGGTGATTGGGTGTGGTACGGTACCGTGGTTTAGTGGTTCAGTGGTTAGGTGGTTAGTTGGTTAGTTGGTCAGGTGGTGGCGGGGTTAGTTGTGGGGTGTTAGGGCGAGGCAAAATGCAAACTAAAGACTTCGAAATGAAAATCAATTTGTGTTTCTGGCTGATTGGCATTGAGTCGAGAACCGAAAATGATGTTGGATGAAGGCACCCCAACAATTATCACTTGGTTAAGCTAATTGTGATATTTTTATTCAATTTAGTTGTGATAATTGCCAGCGGTTTCTGTTTGACTGAATCGTGTTTGGTATGGTTTTTATGTTTGCTTTGAACTCGGGTTATGTTTTAAGAATTTTGGGTAGCTTTTGTTTGGAATATAGAACGAAATTTAAACCAATTATTGTACTTTTTTTGTAGTAGTAGTCTTTTTTCTTTTCTTAGATAAAATATGTGTTTGAATATATATATTTCATATTGATTTATTTGGTATTTTTAAGCACTACGACCAATTTGCACACTATGGAAGCTCTTCGCTGGAAGCTCAAGGCGTCGCACAAGGGTTAAAGGCAAGACCAAAGCATTTTGCACTTGAAGCCACTAAGATTGCCACTGAGATGCAGATGCACTTAATGTCTATACGGTATATAGAGAGAGGGTAGTTCTTGTATTTGTATTTCCGCATTTCCGTGTCTCCTTTCCGTTTGCCTTACCTATGCGCTTTGCTTGAACTGCAAGATTCAGTTAGTGATGGAAGAGGTTGTGATTGCTGCCCTCTGAACTAACCCCCACTAAGCCTGGCCTAACCGATGATATATATAGTATAGTAGAGGTGATGCCATATGTTGACTGATTCTGATTGATTGATGGTTGTCTGGTTCTGGTACTGGTTAAATGCATGACACTAGTTGTAATTTCGATTGGTTGGCGTTTCACACATGCAACGAAACTAAGGCAACGATGCGGTATGCTGTATATGTATGTAGTAACTCCTACGCTTCGATCCAAATGAAAACGAAATTTATCGCACAACCTGCGGCCACAACATGCTCCATCTACACTTTGCTATTTTCAATTCGACAAGTCATCACGTAAAATTGCCCTGACAGTGCGTCAAAGTGGCGGCTCTGCATTCGGGATGAGCACGTATCCGGGTTTTGATAATTTTCCCATCAATTTTTCGATTCCATTCGATTCGATTCGATTCGCAATTCAACGCAATTTTACGCTTGGCAGTAAAACAAATTGTATTGGTTTTAGCACTAATAAAAATTAAATTTGGTTCAACACTTACGTCAGCTTTTGGCTAAAAAGATATATGAATCTTGAATGTGTTTAACAACCGTTTAGTTTTCGGGTTTAGTTTTAGGTTTTCATTTTTTTGTTTTCGAAAGGAATTTAGCATAATTTCGTTCTATATGAAATAGATTTAAGAGACAGTACAAGTTTGCTATCTGCTTGAAATAAAAAACAATCATTAGTTCACAAAAGCGCTCAACAGAAAATTTTGGCTTGTTTATACAGAAATAAGGGCGAAATCATAAGCGGAAATGTTCATAAGATTAGTCTAGGAAAATATCTATCTTAGTTCTGAGCACTGTAGTATACATATATATAGGGGTAAGGGTATATATTGGTAAGCAAAAAATTTACGACGACGTGTACATAAAAAACTTGATTTGGAGTTCAATCGAATGCTGCTAAGGTGGCAAATTAGCATTTTGAAATTATGGCAGTGGTGAAAGAGTAGAGAAAACCGTTAATTCTACGTTTACCAACACTATTTTACGCTTTTATCTATTGTTCGTTTTTTAGTTTTCTTTTTTTGTTTGGTTTTTTTTGGCTCAATGCGGCTGCCACTGCACAAATTTTCATTAAAAAATCTTGAAAATAAACAGATCTCAACAATTACGAAAGGTTAGTAAACAAAATCTGCCGTGAATCAGTTAGTTAGGTTGCTTAAGTAAAAAACGATTAAAAATCAAATGGCAATTAATTTGAGTACAATCGCTCTTCGCTCGGTTTTAGTTTTAAGTTTTAGTATTACATATAGTAGTTGAAAGAAACTATGCGCTAATAGGAAATGTATTGTTTTTGTTTCATTCGTTTTTTTTTTCGACTTGGTTTTAGGTTTTAGTTTAGTTAATTTAAGTAAATGCTTAGCGACGACAATTTGTTGTCGCACCTTCTTTCTGATTTGTTGTACGTTTTTTATGCACCGTGGCCAAGCCGGCACCGGCACCACCACCGGAGTGCCCGATCTGGGCCTGGTTCTGGGCCTGGTTCAGGGTCTGGGTCTGACCCTGGTTCGGGGCGTGGCCGCCGGACCGCAGGGCGCCAAGCGATATGGACTTTCTCGGATAGTCGCCGGCGGCGGCCCTAGACGTCGCGTCGCCGCCCTTAATCCGTCGGACAGTGGGCCAAACGAATTGCAGGCGGTACTCTGTGCTCAGTTTTGTGATGGTCTTTTTGAATAGGCCATTTGACTCACCCGCCTGCAAAAGAGAAGAGCAGAATCACACACAACGCAGGGAAAAAGGGAAAAGGATTTGTTTTGTTTTTTTTTTTTTGTTATCAAAAAACAGGACGAGAAAAGAGAAAAGGAGTAGAACGAGAACGAGAAAAGAAAGCATTGCAATGTCGCATTGAGTGTTAGGATAAGTTTAAATATTTAATTATTTATTAATCGTAGTTTTAGTTCGGGTTTTTATGGGGACGATCAGAGCATAGTTAACACAGAGAAGAAGATACCGGTTAGTCATACGTGGAGAAACAGAGAACGAGAAAGAGAAGAAATACACACAATACAAGTATAAATGGAAAATTTTGAACAACTATTGCTAATTTCGAGGAGATATATTATTAAGATGTTAATGTTAAACTTAAAATAAGGACCCAGATAGCACTAAAACTAATGAATATGTTAAAGGTTAAACGTGGAAATAATGAACCACAAATGAATTTATTTAAGTTAAGGCAAACATTAATTGTATATTCCTTGAATACAATTTATAGAAAATTTAAGAAACTCCCAATAAGATTATTTGATATTTTCCATAAAATGCATATCCATATTAGAAGAGTTACTTTTAAAAGTTGAAAAATGTAAGGATTTGTAATCTTCTAATCATTTCACCCCCAAATATATGCTATGTAACAACCAAGCAAATAAATATAAAAAGACACAATCATATATGCATGTTTGACATCAAATGTTTCTGTTAGCATCCATTCACTCACACCGAGGTAGAAGAAGGCAGAGGGGGGAACTAGCATAATGTCCTTGTTACATGCAATACAAATCACAGCCACAATGGCCACAATCAGAAAGGCAAAAAAAAAGTACATACTAAGTATTGAAGGTATCAGGGCTATAACAAGCGTATGAATGGACGCAAAAAATCGATATACAACTTATGCAAATGTTGAAGGGTTTTGCAGATTAAAATTTTACATTCAGGTCGAGTAGACGGCTGACTAACTGACACTCTGCCTGACAACTCTATAGTTTGGTCGCACACACACTAAAAGCCACACGCCCAAATACACCGAAAGAAGATTTAGGAACTGATGTCTTACGTTTTATATATATATTTTTTAAGGCATTATTTATAAATTTAGCAAATAGAAAAAATTTTAAATATTATTATTTCTCATGTACTTTATGTTTGTAAATATTTTTGATATAAAACTTTAAAAAACAATTTTGTTGAGTGCATATACAGTCGTGTGAGCAAATGAAATCTTCCCATAGGCGCAACTGTTCAACAACATGTCGTCCTGCACAGGGAAAATTGCCAATAAAAGGACTGGAAAAGTTGCAGACAACATCCCGCAGGGGGTGGGAAATTCAGGACCTGACTGATGGCCAGCATCAGCGCTAATAGAAATTGTTGCGCGCCGCCATGTTGCGGTCCAATGGTCCGAGGCGCGTCCTATCTCTGATCGGAAATGGAAGACAGGTCCTCAGTCTGCAATATTTTACACAGTCGATGCATCTTTATGGTATGTCACGAAGCGGACTATTGAGTAAGGGAAAATGTTGTGGGTCCGGTCCTGCTTTTGCCTAAGCAGTAGAAGTGCTCTAGAGTGAATGTGGATTTTTCTATATTTAAAACTATATTTTAGTAAAGACTTTTTAAAGGGAATACTGGTAATATATTCTCTTTATAAATAAGCTTTGAATTAACTTAAAAAGAGAGCTTGTCCTGCATATACTGCCCTTCAGATAACTATCATCCCTAAAGAGCTGCTCTACTGTTAACCCCATTGAAACAAAACCTTAATTAAATTCATCATGCTTGGGAATCTATACACACCACACACGCACGCACACACAAAAAACACCCAGTGCTAGATTAGGCAATAGACGACTATTGAATTAGACACCCGAGTGCCATCCATCTGACAATTGTGTACCTGTTTTCTTGTGGCTCCATCGATCTCCGTTGCAATGGGATAGGCACGTCCATTGGGCACGACGGGCGGTCCCTCCGATTTGCTGCGACGCGAAGGTGTGCCCCGCTCCTCCGACTGCATGGTGACAGATATGTAAATCGAGAGAAATGGAGGAAGAGAGAGAGAGAGAGAGAGGGAAAGAGATAGAGAGAGAGAGAGAGACGTTAAACATATACGCACATGTATAGTTAATTAGCTGGCCATTAATATTACGCATACGCCTTGTTGACGTGCGTCATCAGGTGAAGTCAATTAATTATGTATTGTCAGGGTGTTCATGATATTACGTTAAAAGCACACACACTCAAGACCTGAGGTCAGTGGTGTTGAAAGGATACTCATCAAGGGGATTAAATTGAACTGTTTTTAACTAATTTTAAACTTCAAACTATATTTACTTCCATCTTTATATTTTAAAATAAATATAAATATAAAATAGAATATACCAACTTTATTTAAATTATGTTTTTGTTTCATGATCTATACATTGCTTAAAGTTTTGAAAATATTTCTTCCTTTAAGATTAACTGAGAACCTTTAAGTCCCCCTTCTCTGGAAGCCTCTGATTCTGGCACACGTCCCTCAATGTCCTTGCAACATGTGCCGCTGTGTGCCTCATTATTAATTAGTCTAGGCTGGCAGTGGAGAAGCAGAAAATGAACTAGGCTCGGAGCAACCTCTCATATGGGGCTTTTTGTGAACGACTTTTATGTATTTTCTGTGGCATTTGAGAGCGTCGACATTTTTTCACGAGGGCCGCTGCTTAAACGCATTAACCCTAATGCCAATTCTCCCGGAAAGCCGTAGCTTTCATATGCAAATAATAATATGGCGCACACATGTGTGCGAATGGTAATGGAGAATATATAAATTTTTGAAATGAAGACTTTAAGCCTAATAAAACCATTTAAATCTTATTTGCGAAACTTTCTAGGCAATATTTACTGTTGGCATGTATGTTGCCTACGGCATGTAATCAAATTACAGAGCATAATGAATAGGTAGTTTTCTTTATGTATTTCTGAATGCATTTCCATTTGCTGCCACACGGACCTCTTCAAATGTCAAAAGCGCATAAAGTTTGTGGGGCCATAAACTAAAAATACTATTAGAAGCGGAAAGCTGGCTGCTTCCTTACATATTTTCCAGCTTGTTCATGAAAATGGAGAAAGGCACAATCATTTTACTATTTTATGTGTGCAGAGATCTTCTCATTCGCAACTTGTGTATTGCAAGGATATGGTTTAGACTTTAAAGAGTGGCAAGGTTATGGGGAATTTTCTGGTATTTATGACTTTTTCTAATGCTTAGTTCACCTTTTCTATGTTCTGATTTTGAATTATTGCTTTAAAGCAAAGGTCATGGTTTCAGCTTCAGTTTCAATTTCAGGGACTTACCCTCGCCAGGCGATGTGCACTGGCATCCCGGCGTGCATCTGTATATTCCGATCCTATAATAAACTCGTGCGATTTATATGCTAATTCTGGACATTTTTTCCGTCGCGGCAACGGCGGCTCATTTGTCGGTCCTGCGGATAAGGGCGAAATCCAATCAGAAGCCGAATCGGAACGAGATCAATAAATATAAGAGCGTCACAATAAGGCGCAAGACAAATGCCTTTGTTACTCACCAACAAATTGACTTGGATTCGGGGCTGGCGCCCGTCGCACAACCTCTGGCCGCGAGTTGCCCGTAAATTCATGCCAACGATAAGTGCTCCTATACTCCGAGTGGAGCTGCTGGAAAAAAGGATAGAAGGATATATGTGTCAAAAATGGTATTAACAAAAATTAGAAAAAGTTCCTAAATATAGAATGTTTGTCTTAAAAACGTCAGTATAAAGTTAACACATAAGAATGCAAAATTACTCGTTTAACATGAATAATAATATTTAACTTAAAACTAAAACCAAACTTTTAAAGGAAATTAATATCTATAAAGATAATGGTTCAAACAAATAGAAATGATTATTATTTGTAAAGCTTTTTCCTACTAACATATAATAATATTTCATTTGTTATCATAAATAATTCAATTACTTTTTCATACGTGTGGACATTAAATATAACATGAATTAAAGGACTCCCTTTGGACTTCCATTTACAGCAAAAATAGACAAAATGAACACTGTTAAACAGGAATATTAATTACTATAGCAAACATGTGACAAATACCACAATGAGACCAACAAAAGCTAACCACTTCCCACATATGGCTATATGTAAATATTTTCATTCAGCCAGGGCCAGACTTCGGGCCCAGGGCTGTTGGCCAATTGGCTGGCCAGTTAGTCAAACAGTTTCGTTTCGGGCTCTTGGCCAAATTGCGGTTTGTCGCACATTTCAATGCAGCAAAATGTCCACCCACTTTCTCCATTGCAATTGCAATGGCAACTGCAACTGCAACTGCAGCCATTTGATAATTGCGACAATGGCCAGAGAAAAATCCATATTAATGGGCCCTTTTCCACTGCAACAGTTACTCTTGCTGCCACTTGTTAGTGTGTGTCTGTGTGCCTGTGTTATTTAGCAACTTATTTTATGACCACGACAACGCATATCGATCTAAGCCCAGGGACTCGACTAGGCCACTTCGAGCAGCAGAGTCGTTGCATGTAAGCTGTAAATTGGGTTAAGCGCTCGCACCCAAGCCGGCTAAGACAGCAAGACAACTGCGGCGACAGTCCTAGCCAAACGGCAGTCCAAAGGACAGATAGACAGGCCGACAGACAGACAGTTTCAGGACATTCTCGCGGAGCAGCCAAGCCAGTCGATTTAATTATGGCCAGACCAAAGTTCGTCCTGCCAGCCCTAAGGAATTTACGTGAGTCTACCTGAACTTAACTTTCCTTGCCTTCCTCGACGTCGTTTTCCGCTCCACTTTTGTTTCGAAAATAATTGCCGGCTGGCACGCAATGTCAAAAGACAGTAAACATTATATTAATTATTTGTGACTGCCATTCCCTTGGTTTAATTTTAATTTTTAAACAGATAACTGGGGCTTTCGATTAAGAAAGGTAACCCACTCACTTGAAATCCTTAATAAATCAACAACTTTAAAAGTGAAACAATCGATTAAATTATTCTATATAAAGCGTAAACAATAACCCTTTGAACAATTAACCCCATTCCGGGCAGACCTCTTCAGTCTAGACACACTCTCCCATAAGCTAATTGCCACTCCAATTAACAGGAGCCGTGGCAAATCATTTCTCGACAATCAATAAGGCTTGACCGAAAAGAACCAAGTGCCACGCCCGCTCCGCCCATTGAATGCTTTATTTCGGCGGCACGCACCTTATGCATAATTTAGCAGTAAGAACTCACTTTACCAGAGCCGCTGGCGGAAGACTTCTGCCTACGGGGTTCGTTTGTCATACGAATTGGCAGTTGATGTCAGGGGCGTCGCCATCATTCCCACCTGCCACTGGGGGAGAGCAGGGGATCCAGGGACCCTGGCACGTGGCATTGTTAGTCTAGGTGGGTACATTTACAGCCCATCCCTGGCAGCTGGAACTATTTATCATGTCGTGCGTGGCGAGAAATAAAAGCACCACATATTTTTCCAACTGATTTATGCTCGTGGCGGTCCAATTGATTGCGGTCACCAGATGCAGCCGCACCCCGGCATAAATATTTAAATATTATATTTTGGTTTTTTTATTTTTTTTTGCGGAGAGTCTATTAAAAATTAATTCTTTATGAAACTTTAAATATGGTTCGGCTCTTGGGGCCTGCCAAAATAAAGGTATCAGCTTAGTGCGACAGAAAGTTTGCCTTAAATTTCCAGAGAGACGAGAGACAATCCCTCAGCTGGGAGACACTTTTGCATATCTCGCCGTCGGTGTGCCTGTGCGGTGATGCTGAAATCCTGATAAGCCTGCTGACATCTCAACTATCCAACAGCTGACAGCTGGGCGGGGTGTCATTGTCCTTCTGCTGCTGCGCCAGCTGCTGGTTGGAACGGTTTTAATTAAAATTTTAAACACTGAAGAGTTTATGGCTTAAAGGGGCACGGCACGGCACGGCACGGCATGGATAATTTCAAGTGATTTTTAATGGAGTTTTCAAGAGGTGATGGCCATTCAGCACGTAGTCCTATGGCCCAATTCTGTGGTGTCCCTAACTAGCCCATAAATAAGTGTCCACATGGCACTAGCTGGCCCCTATGGTGGCGATCCTGTTTAGGTTATTCTGTATCCGATGCACGACGTACTGAAGATAGATTTATGGCTGGGAACTAAGTATTTTTCATAGCATACTTGCAGGCGTCAGTTTACACTGCACCATAATCCTGGCCAGGACTCTGACCGCACAAGTGTGTGTGTGTGTGTGTGAGCGGGCGCCTTTCGAGGGGCAGCCGTGTGCGTGTTTAATCTACCCGAAGGGACCTTTCAAGTTTTATGCGGGCAAAACAAGCAAAATGACACCTCGAAGCATAGTTATCGCCTCCGAGATCCTTGTTTTGCGGTCTAATATGTGTATTGTGTGTGTGCACTGGTGTGCTCCGCTCCTTTGAAGTGCCAACCACAGTTCCGGCGAACAAGAATATTTCTTTCTAGAATGCGTTTCAGAGGAGAGCTTGCAAAGTTTGTCTAACAAGCTTAGTTTTAGTTTAGTTTTCAAAAGTTCGATTTATTTGGCTGTTTATACAGTTTTATTACCCATGCAGGGTAGTATTATTTTGTTAGTTTGATGTTTGCAACTTTTATGTATTATTATTTATTATTTTATACATTTTGTAGAAATAAACCTTGCAGGGTATTATATTTTAGTCGAATGGTTAAAACGCAGAGAAGAAGTAAAAAAGGAATCAAAACGATTTCAAATTAATGCATTAATATTATTATCGATTAAAAACTGCATACAGCAAAATCGGCTTCCTTTCTTCTTGAAGATAAATATAGCATAAAGGAAGTGTCTATAATCCAAGCATTACATACCAATATTTCCAGATGCAGTAGTAAATATCTTTGGGTAAATATAAATATGTTGTTGTATAAAAACTTTTAATAATCAAACTAGGCTTGAATTTCCATTTAAAAAACAAATTTAATACACATTTGTGTACATTGCTGCTCGTAAAAAGTTGAATCCACCTTTATCTTATCTCACAATTTTGTCTTGTTTATATTTGGATTACTTCTGCTGCAGCCCTCGCCATGTTTGTGTAAAGTTTTTTCATTTACTTTTTGTTTACGATGCATTTTTGCCATTTGACACCATTTTGTCTGGCAGAGACAACGCCATGTGTGCATGCGCCTGCTTTTATGGTTTCCGCCGACCAGGCCGACCAGGCCGAGCACACAAAGCACCTGACCAGGTGGGCTGGCCACAGCTCCTCCGTTCGCCGGTGCGTGCCTTTGTGCCACTGTGCCTCAGTTTGCTCGATTGCTCAACTAACGTGGCCGATGGGATGTTTGCTGCCGTTTTGGCCTGCTTGGTCTGCGCCAGCAATTAATTCACTCAGCAATGGCCCAGGGCCGGCGGCGTGATCCTAGTGCCCCAAAACTTAATTGCCAGCTGCATTGAAATGAGACACGCCCGAAACATTCGTACTACCGACTGACTGACGCAGATTGACGCGCAGCCGAGAGTCCCAGGATGCAAACTTCTGATGCAGACTCAAAACGAAATTACTGTCTACCTTCCAATTTCAGTAAAAAGGGAAATTTTAGACAGACTAGTCTCTAATTATGACAAGATTAGACTCGAATCGTTAAGAATTTTCCCCTTAACCGCTTGCTAGTAAACCTCTTACTGGTTAACCTTCTACTACTTAAGCTTTAGTTAATTCAATTCGTACTACCGACTGACTGACGCAGATTGACGCGCAGCAGATTGCCGCAGACTCAAAAGGAAATTACTGTCTACCTTCCAATTTCAGTGAAAGGGGAATTTTAGACAGACTTTGCTCCAATTATGAGAAGATTAGCCTCGTTTTGTTAAACGCTAGTAAACCTATCGCTGGATAACCTCCTGCTAGTTAAGCTTTAGCTTTTTAAAGTTGTTTTAGGTAATCTACTGCTATCTTACCACTTGTTGGTGTAGGTCCTTTCAAATAACTTCTTTTAAGGTAACCTCCTGGTAGTCTTTCTTCTCTTAATAAATAACATCCTGTTAGTAAGCTTCCTGTTAGTAAACTTCATACCGGTTGACTACTGCAAATTTAGCTTTAACTTGTAATCTCCTATTTACTAACCTTCTAGTAAATCTACTAACATCTAGTTAATTAACTTATCTTAACCAAGCTCCTGGTTTTAAACATCCTGTCAATAAACCTACTGTTAATACTTATCCTTCAAAATAAGTAAATATTAATCAACATGCTTTTAAATAATGAACCTTAATCGAATAACATACTGCCCGTAAGCTCCTGCTATTAAATCTCTGATTAGCTAACCTTCTGAGTGACTTGTTTCTATTTAATTTCCTTTTAGTTAAAATATTCTTTTTCCTGCTAGCAATACTACCTCGATTTACTTAGTTTTCTGCTAGTTAACTGTATATCGGTCATCTCCTGACACCATCCCTATCCCCCCCTTATCAGATAACTTCCATTTAGTTAACCTCCTGTTAGGTTGCATTTTGCTAGGCAACCTCCTGAAAGTTAACCGCATGTTAGATAACCTCCTGCGCATAACCTCCTGTTAGTGACCAACCCAACCCAAACCACCTTGACCCCCTGGGTCCGAAGGTCGTCTTCATTAAATTAAGGAACAGTGCTCATTTGCATGAGCGCCTTCTTTCCGCTTCCCCAGTTTGCTTTGGCCCATAAATATGGATTAAGTTTCCGTTCCAATAAAAGCAGAACAACATGAGGACAACATTTAATTAGTGGGAATTAACTTACAGCCGCAGGGAGAAATTTTGTTAGCGATGCTTCCAATAATGTTAGTATATGAACTAAGACTATAGATTCCTCCCTTCAACGCTTTTTGAAAAGCATAATTGCAGCGAGATTTTCCCGTTGAATATTAAATTTCGGATGCGCTCGAAATATTGGTTACCAAACTTAATTGCTGCAAAACTTTGCAATTTTGGTTTTCACAAATTTAATTGATTTCACGCCCAAAAGTTGGTCCGCTCCATCCTCTAAACGCCTTCGCGGTTTCGCCACCACTCCTGAACTTTGCACAAACTCGCACCGAGTTATGCAACAATTTAATGTCAACACACAATTACGTGCGAAAAGAGCGCTGGCGAGGCTTTCATTAAGTTCAGCGGCTCTAACGAGTTGTTTGCACTCAGCCAAAAGTCTGACGCTTAAGGAGACCGACAGACAGGAAGCAGGAAAAAGGAAACAGGAGCAGAGAGAGACAGGCGACATACTGTATAGGCGACAGCTGAAAAGTCATTTGTATGCAGCCGCAAATCGAGGGACATTAAACTTTTAAGACGCTTTTATTGCTCGTGGTCTCCTCGTTCTCCTCGACCACATGCTCCACTTCGTCTGCGTCCTTTTCAATTCTAATCCTTGTACCTTCGTACGGTCCGCAGGGCTCTGGGGCTCTGGCCTGGCTTTGATTTGTCGGCTTAGCGCTGACATGGCTGTCAATGTGTGCGCCTGATTTATATGGCCCAGTCCACGGGCAAATCTCAGTCAAATTGCTTCTGGCAATAGCAAAGCAAAGCAACAAAAAAAATAGAAATCCCCACTCTATAAATTCAACATAAGTCTACGGACTTGGCATTTTTCTAAAGTTCATTTTATTTCACTCAGCAAGCAGCACTAGCCAGCCAGCCAGACGAAGTAACATAAATTGTATTTTACGAAAACATGTGCTCCCAGGCACGTTTTGTTTTAGGGGACCGCCAGGAAAATAAACACCATAAACACCTTTTCCGCAAATGTAGCCAGGG
Organism: Drosophila watanabei; assembly: GCA_008042575.1. Classification (NCBI taxonomy): domain Eukaryota; kingdom Metazoa; phylum Arthropoda; class Insecta; order Diptera; family Drosophilidae; genus Drosophila; species Drosophila watanabei. The sequence goes on along the minus strand of VNJS01017705.1, from coordinate 621,488 downwards.
GCTTTGCATATAAACTGCACTCGCAATGTGGTTGCAGTTCTGGGAAATGGACTAATGAGTATGGTTTTAAAGGAATAGTGGCTTTAATAAATACTTTCCAAGCTTCTCTAATGAATTCACCAATGCATGCTCCTTTGACTGCAGCTTTAGATGCTTGAATTCATTTATTGGTGCAGGACTTCCTCCTATTTTCTCCCCAGTTGAACAGAAAAGGCATCTGTGAAATCTCTTTTCGAAAACAATCGAGACTGACAATCCATTTAAGTTATCAAATTCTTTCCTGGCACTTGCAGTCAGCCGCAGACAAAGGAAAACTTTTCACACATACTTAGGCCGAGAAATTGCAGCACTTCCTGTGCAATTTATGTAGGCAAACTTTCGTGACACCTCCGCCCCTCGCCCACCTGGTCGGCGAATTTTCCCCATATTTGTGTGCAAAATGTAACTCAAATTATGTACATGAAACCGGGAGGGGGGNGTGCGGGGGGGGGGGGGGGGGGGGGCCTGCAAGGAAAATGTCAAAAAAACAAAGGGGGGGGGGAGGTAGCTGAGCATATTTAATTGCATTTTCCTGTCCGTCTGCTGTCCTCGAGCAAAACTTCAAATGTCTGCGCCGACAACAAAGATGTTCGTACGAGTACTCATCCTCATGAGTATCTGTGACTGCTTTTGCATCTGCTGCCTGTGCTAAGCGTTATTCAATGTTAAACAATTAAAACGAAATTCGATAGCGCTGCGGAAAATGAAGGAAAAACTATTTTCCGTCGCTTGTGCGTGCCTTGAACCGTTTTTTCATTTATTTTTTTTTTTTGTTTGTGCTGCCGGTTACCGCACGAGTGCATTCCATCAGTGTGTGGGTGAATGACATTGGGTGTATGTGGATGAGTATCTGTGTGAAATGCTGCGCTTAGTGCACTCATGTGGATAACGACGATGACGATGACGACGACGATGTCGTGAACGCGACTCTGCCATCGATGGCACGCGTTTGCGTTAAAGTATATAGATACGAGCATAGCATATGCTTTACCATCATCTTTTCTAGTTAAGAAATAAAACATTTAATAAGCAAATTAAAATGAATACAGAACAGATTTTCTACTACTCAAAAGTGACAACATATCCCAAAGTTTACTAACGATAAAAGTGCTTTTAAGTGTTGAATTGACAAAATGGAAAATATGGTTTTAAGACTTTACTTCTTTGCAACGAAATTGCTTTAATACTTTTTGTAAGCAAACAAAAATCTTTAGTATGCAAATTTCCCTTTAGTTAGGGTATTAAAAGTGTGTGTACTTTCTCAAAGACCTATTTCCCTTTTTCCCGTGCTTTCTCCAATTGCTCCAACGTCTCCCTATCAGGCCTCAGAATCTGCTGGCAATTTACAGTTCCTCGAGGCTGCAATCAAAATGCATTCCGAATGAAAATTTCCCCTTATATAAGCACACCAAACTTACGTCAGCCGTTAAAAGGAAAAGAAAACGACGCGCAAAAGAAATATATGCGAAAAATAAGACAGAATTAAAATGCCGCAAACAAATGTGACGTCAACTCCTCCACGAACACGATTCAGGTTCAGCCAGCATCCTTCGAAAATGACCGCATTTCCGCCGTTTCCACGAAACAAAGTCAAGTCATTATGGCGAACAACTTTCGTAGTTATCAGCGCATTTAGATTGTTCCTCAGCCTTTGTTCGGGCAACCAGGAACTTTTCGCTGAGCATCTCATAAACAAGCAAAATGTGACTAAAATGCAGGCAAGCGCGAGTAAACTTCCTTTAGCCTGGCTTTGACGTTTCTCGTGTTTCTTCAGGTCCAGAGAATTAGCCTAATTTGTGGCCTGGGTAAGCTAATTTGATTAATGGTTAAAGCAACAAGAGTTTGAGTTGAGGCAAACTATAAATTACATCACTCATTGCGTCAATAAAGTCGCCGTCGTCGTCTTCGTCCTCGCAGATTGAATTACCCAATTCGCCGCGTAACTTTAAGTTAAGCGGCGAAAAGTTTTTAACTGCGCTGTATAAATTTGCATTTTATTCTTTTCTTTACACTATTTTACGCACTCCTGGAAATACTTGGCAGGAGTGGAGGTGAAGGCGTTGTCTAGTCAGGAAATGGGCAATCGGAAACGTTTATTTAGGTGGCGTGGTAAGAATTTCACCTTTTAGACAAGTCAGAGAGAAGGTTTTACTCGGTAGAACTTAGAGCGCAGTTCAAGTTAATGTAAAACATTGAAATTAAATCCACTGCTCCCAGAAATATATATTATCTGGATAATAATCCCCACACAAGCCCCAACCTTACTCGACTCGAACAAAAGCATGTTTTCGACAGACATGTCTGGCACATTGCGCAATCAGCAGAACGGAGCTGGGGCCACTTAAACCGAGTTGAACTTGGCTTGCAGCTGAGTTGGCCAAGTCAAGTCCCTCAATGCCGGCAATTGAAAATGCTGCACGTTGGTTGTATGCCATTAAGACAATGCAGCATAAAATTGCACTGCAGCATACAAAAATGCACATCAACAACTCAATGGATATGTCCTGATGCTGCTACTGATGCTTATGCGGGTATATATCTCCTGGCTGTGCAAATAATTGTCTATTGTGTGCATTTATTTCTCATGCTCTTCAGCTGGCAGCTCTATTTTAGCCATGTTAGCTGCATATCAAATTGCCACTGTCGCTGTCGCGGCTAAACAATAATGCGGCAAATGAATGTGTTGCCACCAAAAGAAAATAATATGGAATTACAGCCAGCCAGTGAATGACAAATAACCAACAGGCAAAGTTTTCCCTTGAAGAAACTTTGCATTTTAATTTAAGTCAATTTGCTTATGAGGAAAGACGTGATTCTGTCATTGAAATGACAATGAAATGTTTACTTGAACTCTATTAGAAGTGACTGCCACTTGAAAGTCTAGAAAAATATACATCGTATATTTAATAATTTTAAAAGTATTTTTTCTTAGAAATTTTTAATAATTCCTGTAGATGGCATTACTTTTCCCTTACCCCTGCTGAGCTGACATCACTCTGATATTTTAAGTATTTTATATGTTTTTATATATGCATTTATTCCCGGCCAATTGGCAGCGACTCTTCCGGCGCTTGCCAAGAGCTGAGGCTAACGCATTACTTATAAGCAAATAAGGTCAAATGAGGGGGGATGCGTCTCCCTCCATGGCCACTTAAATATTTTACGCTCTTGTATTGTTAAGCAAAAGTTTTTCCGCACCGCCATTCTCATCCTAAGCCCCCGTACTCATTCTCATTCTCGTCCTTATCCTCATCCTCATCCTCATCCTCATCCCGCCGGCTAAACGCATAAAAAATGCATACGCACACGAGTTGCCATATCGTCTATATAATGGGATTTGCTCGCACACACACATTTAGGGGTCTGTTTGTGTTGGCCAAGTTAAAAAACAAAAGCGCAGCAAGAGGCAGCACTCGAAAGCTGAAAGCATTCAACATTTAACTTTTTGTGCAAGTGAAGAATTTTTTTGCTGCGTTTTCTGTGCCAGCCAGCGGCTGAAAAAGTGGAAGTGAAGCCCAGGGATTCTAAAAGGGAATGAAAAGCTAGATCGTGGAACCATAATATTTGAATAAGACGTGATAAAAAGCTGAATATAATCATCTTTTTATTTTATGACCGCGCTAAGTATGCAAAGATTTTTTGTGGGCGTCGGGAATTATCAGACAATAGCTTTAGCACTCAAGCATAATATTATAATAAATCTTTTCTGGTTTAAAGAACTATTTAAAATGAATTATTATATATATTTTGTGAAAGAATCTTGATACATTTTACCAAACCATTACTAAAGATAGAAAAATGTAGATTATTTACTTGAGAAAGTAACTTCAACTGTAGCCAATTCCTTTTAAAATTTCCCTTCCAATGCAGCTTTTAGCCCTCCAATAAAATTACTATTAGCGACGTCAGCCTCCTCAACTTGGTCGCCAGCCAAGATCCGAGATGGGAAGACTGCCTGGGTACAGCGTCGACGACAGCCATGTACATAGCATATAGCATATAGCATACGGTACATGGTACATGGTATATGGCACATGGCACCTGGAAGGCCGTTAGCCTGGCCGGGAAATTATTATAATTGCATTAGACCAAAGGAAAATTGAAATTGAAATACGTTAGGCGATGTCATGGCATGGCTCTTGCGCACCCAGGATGCTGATGGATGGATGGATGGAAGCCTTGGTGGAAGGGTTGAAAAGTGCAACTAAAGTTGACGTAATGGGCCAAGGATGGGGCGCTGTCATATGGGACGACTCATCCGGTTAACGTTCCTTTCTAGCAAATTAATTAAAACTAATGAAATCTCGGCTATTTCTCTTTCTGCTTTCTCTTTGGCGCTTCCTTGGCTAAATAAGATAAGACGGAAATCATCAGCAAATGGCTTATAATTGACATTTAATCGGTGTCGTTATGGCTGCATTACGTATACGCCGCTTTGGCCGGGCAACGAAAGCTTGTGCTTTAATGGAAAAAGTTCGCTTCCGTTCAAGTTCTAATCGCCTGACATTGATGAGCAAGACTTGATAGACATTTCGTGCTCGTTCGACATTCGTGTGCACTTTTTAATGGCTGTCGAAAAGGAAAATCAATACGAAAAGTTGCTGGTGATTAACACGCTTAATAAACCGACAGAAAGCAAAACAAAATAAAACGAAAAGTTAGTTCGAGAATTCTGAAGTCAATATATTGATTTTGTAAGTAATCTAAATTTACTTTAATAAAATAATATGTCAACATAACATTTTTAATAGAAAAGTAAAAAGAAAATAAAAATCTCTATTTAATTGTATAATTACAAATTTCTCCTCGTCAACTATAACAAAATTTGATCAATAAAACTCGAATGAAGCCACTGAAAATTCCAAGCCAACCCAAATAGCAATTATTAAGCAATCATAAAAATACACGACGAAAAATTCACGAATTGTAAATAACATTACGGGGCGAAACAAACATTTCTCTGAATCGAAAAATGTTATATGCTCGGCGCATGCAATGCACTGATTTGTGTTGAAAATATGCAAATATCAAAGTGACTGACTGCCAGAAAAATACAATGGTAAAAACAACAAGAGCCCGGAAAAGCGGAAAACGAGTAAAACCCTCGTGCGACATGTGCGCCGCCTCTTTGCTTCCTCTCAAACATTCAACCTGTCAGGTTATTTAAAGTTTTCTGTGTACGCCAGCACAATTGAGTATGGTTTTTTTTCACTACAATTTAATTTAGCCAGAAAAAGTTCAGCTTACAGAGGAGTCATTTACATTTTTGATTTCACACCAACCGCCTCCAAAAGAACGAGTTGACCTCAAGTAATTAGAAAACTTTTCATAAAACTACAGCGACGGCACCAATTCCATGGATATTGTACATCGGTTTTTAGCTATCAACAGAAAAGACAAAAAAGCAAAAAACTTCTTATTCTCTGGGTCCCCGGTTCCCCGGTGGCTTGAGTTTGCCACTGGTTTCCCCCAATTTTCGGTTCTGGCAATTGCGGAGATTGTTGCGGGAGAGACAGTGGTGAAGGGTGCAAACTGCTGTCGTTAGATGCAATAAAAAGGGGTTTCCGCAGAAAAAAGGAGGACGCTGTGGCCTGGGTTATCCTCACTCTCTTTGTTAGACAATTGAAGTTTCCAGCTTTCAATTAAATAAGCATTCTCAAAGGAAATAAAAGTGATTTGCAAGCAGAGAACTGGTTTCATTTAAGGAAATTTTAGGGTAATAACGAAAGGCATTTAATATTTGTTTCAAGAAAGCTAAATAATAAATAAAACATTCTTATAAAAATAAACCTACCAAAATACACATTTTTCGTAACTTTTTGGACCTTCTTTCGCTAAAGTTGCTGTGATAAATATATTTCACAAGGCATTCCCCAACTACCAAGCAGCCAACACGTACAAAATATGCCCGAATAAGTATTTCGTTAGCCAGGAAGAGTGGAAACTATGTTGAGGGGGTGGCATTTTCCTGCAGCCAGAAGATAAAGGGAGCAACAAAAGAAGACCCACTCAGAGAATGCTGCGGATGATGATGTGGGCGGCTATAGACAGAAGGAAACAATAGTGCGGATATAACTGCGAGTGTCATTGGGAGATAAGTTGAGGGAAACTATAATGGGGCGGCGCCCAGCTGACTGCAAGGAATGGGAGAATCCGGGGGTATTGTCCTGATTCGATTCGGCGAATGACTAAGAACTGTGCATGAATGGAGAGCTTAGGAAATATAATTATAATTCAAATGGGAGCAACATTCGTATAAATCTCCTATTATTGAAATGAGCAATTTCTTATTCAATAAAATAGTGTAATCTTAGTATTAGTATGTTTATACAAATAGAAATTAATGTTCTAATAGTGCCAAAATAAATACTAGTGTCGGCGAAACTATAAATACTATAAGGCGTCGCCGTCCAGCTGACTGCAAGCCGCCGGGTAGTCCGGGAAATAGTCCTAGATCGATCCGGGGAGTGACTAAGAACCACCACGGATGGCGGTAACCATATGCGAGCTGAATCGATAAGCGTGTGGCATGCAACCGACTGCCGACCGACTGGCGACACTTAGCCGGCACTTGTTGTTGTTGCCAAAGGATGGGGATACGGCTGAACGGGTGGATTAGGGGGTGGTTGGGCTGTTGGGGTGCCCCGGGGTGGCGGGAGGTGTCGCCATAAAAGTTTGACTGCCCTGCGCTGATGTAATACCGCAAGACAATTTTGCCTCGCACGTCATATGGCCGTACAAGCAGCCAGCCAGAAACAACAACAAAAACTCCAAATAAAAGCCGGCTAAAAGTGCTCTCAAGTTCTCCGGTGCCTCGAACTCTCCAGTTCTCTCTTTCCCTACGTTTTCTCCCTTTCTCTCACGGTGTTTCTCTCTCAGCTGCACATGCGCGAAAGTTTGAGGAGAACGAAAGTGGTTCCCTTCAATTTGTGCGCAATGGGAAAAGTGTAACTCTGTTTGAATAACAGTATTCCTTCGAAATGAAGATCCTTACTTAGCGCTCAAATTACTAATAGATGGAGGCTTATTGCTGGAATCGATCAAGATCAGTGGTGCCCAAAGACCTGACTCACGGCTTAGCAATTATTTATGGCCGGTTTGAAGGTCTTACCAATTTAAAAGCAAAATATATAGTTTTTTTTTGACTCTGTGGCGGATTTCGTAGGCGGATTTCGGTTTTAAATTCTACAAACATAAATAAAATAGCTGATTTGAATTTAAAATTGATAACACAATTGACATGACTTGCTTCGAACTACAAATTATAGAATACAATTTAATAAGATCTTCTATAAATTTAACAATTGCAATTCAGGAATTGCCACTGTACTCTCTGGAATGCACATTGTAGTGGTATTTTTTTTTTCTTTCCAACTACACAGTCCTTCAAATTGTCATGGCAAGTTGATGAATCAGCTGTTTTGCACAGCGACTGGAAGGCGACGTTGGAATGTAGGGAGAGCGTGTTCCAGGCCGAGCCGTGGCGACATCCACTCCGCTTTCTATACTTCGTTCCTATGTCTCCGGCGGTACGACTCGGCACGCGGTCCGGGTCCGGATCCGGCTCCATGTCCGGGTCCGGGTCCGAGTCCGAGCCCGGGTGCGATGTGGCACCCCGGCCGGCCACAGCTGTGGGCCCAAACAAGCCACAAGCCATATGCTATTGATTTTCTGCGCCTCTTCTGCCTTTTTGCCCGTGTTTCTTGCCGTGGTTTCACGCTCCTACTTATTTTTATTTTTATTTATACTATTTTTTTCTTTTTTCTTTACTTACTTTAGGCTGACGCGATTGGTGTCGAGCGTAATGCAAGTTAATTTATTCGCTGCCAGCGAGTTTCTGTTACTCACTCTGTGGGACTTCATATATATTTGCTCTATTTGGACTGAAAGTAAGTACGGAAAATATTGCATGCCTCTGGACAAACGTTTGTGACGGCACCCCAAGGATGGCGGCAGACGTAAGGTGATATTGATCAGCGTTATGAAAGATGGCAGCGAAACGTGGCCAAGGGGAAATCAGTTAAGTGAACGAGTTCAAGGAATGGTAAACTTTAATCCGTTTGGTCTGACGCTTCAAGCTATTGAAAGCCTATCACGTTAATAATTAAAATTTTAATTACGAGTCCCAAGACAAGTGCGACAATCATTTGGGGAATTACTCGCATCATTTTTCAGGCTTAATTTCTGCTTTGCTCCCCTGAGTCCGATTTAACCCTGCAATTTAATGCCGCAAATAGAATGTAAAAAAATATATTCCCCCAATATCAAAAATTCACCCTAATCCCACAATTCTTTCGAGCGAGTCATAACTCAGGCAAGTCACCCCATTTTCGACTCACTGCAGCCCCCTTTCACTTGTCGCCTGCAAGTATGCAATAAAAATCTATTATGTGTCCTCGCACACGCTCGCACACTCAGTAGAACACAGACATAAGGATTCAGACACAACTGTCGCATATAAATCAAACGATTTGGACGCCGTAAACGAAAGGCCCGCCGGCTGCAAACTGGGCTAAGAGGCTAACAGAGCGAAATCCCCGGAAACAGTCTGCAACCTAAGTACTTGAGATATCCGTCACATGCAAACAACACGATCTTTTGTTCAAAATGTATAATTATATGGAAACCGCTTGTGTTTTCAAATTCCATGAAAAATGTTCAAAGGTATGGAACGTAATTTGGTAAATTCGATATCTAAATTACATATATACTTTTGGCCTGCTTTTCAATAGATTTGAAGACTTTAACAAGTTCTGTGGCAACCCTTTTTTTTAGAGAACCTAAATCACAAATGTTATGTCTCTTATACGGGAAGTATTTCAAGTTTTGCTGTACTTTCCAAGTTTGTATTGTATAATTTTCACTTGCTACTTTGGCGAACTATGGTCCTATTCAATAAAAACAGTTTTCTAAGATTTCAATTTAAGCATCTAGAGATTTTTGTTCTTTAATTATTATCTAAAATATAGTGTTTCCACGCTACTCACCTTGTCTACCGGCATTGATGGGCACGCTCTGCACAGATTCCAGAATGAGCCAATCATAGGGAAATGCTTTTGCTGTTTGCCGAACCAAGTGCCAGAAATATAAATTAAACACGCGCACGTTTTGGGGGTTTATTCAGTGCTCGATATTCGGCGGTTAGCGTTGCTTAGTCGTGGCAACTTATTTTAACATGGGGGACACACAGAAACACACGCGTTTTGCTCTTAAACTTTAATATTTTCCACCTCTCGCTCCCTCGCTCGCTCGCTCTCGCTCACTCTCTATACGCACACGCACCTGGATAATGCGTAGCGAAGAAAGTGCGTTTGTATTGTCATAGGCCAAATTGGATTAGACTTCCGCTGAGGGGGAAAAATTTAAGCGTGAGAAAAAGTATTGCATACCAGCGGGCGTTTTGCTTCAGCGATGATCTCATACACACACACACACACGCACGCACGCCGACACACAGACGAATCTTTTACGACCCTCTGAATGTCAGCGTAATTAGCCAAAATAGAGCTACGACTACAACGGGGCAAACAACTTTAATGGGCATTAAAAAACAGATACTTTGTGCGCGAGCCGCATTCAGATTCTTATTTTTATGCCCTGGCAAATCGATATCTATTTTTTCCCCACAGCCCCGAGGTATGCAATACTCTTTAGCCGCCTCAGCTTGGCTAAAATGTGCGATTTCTCGCTGATTTTCGCATTTGTTTTGTGGTCGTGGTCACTGGAGCGAATCTTTGTTAAGGTAAAAAAGGCAAGAAACTTCAGGTGCACAGAGAAACACACTTTTCAGATGGAACCGATTCTGCTCTCTGCCCGCTGCTCCTCTGTCGCTGCTGCTGCTGCTGCTACTTCTGCTTATTTGTGGGATTGATGGTATTTCTGATGTGGGCCCTTGCGCGAGCGTTTCCGGTTATAACGACGTTTCGAACACGACTGAGCCTGCACTGCGAGTTCTCAGGAAAGAAAACCCCGAACGAAGCCACAGCGGCGGCGTTGGAGTTGACGCAGGGCCTGGAAGCTTTTGGGGAGAGCGCTGTGGAAGACCGATTGGAAGCCCCATCGAACATATGTTCGCAGGGGCGTCGGTGGGAAAACTTAATTACTTATTGGCCATTAACCACAATTAAATATTCACGACTTTGTGACTTGTTACTATTACAATTTACTGCAATTTTAATGTTTTCAATTTTTCATTTATGAAATTGCAGTCATGCGCATTGTGAACCCGACTTCACAAGAGACCACAACAGCTGTTGTGCCAAAAACCGGTATTTCAGCAAACCCGTTATTAATTTCTGACAAAATTATTCAACTTATATAGAAATTTTATTATGAATTAAAAACAAAATAATAATAAATTAATAGGAATAAACGGCGTACTAAACGTAACAAATGCATATATTAGGCGCCTGAAAATTAAATTTATATAGTTCGCCGAAATTGTCATGAATGTTTTGCATTAACTTTTAGTTTTTAAATAATTATTGTAATTTAAAATTAGTTATTACATGTTAGTGTTGTAAAACACCCGATTTATCGGATATCGATTTTTTAATACTGAAAATCCAGACCAAACCGACAGCTATGAAAAATATACGGAAATAAATACTTTGTTACGAAAAATGGTGTGATGAAGGAACGAAAATTACTATGGGAAATCCGGAGCATCCGAAATGATTCGCTTACGGCGCGCAATTTGTGAACAGGTGAGAAACTAATCAAAATATGGGCTTATTATGACTTACCTTAGTTTCCTCCTTGCAGCTGCCACAGCTGAAAGAGGCGTGCCATGGGCTAGAGGTGCCGACTAAAAAGCACCAACTCCTGAACGCCCGGCGACCGACTCTGGAATGGATTCTGCCATCTGCGGTTGCGCAACAGGAGCGGGAGTTGCTGAAAGCCGTGCAAGATCACCCATTTGATGGCACCTATGTAGAAGGAGTCAATGTTGTAGCCAGCTCCGGGCGAAGTGCAGCCAAAGTGGAGTTCCAACTACGACCACAGGCATTTGTGGAGCAGCTCCTGCAGGCTAAACAGAATCCAGCAGACATTTCCACTTCACACCCGGAACACATTGTGGTGGAGTACAGTTCACCGAATATTGCCAAGCCCTTCCATGTGGGCCACCTGCGCTCTACCATCATTGGTAATGTCCTTGCGAATCTCCACCAGCACTTGGGCTATCGCACCACGCGCTTGAATTACCTAGGGGATTGGGGCACACAGTTCGGCCTGCTTGCCATGGGCGTCCAGCTTAACAATGTGACCGACCAGCAGATGCAGGATTCCCCCATAGAAACGCTCTATGCTTCCTATGTGGCGGCCAACAAAGCCGCAGAGGAAAGTCCAGAAGTTGCCCAACAAGCACGGGATCTCTTTGCGTCTCTGGAGGCGGGAACGGATAAAAACATGGCCGAACAGTGGCACAAGTACAGAAAGTACACCATTGAAGATCTCTCCAAAGTGTACCAGCGTTTGGGTGTCCACTTCGATAGCTACGAGTGGGAGTCTCAGTACTCCCAAAAGCAAATCCAGCAGGTTCTGGACAGACTGCGAAACGCTGGACTTCTGCAACGCGAGCTAGATGGCCGCGAGGTCGTCGTAGTCGATGGAAGACGCATTCCAGTGATCAAGAGCGATGGTTCCACTCTCTACCTAGCAAGAGATATTGCTGCTCTCCTCGAGAGGCTCTCCAGACTACAGTTCACCCGTCATCTTTACGTGGTGGACAATGGCCAAGCGGATCACTTCAATGCGCTCTTCAAAACGGCTTCGGCTTTGGACGAACGCCTGCATCTTGAGCAGCTCCAGCATGTGAAATTCGGTCGCATCCATGGCATGAGCACGCGCCAGGGCAAAGCCATCTTTTTAAAGGATGTCCTGGACGAAGCACGCGATATAATGCGGGAGAAACGAAACCTTAGTGCAAGTAGGTGACATCACTATAAATTGAATAATTTCTCATCTGAAATATATCTTTTTTCTAGCTACCAGAGAAAACCATTCCCTTGACGATGAGCTTGTGTGTGATATCTTGGGCGTCTCGGCTGTCCTGGTAAACGTCTTGAAACAGCGTCGGCAGAGGGATCACGAATTCAGCTGGCAGCAGGCTCTACAGGTTAACGGGGATACGGGAATCAAGCTTCAGTACACACACTGCCGCCTGCACAGTTTACTGGATAACTTCAAGGAGGTACAACTGGAGGACATCAAGCCCGACTGGCAGCACTTCATTCAAGAACCAACGGATGCCTTGGATCTGCTGTACGAACTGGCACGCCTGGACCAGAGCCTTTGGCAGTCAAAGCAGCAACTGGAGGCTTGTGTGCTGGTGAACTATTTGTTTGGCTTGTGGTGAGTAATAAATATTATAATCTTATATTATGAAGGAATGTAAGATAATGTATCCCCTTCTAACCTTTAAGCAACGCTACTAGCAGAGCGCTTAAGCGATTACCTGTGAAACTGGAGAGCTGCCGGCACAAGCAATCCCAGCGTCTGCTGCTCTTTCACGCCGCCAAGCGGACACTGCAGCAGGGAATGCAGATCCTGGGCCTCCGGCCACTCGACCAGATGTAACAACATCCAAAGATGCCTCCACACAAAATCGTTAACATACTTGATATTTATTAAAACATTTCAAACTAAAATGCAACCAGGGCCCGGGGGATTCACGTGCAGGTTTAGCGCTTCTTCCACGTGTACTTGCGGCGTGCGCCTTCCTGTCCAAACTTCTTACGCTCGCGGCGGCGGTAGTCACGTGTCAGCAGTCCGGCTGCAACATAAATTGCAATTAGCGGCAATGAGACAAAGAAGGGAGAGGGAGCTCTCCGCGAGCACCGCACTTGCACTTACCCAGACGCATTGACTCAATCATCTCTTGATCGACAAAGCTGCGCAAACTCATCGCAATGCCCCATCGAATGGCTCCAGACTGACCGGAAGGTCCGCCGCCCTCCACATTGGCCTCCACATCGACTTTGCCCAGCAGCTCGCTAAATTGCAGCGGGAAGAGCAACTGGAAAAATCGAGATAACGAAAATTGCGAATGAGAATTAGTATTAGAATGAGATAATGCTGCAGTGGCTGTGGCTGTGCCTGTGGCCACCGTTAGATGTCAAGTTCGAGCGCCCGAGGCAGCAGCCATTGTACGGATCACTCTCTCTGTGTATATACGAAATGAGGTTGCGATAGCGCTTCCTGTACAGCAACAATGCGACTAGATAATAGCAAAATCGTTAGCCAAATTAAATATCTGTGGCCAGTAAACTGCAACAAATTGTTGCATGTCCGCCTGGCAATTAGCAAACACACGTCGTCAATCGAGTGGGTGGGAAAGGTTAGTTCTAGGTGTGATGTAAATTATAAGCGCATTACAGTATTGCATCAAGTCCGTATAATTGCAGAGCCGCGGGCTATGATCAGCACGCGCTGTACCGTTAATGGGTTTGGTAACAATTGGGGGGAAAAAGATTGCGAAAAATAAACATCGAAAGCCGAATGAAACTGTTTTCAATTTGGAAAACTATTCAAGGAATGGAGTATGTATATGTTCTAGCTTTTATAAATAATATATGATATTTTAGGGAAACCATATGTTGTAAACCTAATAAGGAATATTTTATTTGAAAGCAATAATAATTTCCCTTTGATATCCCACTGTTAATTCCTAAAAAATCCGGGTATTAATTAATCAAATATCAAATAATTTTGCATATTAGGTACCCCAACTCTGACGGCAGTCACAAAGTTCACAGATTCCAAAGATCAAAACAAATCGTAACTCAATTTTTAGCGATTCCATTTTTTTGTTGCTATTTTTTGTCCCATTTTTTATTTATTTGTTTTTTTTTTGTTCGCCTGCGTGGGAAACAAAGTCAAGGGGCTTGACAGACGGAACGCCTAACAATGGTCGGAGGCAGTACGGACAGTAAACGTTATGATTAAAAAACAATAAACAATAAAACTACAACAATCGAACGGGGAAGAGCGATTTTTGAACATTTTTTGTTCTCGTCTCATCTCGTTTTTTGGCAAACCACATCGACAACGGCCATCAATCAGCGAAAAGATTTCGAGAGGAGCAACAAAGCGACAGAGAGAGGGATTTTATTTGTTAAAACAAATTGCTAGATGACTTCACGCTACAGTAACAACCATAATAAACATAATAAAAGGCTTATACACACACAATACGAACAAGATTTTTGAATTAATGTAGGTACACGCAATTAATGCGAAAGCCGAACGCTTAATTGACGTTTATAAAAATAGCAACAAGTTTGCAGATCACTGATGCTGGACTGGTGACGAGGCGAATCCGAAAACTGGTTCCCCCAACTTCAGGGTTCCCCGAAATCTCAGCTCAGAAAAACAAAACAAAACTAAGAAATTCTCGTTCTCAGCTGTCGTGGGGGGTGGTGTGGAAGGTGCACAGCCTACCGGCATATCGTGCACTTAGACTCGGCGCTTCAAGAAAATTCGCGGCAACACTTTATTATGATTTAAATGAATTTTATAGTTTGACACATGAGAGAAGACTACACGACAAAGGCCCCGAAGAAGAGGATCTCGTTCGTACTTTCTGTGTAACGGTGTCGGGTACTAGGGACATATAGTATATATACTAAGTGTCATCTACTTTGGAGACACATCATATCGTGTACGATATCATTTCGGCGCAGTTCTTCTTTATCAGTCGATCCCACGTCGTTGAGCGCGCGCCTCAAGTGTCGGAAAACTTTTTACACATCGTCCGAGGAAATATTATTTGAACTATTCTAAACATATTAAAAAAAACCGACATAGGTTTTACTTCTTGGTGCAAAATGTGCCGAATATTTATTAAACTCTGGCTCTGGGCCTTGCACTAACAGAAGGCGAATCAATGTAAAGTGGATTTCCCTTAAACTATATTTTAAAAGAATAATTAAGTGAAAAATGGGTATTAGTAGTAGAGTCGAGTAAAACTATTAATTTTTGAATGATTTAAAGTGTCTATTTACTTGATAATGAAACGTAAAGGAATTTTTAAGTAATTTTTAGTCCTAAATTGTCAAAAGTTCTCGAATAAAATAACTAGGAATCATTTGCGAGGAAGTTTTTAAGCCTCACATTTACTTTTGCTGCATAATTGAAAATTGTATTAGCATTTAAAAATTATTGCCATTTTGTATTATAAAATTATATTTAAAACACTTAGTTGAATTTATACACAAAAGGTTCTCTTATTTAAAGTGTAGCCTTAGGTTTTAATGCGGCATACTTTTAGCATCTAGCTTACTCTCGCCGGTTAAATCTAAATATATACCAAATGCACTTAAATAAAACTTTAAGCCATATTAAATAGTAGAAAATAGAAGATGGATAAATATGTTAACCTAAAACGATAATTAAAACTAATAATTTAAACTACTGAATTTAAAACTTGATACATATAATAGGCACAAGAGAAAATTTACTAAAAAATCGAGAATCTTCCAAATTGTAACTTACTTGGATCCAACCAATAGATAATTTTAAAATAGTTTCTTCAACAAATAACAATTCTTCCCCTAATTATTCTACTAATAAACTTTCTGAGAAATCCCACAAATTTTCATTAGAAAACCCACAAAATAAACCATCTCCATAACCGAGAGCTTAGCTCATGAATAGCAATTGAGATTTGTTTACACTCGGTGCTCGGCTTTTGTGGACTGCATTATCCTTTAATTCGTGAACTATTCACGCTGGAATTCAATTGCAACTGCACAGGCCCACAAGTACACATATATAAGAATCGGATCTAGTACGACGTAATGTGGGCAATGGGCAATGGGCAATGGGGCATGCGCTTCAGGTTCAAGGGCATTGTGAACGCAAAAATAAAACCCAACTCAGCCCAATGCGTTTGCTCACATAATAAAAAACCCCTTAAAGATCCCCCTAAAGCCGTCCACAAAGGCGCGAGTAAAGCGAAGAAAAATTTTCAAATTGATTTCAATTATAATTGAATCAACGCGCGGCGACAAGGAATGCCCGAGAAAGTAAACGAACAAACGAACGACGAACGAAAGATCGCGAGGAACGTTCGGGGAATCGCCATTTCCACCTCTCGCGATGGCGATGGCGCAGTTTTCCAAAATGGCCGACGCCTCGGCGGCCTGTACTAACGGGTGAATGGCAAGTGGCGCTTCCGGGCACCGGAATCAACAAAAGCTTGCCGCCGTCACCGCCACCGCCGCCTTTCCCCAAACGCGAGAAATGATACATTTTGCAAAAAGCCAAAGTATATATTAAAAACATATTAATTGACAAGGCGATTTCCAGCAATTCACACAATTCTGTAATCACACGGGGGCGTTTTTGAACAAATATTTGCTCGGTTTGTTAGCGACTTTTGGACCTCGCAGACTCCAGACGTAGCTATCGACAAGAGCTCAGAAACGGAGCCAAAACTGGTTTCTCAACTACGCACAGAATTTGATTAATTTGCTCGCATAATTTAGCCCAACGATGCTTGTTTATCGAGATTTGTTTAATAAGTCAGCAGCAGCAGCAGCAGCGACTTTGTATTTTGTTTTTGGCCCAATCAAAGAAAGTTTGTCATGCGTTGTCGCCAGGCAAACAGAAATACACCTTCTTAATCATTCGTGTGCCTTTGCTTTTGTTTATATATTGCAAACACGTTTGCAAGATTCCCAGAATCGCTATAGAATTGTTTACGGTAATGCGATGCCGAAAGTAAATGCAGCAAATGGAACCTGAACAAGCTTAACGCCTCACTAGCTAATCGAATCTAATGTAATGCCGTGATTATATATAGTTTCTCTGGAGTCGTGCGACTGTTACGGCTAATTACATAAGCAGAAAAAGTTGAAAAAAATTCCGATAAGCAATTTGTTTTCTTCACAAAACATATGTCTATGCAAAAAATTAAATTCTTAACAATAAAAACGTAAACAAAAGCTAAAGATTAAGGCACAATACGAGCAAATAAATTAGAAAAAAGAGAAGGGTTAATTAGACAAAAACTTCCCCTCATTTAATATTATAATTTATACAATATATTTAGAATATATTCAATATATTTTATTATATTAAATCATGCTGACAGTTTAACTTTTGATTTAGGAAACACAATTCAAAGATGGAACCGGTCCTGAATCTCTAGGAATCTTGCTTACACACTGAATGAATGAGTCTGCCTGTCCACCTCTGACGTTGACATGAATTGTAAATAATACGAGCAAACAAAATCAAGCAAAAAACAGGCCAACAAGGGCACGGGTGTGACTGAAAGGGGTAAAGTTATTAAAAATAGCTCACAAAATATGCACACTTTCATGAACATAGTTATTTGAGAAAGAAATAGAATTGAAAAAGGAAGCAATAAGGAGATATAACTAAGAGGTATTAGCTGAGAGCTCCTGCAATTATTAACACTATTACTGACACAGAAAGGAGCTGCTTTATTTATGATCATATATCCATTACTATACTTCCCTTAGCTTTGTCTCATTTTTAATCATACTTCTTACCCCTTCTAAACGTAACCAGTAGCATCTTTGAGATAAATCCCCAGATAGTCTGGCGATAATGGGCACGATAGTGATGATGGGCTTATCGCTGCGTCAAATGGAAGCCGCTTAGATAACTGCGGCCACGAGTGTCGCATCCAACGCACGCAGCGGCATCTTGGCCAGAGTCCGTACATCCGGGCGGGTAGGGAAAGCCGCCAGTCAGTTGGAGGAGTTGGCCGGAGGAGGAAAAGTGACGCTAAAATTAATATTTGTGCAGATATTGTGGGCAGTGGACTCAGTTGGGATTGTTCGCTCAGCGGGATTGTTTAGAAAGAGAGACACCTCGCGAAAATCAACCAACGACCACAAACCATATACATAACCATCTTTGCAACAGGCTAATCGAAAATGTCAACCGTTGGCCGCTGAAATTGGCCTATAAATTTGATATTGGAAAGTTACTCTTTTTCTCTCTGCATATTTATAGCCGACCGTCGCCCGTTGCAATTGCGTTGAGTTTTTAGCGCATTTTTGCGCGTTTTAATTGCAACGACCACGAAAGCAGCAGAAAGAGCAACATTGACACCGGCGGCCGCGATACCAGCAGCACCTTCTGGCCGTCACCATGGAGAATCTTGGCTACAAGGAGGGCAGCACCAAGCCCCGCCGCATGACACGTTCGATCAGCGTCGTAACCAAGACCGAAGTGGAACAGCCGCTCACGGAGAATAATGCAAATAACCGGTAAGTGCCAGTTGGAGTTGCCAGTTTTCAGTTTTCAGTTTTCGGCTTTCGGCCACAGCAGTTGCAGTTAACAAGTTACAAAAAAAGAGTGCAAAAATCTGGCTACAATAAAATTTATACAAAATATACACACACTGAAATATAGGTGTGATTACCCAGCCCAAAAGTTTTCATGAGTTGGCTGCAAAAAGACGCGGAAGCATTCCGTGATTAATGATTAATGTGACAACTGAATTGGCAATTGCTGTATGGCAAACATATTTCGTACAAGAAAACTGTGCGGATTCATATTTATATAATGTAAGCATCCTGGGTGTGTAAAGAGGGGTAAACAACTGTTTTTTTGGCGAGGAGAAATTTGTTTACTCCCACAAAACCACATCTGATGATTACATTTCACAACTCAGCTGTCGATTTATTTAATTATTTCACATGTTTTAACACTACAAAAAAAAAGAAACAAAAAAAAAACAAAACAATGAAGTAAAATTAGTCTATAAAAAGTGGGGTAGCAAATCAAATAGGTTTAGTCATGGCAGAACATGGTAAGCAAGGTTTAAATGTAGAAAAAGGCCTTGGGTTAGAATTAAATTAAAATAAAAGAAATATGTAAAAAAAATTGCCTTAATTTTGAGGTTAAATTCAAAATAAGTGCTCAAAGAATTAAAAAATAAGTTATAATAAATAGAGAAAAGACAAAAAGGCATTAAAGTCAACTTAATTTTACTTGTATTTCTCATAAGCCTTAAAATATATTCATTCCTCTGTGAAAAGGTTCTAAATTTCGGGGACTGAAAGGAAAGATTAAAAGGAAAAGATTGAAAGGAAAAGATTGAAAGGAAAATTGAATTGATTTGAATTGAACGGATTATTTAAGAGCTTTGTTGTTTATTTATCTGACAAATATAAATGTTTTAAGTCCACGAAAATAATTAAATGCTAATATACTAATAATTTAGTGTATTTTTGGGTACTAGGCATAAAATTTAAAGATCACATTAAATAATCAAACTTGTTAAAGAATTATTTATTATTATAATTATTCCTTTTTTTTTATTCGCTCAGAATAAGACTTAACCCACAAAAGCCCAACTCTACAGCAAAGATGTGTCAAAGATTTTCACTCCCACTCGCATCGAATCCACAGACTTTTTGGCAATCGATCACACTCTCCAGAGCCACCGTCTCTCTCTTTCTCTCTATAAAGATATCTCCCCTTAGCAGATCGCTCACTCTCTAGTTTACCTCTCTTTTCGGGTCTCGATCTCGACTCGACGGCCTAACCAACAACGGCTTACGGTTTTTCATTCGGGCTCAGTCGGTTTTGGAACAACAATGCAGGCGGACGCGTTTGTAGCTGGCTAAAACACTAAACTAACGGCGGGCTAACTAAGGCTAGAACGCGTTCGAAGTGATCGTAGTAACTCGCAACAACAACAACAACGAGAATCATAACAATATCAGCTGGAAAAAAAAAACGTCCGAAAAAATCGACAGCAACAACAAAACGGAAGTGAAAAATTCGCGTTTTTTCACACAACATTTTTGCATTTTCCGCCCGTTAGACACAATTGTCTAAGCCCCCACAAAAGGCCCCCATTGTGAGGCACTTGTCCCGTTCTATTCGGAGCCGATCCACTCCTCTCCGCTCCGATCCGAACCCAGTCCTCATACCGCCGGGCCGATCCTCAGTCCGTATTTTGTGGATCGGTCAAACAGTCGACGGTCGACGGGCTCTCCCATGTATTTCGGAAATGAAATTAGAAATTGAAAACAGCTCATTGGCGAATTGGCATCATCCGTGGATATGGCTGCAAACGGTGTACGTATTCGGTGCAAGTCGGATCCAGCTTTTAAGTGCCCAACAAAAGGCCATAGTGTAGTTAGTCGTAGTCGAACTGTAGCTCTGGTTATACAACAAGTGCAGCCTCTTCTGGCCATGGACAAGGTCTAGATTTATGCAGCCGAGCCACTATGCTGAGCACATCTCAAATGAGACAAACCCAACCGGCGCAGTCGGCAAATCCATCAACGTACGGCAACTAGTGAATAGTGAACAGTAGGAAAAACTAAATACTAAAACAAAAAAACTAACAGAAATCGCTTTAAACAATCCGCCAACTTTGCATAACTCTCAACGCAAAATAACAAAAAAAATAACGCTCACAATAATTATTTAAAATTATGCATGCTCAAAAAGTCAACAGATCTCGAACTCTGCCGTTCAGTGCCATTTAAGCAATGGAAAATATATGTTTACAAATCCGTAAAAACGTTTCACAGTGCGACAAGGGAGTGGAGACAAAGAGAAGTGCGAATGTCTCTCTCTAATGGCTTTGTCTAAGAATTAAGCCAAGTGATTCGGTGGCTTTATAGTGCTCAGAACCCTTCGCATAGTTACAAGTACAATATCAGAAAAATAGTGCTATTTAAATTGGTTATTTTCAGCGAGTGCGATCATTAAAACCTTGATGTTTTCAATCTAATTAGTAATTACTCGGAAAGTTATAATAAACACTCGTTGCCTTGCTGAGAGAAATGATGATTAAATGTGTGCAAAGTAAACTAAGGAAACTTTCCCAGCCATAAAAATGTTTGCAAGTCCCAGACTAAGTTTATTGATTGTTTAAATCTGAAGCCCAGAGATAGCTCTTAGTTCACATTGATCCTCAAGCTATAAAAACCAGTTTTAAATTAAAAGATAGAGCAGTAAAAACGTACATCTTTCCAGTATTGACAGCATCTCTAAAAGAGATTTAATTGAAAGAATGACCATTAACTTGAAAATAAGATAATTATTATTTCAATGATCAATTTAAAGACTATTTATTTTTAAAGACTTTTCTTCATCAAAAGGCTAGAAATATGTAAAATTTGTATATAAAAAGCTACTTCCAAGTTAGTTTTAAATGGAATTATAATCAACTTTGTAAAGTGTTGATATATCTTCCAAGTAAATTGATTGCATAAAATGTGATAGTAAAATAGATATATCATGTTGGACATTTTTACAATCATTTGTCTTTCAATTTGATGATGAATTACGTTACTGCAATTAAAACGTTAGATAGTTGTTTAATGAGAATCTTGCAGTGGATGTGTTAGGAGCTTTAAGATAATATTCCAAATCGTGGACATACAAATGCAAATCACTGCCAAGCTATTTTTTTAAGGAGAACACATAACGTGCAGCTAAAATATTAAATAATATAAAATCAAACTTCTAAGCTATTCATAATACTTATTATTCCTCCCTCTTCTTTAAATATTAACCCCATTCTCCTACTAATCATATTCGCTTCTCGTCAAACAGTTTCAAATCGATTCCACCCAACCTGATGGTGCGATGGCGGAACAACACTGACGCCATGATCGAAGCCCAGTACCCGACCGCTGGAGAATTCGAATACATGGAGTGTGGACCGTCACCGCCGGCGGAGAGTGCGCCGAGCATGTACGACAGCTTCGAGGAGCCGACCAGCGAGCTGAGTGTCCAAATATGCAACGACACGCTGCGGATCAGTCTAATCGACCAGATGAAGAGCGCCGCCGGCCGTGTGCGCCTCTTCGAGGATATCGAGCAGGGCAACGTGGTGGCCGAGAGCATCCGCACACACTTCGAGGCAGCCTCGAAGCTGGAGAAGAATCTCAGCTACCTGTGGGCCGCCTATCTCAAGCGCTGGGATCTGATCGAGAGTCTGCTGGAGGCCGGAGCCGAGCTCCACTTCTGCGATCAGAATGGCATATCCGCCCTGCATCTGGGCGCCTTCAGTGGCTGCCTGGCCACGCTGGGCCTCCTGGTGGCCAAGGGCCTGAATGTCAATCTACAGTCCAAGTGCTACACGCCCTTGCATTGCGCCGCCTTTGGAAATGCAGCTGAGGCGGCCAAGTTCCTGATCAACAATGGAGCCGATATATCCAAGGACACTAATAAACCAAATTGCGAGGAGAGCCTCTTGCACTGCGCGGTGAGATCCAATGCCCTCGAGTGTCTGCAGATCTTCATTGGCGAGGGCGCCGACGTGAACTCGCTCAAGCCGAATGGCACCAATGCCATTCACCTGGCCGCCGATCTGGGCAACCTGCAGTGCCTGGAAGCTCTGCTGAATGCCCCCAATGCAGATGCCAATGTGCGAATCTGTATTCGCGAAAAGGAGTCCACGGCCCTGCATCTGGCAGCGGATGAGGGCAATGTGGAGTGCGTGGACCTGCTGCTGGCCAAGGGAGCGGATGCCAAACTGAAGAACCACCGAGGTTTTACGCCCCTCCACCTGGCGGCCAGAACCTCCAGCTTGGAGTGCGTCGAGTCTCTGCTAAGGAACGGCAATGCCGATGCCAATGCCGAGGACTTTGATCATCGAACTCCTCTCCATGCGGCAGTTGGAAAGTCGGAGAATGCCTACGACATTATGGAGACCCTCATTCAGTGGGGTGCGAATGTCAACCACAAGGATATCTATGGCTTTACGGCTCTCCACTTGGCCGCTTTGGACGGCCTGGTTCAGTGCGTGGAGATGCTGATATTCCATGGGGCAGATGTGACCACCAAGTCGAAGAAGGGCACCTCCGCGTTGAACGTCATCACCCGGAAGACGCCTGCTTCGGTGGCCATGATCAGGCAGAAGCTGGACGCGGCCATCACGCTGCACCACTCGCAGGTGAGTTGAAGATCTAATTCTTTATAGTTCTTCATAGTAAGTTTTATCCTCTCCTATTTCTCTGGTAATTATAGGACCCCGTGAATCGTGAGGTGGAGCTAGAGCTGGACTTCCGTCAGCTGCTGCAGCACTGTCATCCGCGCGAGATCAGCTACCTGAACACCTTTGTGGACGAGGGCCAGAAGGAGATCCTGGAGCACCCGCTGTGCTCCTCGTTCCTTTACATCAAGTGGGGCAAGATCCGCAAATACTACATCGGCAGGCTGATCTTCTGCTTCAGCTTCGTGCTCTTCCTCACGCTCTACGTGCTGACAGCTCTGGCCCATAATTGCTACAATGGCAGCAAGGACGACAACACGACTATCCAGGCGCAGGAGCTGTGCCAGAAACAGTCCATTCTGGGCGATATGCTGAGGAACAACCCATTCGTGATGGAGATGCAGTGGTGGGTGCTGGTTGCCATCACCATAGTCGAGATATTTCGGAAACTTTACGGGATAACGGGCTACTCCTCGTTTCGACACTACGTGACGCAAGTGGAGAACATCATGGAGTGGTTCGTTATCACCAGCGTCTTTGTCATATCCTATATATACACCAAGCAGACGTACACGTTCCAGAATCACATAGGCGCCTTCGCGGTGCTCCTCGGTTGGACGAACCTGATGCTGATGATTGGACAGCTCCCGGTTTTCGATGTCTACGTGGCCATGTATACGAGGGTCCAGGGAGAATTCGCCAAGCTATTTATGGCGTACTCCTGCATGCTAATCGGGTTCACCATCAGTTTTTGTGTCATCTTTCCTTCGTCATCGTCGTTTGCCAATCCTTTTATGGGTTTCATAACGGTGCTGGTGATGATGATTGGTGAACAGGACTTGTCTCTATTGATTAACGATCCCGATGGCAAAGATCCACCCTTTCTCCTGGAGGTTAGTGCACAGATTACCTTCGTGCTGTTCCTACTCTTTGTGACCATCATCCTGATGAACCTGCTGGTGGGCATAGCAGTGCACGATATCCAGGGATTAAAGAAGACAGCGGGATTGTCCAAGCTAGTGCGTCAGACCAAGCTGATTAGCTACATCGAGTCGGCACTATTTAATGGCTATCTGCCCACCTGGCTGCGTAACTTGCTCCACTACACGGCTCTGGTGTCGCCCCAAGCCTACAGAGTGGTTCTATGCGTCAAGCCGCTGAATCCCAGCGAGAAGCGATTGCCCAGAGACATCCTAATGAAGGCGTACGAAGTGGGCAAGATGCGCAAACACTTCGGCCACACCGTGTCCTCGAAGAATCCCGCCGAGAACTATCTGTCGTACAAGAACAAGTACAACAACAACAATGGCTGCTCCACCACGGGCTACGTTCTGCCCGACGCTGACCCGGATGCCGGCCAGTTCACAACGCTGACCACGAAGATCGACGACAATGCAGACCGGATTGAATTCCTCACCCAGGAGATCCAGGAGCTGAAGCAGGCGCTCATCTCGCAGCAACAGCAGGCCAGCAAGGTGATCGACAAGCTGCTGATTGTGATATCCAATCAGCAGAAGCAGAATCTGCGCAAGTAGCATTTAGTGCACACTCCGAATTGGAATATTTATAAAGCAGAGTTAGCTCTTTCCTAGACCTAAGACGGAGGGTTGGTAAAACCCCGAAGAAAAAAAACCCCAGAACACTGTTGATATTATACCGTAGCAGCGAGTTGTAGTTAAAAAAAAAATTTGATATCGATGCGCCTGGCGCCCTATCCATACGCTATATAGCCATATACCACACCATACTATTATCCATACAAATACTACTATAACTAGTGATTAGTTAAATTAGAGGCGAGCAGTTGGCAGGATTGATTTGTGGCTGGTTTCAGGCTGTGTTGTTTTGGCGTTGTCGTCAGAGAATCGTGTACATCATACATAATAATTTATATTTTTAATAAAGTATATGCGATATCTATTGTTATAAATGGATTTGTTGTATTCTTTGGATTTTTCGGGGTTGGAATAGTCAGAATAATGGATGATAAAAAAGGAAAAGACTCCCGATGTATGTGCATCCCTAGTCTGAATAGATAACAAACTCTAGCAGCTCTAAAAACAATCTTGCAAAAGATCTCGAGGCAACGGACAACTTTCTTTGGACTCACCTGTTCCCTGCAGTTTTCATCTTCAAAGTAGGAAATATCTTTTCCATTTATGCTGATCTTTCCTGTACCTGGCAGTCGGACAGTCACATCAGCTCTCGCTGTCTTGCGCAGGCACTCGTAGGTGGTTATGTACTGACGTCCCTCCTCGTCGATCTTTGGCTTGGGCACCTCCAGTTGCTTGGACTGATCCATTAGCGGCTTCAAAAAACGTTCGATGAAAGCCTTGCTCTTATGGGCGTAAGGCGAGGCGATCAGGCGATCCATGGAGTTGCAGAAGTTGGAGTACTCAATATCCGCAATACTCTCCACCAGCAGGAGTTCAAGCTGATCCTTAGGCAATAGCTGGAAGCCAGCGATTTCACTGGAATGAAGGTTGTAATAGTATTTTGATTTTAAATGAACATAGAAATGACTTACAGCTTCTGGTTTTCATCTGGTTTGTTGCCACGACGCAGCATGCGCTCCTCCAAATCGGCCAGCTTGTTGGTTTCCTCCACAATATCCTTAGCATTACAAAGACACAAGAAAAGTTAAAATGAGCTGGCTTTTAGGTTGTATATTTATGCAACTTACATGCAGCAGCTGGAAAAAGTTGGGCTTGCCGGTGTAGAACAAGCTGTGGAATGGCCTGCCCGTCTCGTCGAACTCTGCGGCCTTGCGTGCTGGGAATACTACATCCGGCGATTTCATGGCCGGCCGGGCCTTTGGATCGTACAAGCCCGAGGGAAATAGATAGGATATCGCCTCCTGCAAATCGTAAATGCATTATACTTTATGAATCCTCTGTTTTCCTGTCTTTGTTACTTACATCGACGTCCTCCTGCGTAAAGGTCTCTGCATCGGCGCCCATCATATTGGCCAGGTGCCGCTTGCCGATCTGGAACTCCAAATGTTGGGTCTTCATGAACTCGTCGTGCTCGTTGGCTCGCTTCAGGTACGCCCTCATGGCCTTGCTGACCTTTTGCTTCTGAACAGCAGCCGGAGCAGCCTGGACGGTCACTTCTGTGGCGAATGAAGCCGTCGCCGCCGCCTGAAAAGTTATGCAAACGGTGGAAGGCGTGCGCGTGAATGTGGCGAATTTCGGCAAGAGTACGCTTTTAGGCGATTTCTTTTTTTCTTACCATATGGCCTGTGGGAATGGCAGGTGACTTGAATCCATTATGTAGGAGATTTCTGTTAGTTTTCACTAAATTTAAGCCAAAAACACGCAGTGCCATTGCTTTGGTTTAGTAAAGCACAGCGGAAAGAAGAAGAAGATAAACAGCTGTTCAATCAGCTGCATGTGGAGCCAGTACAAGTGTTGAAAAATACGAAAATGTTGAATTTATTTTTTATCTTTCGTGAGGATTCTAAAATATAAGTATAAGCATTTACATAAAAATAAAAATTAAGCTAAATTGTTTACAGCTTAAGAATTTAGCGAAAAGGAGCATTTTATTCGCAACCGTAAGCCGATAAAAATCGATAAAAACAAATGCCATCACCAGGGGACGGTAGGCGGCAACTTTTCGAAATTATCTTTGTCCAGACATTTTGTTGTAAATATTAATTATCTCATTTAATATCATTTACTTAAAAAATGCCAATCAAAAATATAAATCTATAAATTAAATATCATACCCAAGAACACAATTAAGTCAATAGGAAATACAAACAAACCGTCAAACCCATTTAAATTGATGAAAAACTTCTTTTTTTGTATTATTTTTACCTTTATCCTCCTTTACAAATGCTTTTTTTTATTAACTACACTTTTCAAACACACTCACTTTCAATGCTGATATTTTTCATAAATGGAAATTGAAACGTACACAAATTAAGGAACACAAAAATGCAATGAAAACCTTTTCAACAGCTAATTATAATTATCTGATGTTTAACTCTATATAATTATTTATAAATAATTGCCTAGACTTAGCGTTGAGAAATATGGTTTATCGATTGCATTATGGTATGTAATGCGGCTACCAAAATTATGTTATTATATATTAATATTCTCATCGCTTTTTCGCTCCGTTTGCTCTTTATTCCGTCCCCGCTTGTGTTGTATTTTTGGTCGCAATAAAATTGTATATGTATATAAAGCAATTATTTTATAATAATGCCACGCCTACTTCCACGCCTGTTTGAGCAATTTACGCGACGCTAAATGCTTAACAATCAACGAGCCCGATGTGAGCGCGACTAGCACTATGGAAATTAATATGTAGTCAAAGTCTTCCTTCAACAAATCGAACGTCTTCGATGGCGCCACGCGCGTAACGAACAAATCTGCAAAGGAAATTAATTATTAGTAAATATTGACGACCCCCTGCCGTTATGTAATGCCCACCTAAGCCCGTGGCGACGACTAGACAGGTACTCTCCAGACCGCTGGGCGCTGTGTAAATATTACGCAGGCGGGCGATCGTCTGGTTGTAATTTATATGGCTCTCCGTTGGCAAAGGCAACTCGGGTATGTAGGGAATGGCTCCCTCCTCTCGCCCCTGCGTCGTGGAGGCGATGGGACGGCGGGGGTCCAGCAAATGCCACGGCATTTCCACGATGGAACCACTGGAGGTGCCAACTACGGGTGTAAAAATATATTTAGTAAATATCATCTGATCAAACATGAATTTTTATGACGTACTCAGCACATGCTTATTGGTAATACCGCGCTCTGTGATCGTCTCCCTCAGAGCCTCGACTATCGTTGGGATGATATAGGACTGACGCTCAACCAGCGGCATTGGTGGCGCCTGCAAGGAGCTCCAAACACTGCTGTTGGCCTGGGACTTGCCCTCGTACAGCTCAATGGTGGCTATAAATTAAAATAGTAATATAAGCTTGCTCTTGATTCAATATAAATAAGAATCGGTTACTTACTAATCTCTGTGCGTCGTACTTTCTCGTTGAAATAGGAGTAAGCCAGCCAGTTCTCCGAGTGAACAATGCTCAATGGAGCCCGGACCTTGCGATGCGTCATCGTGAAAATTACAGAGCCAGAAACCACATCGACCAGATACAAATTGAGAACAGCTGGGGAACATTGGTGAGAAGTTAATGAAATCTAATGAATAAAAGGAAATGCTTCAAAACACACATTTATGGGTGGCATCCGGCGCCTGTGTTACGAAAGCCACTAAATTGGGGTTGATGTACTTGTACAGCACCGAACGATCGCCCAGCACACGTCCCTGCGAGTGGACATGCTCAATGGGGTTCTTGCCAGCCACGCCGATAATTTGCTGCTCAGAATTGTGGCCACCCAGGCGTACGTTCCAAATGTGAGTGCTCGACAGTTGCTATAGGGAAACAGCTTAATTAGAGGACAGTCCAGAGAACCTGAAATGGTCAAACTTACCCCGCCCGCATATTTCACAAAGTATCCCGTCAACTCGGAGGTTTTCACATCGGCTGTGTAGAGATACAAGCCATCGGCCTGAGAATACACAAACAAGTGTTTTAGGGATAACTTTATATATATATTTAACGTAATAGTGCCTTACCAATGGAGTGGCATGCTGGGGATACACATGGACCTTGTTAGAGGCATCCAATAAGAGGATTCCCTTGACAAAGTCCTTCTCCGTCTCGCCCAGCAATGACAGCTGCTTGACTTTGTAGTCTAGCTGCAGGAGGCCGCCCTCAGAGGCTTGGCCTGTGATGGGATTGAAGCGGTAGAGCACTCCGTTGCCATTTACCTATTACAAAAAAATAAAAGTGTGTTAAAATGGGCAACTGGCCAGAGTACCAAGGCAGACTTACAGCATCCTTGGCCAAAATGGTGCAGAGTGGCTGAAGGGGAAAGTGCTTGGCCGATCGCTGGACAATAAGACGCATCTCCTCGGCATTGTCAAAGCCTTTCACATTGGGCAGATACAGCTGCCAGTGGTGCTTGCCGGAGATGTTGTCAATGCCAAATATTTTTCCAGAACGTGTCAATACAACCAGCATTTTGTGGAGCCCGAAGGAATCACGAACCAGGCCAGCTCGCTGAGTGGCCGTTGGCGGTGGACCAAGGCCGATGACGTGCAGGAACAGACTTCGGATTTGAACAATTTGTGTGGTGATGCGTCGCAAAAACGCGCTGACAATATCTCCTGTTCAAAGGGGAATTAAATTGACATGAGAATATATACTAATTTGTAGTAGTTTATGTATATATACAAAATAAATAATACAATCAAATCTGGGGGCTTGCATAACAAAATAAAAGGGTGGTTGTGTGCACATTTTCAACAGCATTTCACTAACGTATATTCCAAATTACAAACAAAACAAAATACAACATTCTTGTACGTTTTTTCTTTCAGATTAACTTACTCTCGAAACTTGTGAAATCCACTTTGGTGGGCAATTTTAGAAATAAATCATTTAGAATTTCAATTAATGTTAATCTCTAAGAAACAATACTCACCAGCCTTGCCTTTCATCTCATTCTCCAGTGTTCCCTCTGTATCGGCCAGCGGCAGATCCACAAACTGCGTATCGATTACATTAGCCAGAGCCTCCTCCCGCGACCACCGGATGCGGCCCTGCTGCACGGCCAGGATAGACTCGGCACTCGTACTGAACAGGAACAGGCAGCCCTTGCCCTCTCCGTTGCGCTTCAACTTGCAGTCGAAGCTATTTAGCGACGGCGTGCCAAAGTGTTCGGGGAAGGGCACACTCTGCTCAAGTTCGGCTACCGGCGAGCAGTTATCCAGATACACAGCATTGATCTTGAGATTCTACGAGAAAAGAAATCATTTATAGACTTATCATATTTAAAGATATTCAATAGTTAGGAACCCACTCCAGAAGAGACATCCGCATAGGCCAGGATCTTGCGGTAGTTGAAGCTGCCCACTGCGTAGCTTGAGCTCTGCAGTCCACTGCAGACGGCTTGATCCTTGTTGACACTGACGAGTTTTCCATCCGCAATCAGTACACCATTCAGACCCTATTTATTAATAATAATAGATTAATTGCTATAATATGAACAGAGGAAGATTTGTAAAGTCCAACTTACCGCCAAGGGTTGCAGTTTGGTCTTTGGTTCTGCTTCAAGCGCTGTGCGGAACGCTTGGGCACTCTTGGACACCAGATCCAGGCTGATCAACTGCTTACCATCCACGCAAATGTAGTACGTGCCGCTGAGAAAGCAGCTCTCTGGCGTGATCCAGGAGGCCATTACCTTGCTGGTACTGCCAGTGCTGTGGCCCGAGCTGGCAAAATAGGCGGTAATCTCCAAATGGCTTTTCCAGGTGGGCACCACGTGGTACAGGACTGATCTGCTGTAGAACCAAAGGCCATCCTGGGCCCGCTCCGTGTTCAGCGGCATGGTGGACCACTCCCACTCGAGGGCGCCCATGTTGGTGTTCCAGCCGCGCACCAGAGCCGGCGCATGTCCCTGAACGGTGAGCATATCGAAGCCCATGTTGCTGCCAATGGGAGCGGCGGCCGTATCACTGCTGTCGTCCGAGAAGCCGCTCACCTGCAGCAGCTTGATATCGCCGCGCGGCTTCTGCTCCAACACCTGGCGCCACACAACTTCGCCGGTCTTCACGCAGACACTGGCCACGACACCCTCGTTCGTGCTGAGCAGAATTCGCGGCTGAAAGTGGTTTAGGTCCACGCGGGACTGCCGCAAAGCGCCCACATTCACGCCTCGCCTGCACAGGGGATGGACGATACCGCCGGATTAGCGCCGGGTCAATGGTCAGATATCATGCCACTACTCACCAGTCGAACTTTTTGATCTGGTCTTCGTACAGCGCCGAGCAGGTGCTCAAGAGCAGAAGCACCGAAAGACCGGCCAGCATACTTTTCGCCTGTCGCATGTCGTCCGCCTTGCTTTCTCCCCTTCGACTGACGTGAGCACTAATTATTTAACTTCCTATGCGTTTCTATGTTATAAACTAATCAAAATCCACATTAATTTGTGTTTTCCGTCATAGCAAAAGGGATGAGAAGAAGAAATTGGAGCAGGGTTGGTTATGACAATTTGCCATCCGATATTTTATCGAAATCCGCATAGTGTAGAGCAGCGCACGAATGCGATAACGATTAGGAATGTCGTAAATCACTTAACCGAATTCGTTTTTCAACACTTAAAACATAAGATTGACAAACACGAATTGTTTACTTCTGGAAAAATCGCATATTTAAACCATTAAATCGTGTCAAAATGTTTGAAAAGAAAAGCGACAAGGTCAAGCAAGGGGACCATAAGCCGCGAGAGGATGTCGTTGAGCTGGAGAGCCAGTTTATTATGCGCATACCCAAGGTAAGTTGTGTCATGCTTTGTTTACACAATGCCCGGCAATAATGTTGTCTCACAATTTTCAGGAACTCGCTGAGAGCGTCCATGAGGCCATAAATGCTGGAACCGTGAAGGATCGACTGACTATTCAACTGGACCAGGATCTGCGCTATGGAGAAGTCCGCTTGGATGACCAGTTGCTGTACGCGAAGCTCGTGGATCTGCCCACCGTAGTGGAAAGCTACAAGACCATTGACAATAAGAGCTTCTACAAGTCAGCGGACATCTGTCAGATACTCGTTTGCAAGGAGGAGCCCGACGATGAAACGGAAAAGGAATCACCCAACAAGAACAAGAAGAAGGATCCCAACAAGGTGGACAAGAAGTATCTGTTTCCACACGGCATTACGCCGCCGTGCAAGAATGTAAGGAAGCGTCGGTTCCGGAAAACTCTGAAAAAGAAGAACGTCGAGGCCCCAGAAATCGAGAAGGAAGTGAAGCACCTGCTTCGCATTGATAACGAAGCCGTCAGGGTGGACTACGAGATCATCAATGAGGAGGACAAGCCTGTGGATGACTTGGATCAATCGGACATCAAGCAATACAACGATGCCGATGACGAAATGCAGGATGAAACCACCATGCATGCCAGCGACAAGACCATCATGGAGAATAGCTCGCAGCGGGACATCAATGTGGAGTCCGATGACGATGAAACCAGCAACTTTCCCACCCACCGAGCGCCCAACATGGGCGTTGCCGCCCACGACATCTTCGGCGAGGAGGTGTCCACCACCGATGACGAGGACGAACCTGATCGGGGCAACACCGCCGGACAGCGGCGGGAGCTGGAGGAATCCTCACGCCTCTCGGCGGATGACTCGCGCATGTCGGACTTCTTTGGCGCCGCAAGTGGAAGTAATACGGGTGCTGGCGGCATGAAAATGGAGCAGAATGAGTTCAACAAGTCCATGTTTGGTCAGGAGCCTAGCAGTCCCAAGCTGAGCGCAGCCGGTTCCAGCTCCAACCTGGCTGCTCCCAGTGGATTCTACGACAGCTCGATGCTGACCAAGCGGGAGGAGTTTGAGAACATGGAGTTCATGGATGATCCACAGCCGCAATACACGCAGCAGCAGGTCCATGAGAAAATCAGTCAGTTGACGCGACAAATAACTGAACTGAAGGCGCAGCAGGCTCAAAAATCGACGGAAATTGCCTCCATTCAGAATGCCACATTGAAGCAGCGCATGCAGGAAACGCTTGACAATCTGTATACGCAGGTCATCGAACGAGAATTGGAACTAAAGGACTTTGAGAATATGCTAGAGTCCTAAAGTCTATCTAATCTTAAGTAAATGATTTTGTATCTTGCTGACATTTTAAAATTTATAATCCTAAGAATAACTATAGATTAATATAATCTTACTTTAGATTAAAGAATAATCATCGCTATGTAAGTTTAATGATTTATCTTTCCCTTGATCTGCATAAGACATGAAGCATAAACCACCGACCGGCTGATTGAACATACCTTGGCCTGTGCTGGATGATATCGGATATGTAATTCCATATTCCCAATGTCTGGCCCCCGGAGAACTTGTTTTTATTTTAGGTTTCTTCTTATTCTAAATGTCTTTATTATTGGCATTCTGAATCAAAAACTTGTATATGCATATACTCAAGGGGGCAACATAGAGGGCTATATTTTGTACTATGAGTGTTTAGTTTCAGAGACAAAACAAGTTCGTGGGAGCTTTATGGCTTTTCACTTAGGATCTAAGAAGGAAGAGAGAGAGTGTAAATGGGAATGGATGAGTGAGTCTATAAGGCTAGATAAGCTAAATGCAAAATTTGTGACTGCAATTCCGCGCCCTCAAAGGCTTTTCATACTGCAAACGTTCTGTTTGTGTTTTTCGTTGGTGGGCAAAAGAGAGTAATTAAACTGGTTTTGGAAAGTGTCCGATCGGGATTACCAACTCAACTCGTCGGGCAGGCCACCGGGATATTCGCCAGTGAGGCAGGCGGTGCAGTGTCCCGTGGGCTTGGACTGGCCGTCGCCTGCAGCCCGATGCTTCTGCTGGACCGCCTCAACCAGACCTTCCACGCTGAGATAAGCCAGGCTGTCGGCGCCCACATGTCTGGCCAACTGATCGGCGTCCAGCTTGTTGGCAATCAGCTCCTCGCGCGTAGGTATATTGATGCCCATGTAGCAGGGATACTGCAGCGGCGGGCTAGCTATGCGGATGTGCACCTCCCGAGCGCCTGCATCCCGGAGCAGCTTTATTATCGGTCCAATGGTGTTGCCCCGCACGATGGAGTCGTCGATAAGGACCAATCTCTTGCCAGCCACGTTCTCCGACAAAGCTCCAAACTTCTTGGCCACCCCAAGCTGCCGCAACCTGGTCGAGGGCTGGATAAAGGTGCGTCCCACGTATCGATTCCTGCAGAGAACTTCGGCGAAGTCAATCCCGGATTCCCTGGCATATCCATGCGCCGCCGCTGTTCCCGATTCAGGAACGGAGCTAACGATGTCCGCCTCTACCGGAGCCTCGCGCCACAGCTGCCGGCCGCACTGCAGCCTCACTGTGTAGACCATTTGGCCCTCAAAGATACTGTCGCCTCGGGCAAAGTACACGTACTCAAAGATGCAAAAGGCCATTCGCTTGAAATCTGGTCGCTCCACAATGTCCACAGTGCGATACCCGCTCCGGGTGAGCTCCACAATCTCGCCGGGCTCAACCTGTCGCACATACCTAGCTCCGATGGAGAGGAAGCCGCAGCTCTCGCTGGACACCACCCATCCGTCGGCGGGCGTATCCTCGCGATTGCCATGTCCAGCGTTGATGGGAACGATCTTTCCGATACAGAGCGGCCTGTTGCCGTAGGTGTCTCTCACAGCGTAGATCTTGTCCTTCAGCATAATGACCAGCGAGTACGAGAGCGGGGCCAGCATCATAAAGTGCCTGATTCTGGCCGGCCAGTTCGGTCCATCCAGCTCCGAGACATCCTCTGGGGCGCAGCACAGGGACTGCGCGATCAGCTCACTGTCGCTGTGCGTGGACAATCCCACTCCCCTGGCCAAGACCTCTCGCCTTAGAGATTCGTTGTTGACCAGCTCGCCATTGTGGGCCAAGGCGAGTGCTCCGTGGGCCGTGTGCACCACAAAGGGCTGGCAGTTAACCACCTCTGACGCGCCAGCGGTGGAGTAGCGCGTATGCCCAATGCCCAGGTTGCCACGGAGCTTCTTCATGGAGTCGTCGTTGAACAAGGTGCTGATCATGCCCATGCCCTTGTGCACGTTGAAGTTCTTGGAGCACTTGCCCTCGCTGGTGGCAATGCCTGCGGATTCCTGCCCGCGATGCTGCAGCGCCACCAGTCCCAGACAGATCACGTGCGCAATGTCCATCTGCGTGGGCCAATCCCCACAAGCAATGGCACCGAACACGCCGCACTCGTGGGTCAAACCGGTTAGCTCCTTGCTGGCCGATATGGATTCCGTCGTGCCACTGACAGAGGCGGAGGTCGCGGCCCCTTCAGCTGGTTCCACCTGTTGCGCCTCGACCACGCGCACATGTTGCTCTTGCTGCGGCGTCGACATGTTGCTGCTGGGAAATATGTGCAATATGATAACTGGATCGTAGATTGCAGCTTCTGGGGGCAGCTGGCGGCGATCTGAGTTACCTGTTGGTTTACGCAACGGTTTTATACACGAAAAACCCAGCTTAATTTTGTGCGGGGTCGGGAAATCGGCGATCAAGCTTTATACTGCAGCGTTGCCAAAAATTCTCAAAATTGTTGATCTGGGCACACTGGGTCTATCGATACTTGTCGATCGATAAATTGGCCCTCAACAAATTCAAACTTGAGCGTAATTATAATTTAATTATATTTTAAAGCGTTTGACTTTTATACAAAAATTATGTACATATATTTGCAGTTTATATGAGCATATGATTTTGTTTAATTTTATAGCCACGGGATCGTACAGGCACTGGGTTGCTAAACACCTGCACACCCATCATTCAGGGGAATCATGAATCATAATCTTAGCTAGGAATGGCAGATAATCAAATAGTTGAAATATAAATGAAATAGCTTTGGTTTTTGGTGTCATGATGAGGGGAGAATCGGAATTTAATGCAAACAGCCAGCTTAAGTACTTGGGTCGATATTCGAATTCTGCTATGTACATCGCGCTAATTAAGTGATAAGATAGCTTCTGGAATTACTTTAACCTCTCCGTCAGAGCTTCTCGGCGAAGAAGGGAGCCTCTTTCAGCTTGGCGTTATCGGCCTCGTCCAGCAGTTTCCTAGCCGTTGCGATATCGTCCTGAATGGCGGCTATCAGGGATTCCAGGGAGTCGAAACTGCGCTCCGGTCGCAGGTAGCCCACAATGCAGATCTTCAGTATCTGGCCGTACAGGTCGCAGTTGAACTCGTGCAGCATGTGCGTCTCCACGCTCTTCTCCTTGTTGTTGTAGAAGGGATTCCAGCCGATGCTGAGCACCATCTTGTGCACGGGTCCATTATCCACATTCGCCCAGCCGTAGTATGCGCCCGTGGGCAGGGATTCCGGCAGGGATTTCACCACCTCCAGGGGAAAGTTAGCTAACAGCGCGGAAACAATGAGTGGTTTGGTTATCAATTAGCAATGACCTTCGAGGCTCAGCGCACATCGCCACCAACCTGTTGGAATGCCCAGCTCTTTGGAGCCGCGTCCGAATCCCCGGACTATCTCGCCGCCAGCGAAGAGAGGTAGTTGGCTTAGCATTTTCCGGCTCTCCTGGTTGCCTGTCCCAGAAGTGCTGCAGTGGCGCTTGAAATGATTCCCAAAGGCGACCGACGAGCTGCGGTTTTGTGTAATGCGATTCTGGGACCGCAGAGCTATACGAGCCAACTTATCCAGGCTAGCGACAAATGGGAGGTGCGGAGAGTAGCGCTCGTTGTGATTGCCGCCTAGCCACTCATATAACTATTAATTTGTCCATGGAACGGCGTAATATTCATAAACACACCGACATAGTTCCGCACTCCAAATAGGAAACAGCTGATAGCCCTGCCAACTTGGGGCAATTTGTGCAGTGACGGTGGTCAGAATACGTACATGGGGCATAAATATGTATGTGTATAAATATACACATTTTGTTATTCGAATTAATATTAATATACTACATATAAATATTTATTAATTAACAGTTTAGCATGTGTCGTAAAACAATACTTTACCGATAACAAAATACTGCGTAGTGTAAACACCAGAGGAAGACACGCACACATGTACACTGTCGAGTTAGCTGCCATCCTGCTCGCACTCACAGTAGTAACCCCTGAGCTACGCCCATGCCTTGAACGAAACCGCGCTATTTCGAAATTGTCGCACTCACACTTACTGCCATAGATCATTCGTTTATTCGTCGAAAACTGTCAATTAACCGCAATACTTCAATGAATAAAGTGGTAAACTCCATCAAGGTGACTTAGTGAATAGTTAATGGAGACAATACAAATCAGGAGAAGCTAATTTGCCATCTATAAAGCACCGTTATGTGGTTATTTCTGCAATAATAAGCGTTTAATCAATATCATAAGATGCAGAATGTGTGCAGGACGTGCATGAGCGACTCTGTCCCTCTGGTGAATATCTTTTCAGATGTACGTGATCCGGCACTCGACCAGACGGAGAGGAACCTCTCCTACATCCTGAGCGAGTGCACCAATCGCCCCGTTCGGCGGGACGACTGCCAGCCGCAGTTCATCTGCCTGTCCTGCGTGCAAGCCGCACAAACGGCTTTCAGGTTCAAGCAACAGTGCGATCGCAGCTTCCAAAGCTTCTGCGAGCTCGAAAAGAAGGATCCCCTCAAGGGCGACCCGGATCAGGAAAACCGGCAAACGGGGCGCAAAAGAGCTTCTAAAGCCGAAAGTTCGTCTCTAGAAGAGCAAGGTGGTACCAAAAACAGACAGATTAAGGTGCTCGATGAAACTGAAAGGTTGGTCGGGGCTTCGAATTGGGCATAATTATACATATATTTAACAATATTTAATTTTAGAGATCACGCAGTATTGCCGAGAGAGTCCAAAAAAGGCAAAAGAAATAAGAATAATAGGGCTCAAAATATCGTTCAAGTCGACGGCAAGCGCTTCGAGTGTTCCCATTGCCATAAAACCTACAAGCACAGATACAACTTAAAGCGACATCTGATCACTCACACTTCCGAGCCGGATCACAAGTGTCCCTACTGTTTGAAGACTTATTGGCGGAGGGATACCTACATCGGGCACCTTGCTACCCATGGTATACGTACCCCGGTTTCCTGCAGACAATGCTCCATGATATGTCCCGACGCCACTCTTCTGGAAGTACATCAGCGGGGCCACAATGCGGGAGCACAATGCGTTGGAAAGGATCTTCCGTTGCTTAAAAGGTACGTGCGGAATTTAGGTAATGTAACATGACTGTAAACCTCTACTCCTAACCAGCTCCGACATGCGCACCCACGACGAGGAAGGCCCTCATGCCTGCCGCCAGTGCTCGGCCATATTCATTGAGCGCATTCAGCTTGAAATCCATCAGCGGGAGCACAAAGAAAAAACAGTCGGGGAAAAATTACCAGTGCCAGAAGATTCCGACTCTGAGTGAGACTCAAAGGAATTCGAATAATTATAACTAAACAAAAGACTTTTCATAGGGAAGCCAAACATTAAACGATGCAGGTGTATTCCTATTTAGGTACTAATCAATGGGTTCCGAGATCGATATGATGGGCGCCAGCGACAAAATGCCTGCTGATGTGGATGCTGAGAATGAGGAGGCATTAATGAGACGCTCTTTGGCGAGTGTTGCTAGGTGTCAGTAAAATCAGTTGGCGGCGACTGTAACTTAAGAGGATGAGGGGCGCACTCACGTCCAACGAGTGGCGGGGCTGCATCAGTGGCATGAGCTTGGGCAGGGGCTGACACTGGCCAAGGACCGGGCATTGCACTGATCCTCTCTTTGTTCCTGCTCCGTCAGGCTGCGCATCTGGTTCTGTTGGTTCTTTGGGTGCGCTGCACATAGCTCAGCGTGTGGCGCTGCCCGTTCATTCCATTAATCCGGATTTTGGTCTAGAACCGTCCGTGGGCTATCACCAGATCGAAAAAAAGCTTCTTCTCGGCTGGGTAGAGATCCTAGACTTGTGCTGGCCGTCAGACAACTGCTCACCCTGACAATGTCACCGCAGCTACTGGACTTGAGGCTTGCGGTCCTAGGTAGACACTGCTCCCGTCTCTTGCGCTGGAGATTCAAACCCTCGGTGGCAACATGGCACTAGACGTAGGAGCAGCTGGATAGGCGCAGCATGCTGTGTCACCTCCGAGGCCTTGAGCAGGTTTTGGAAGCGTTGGTTCAGCATGCCGGTGGATTCGATCCGATGAAAGAAGTTCGACTAGGTGCTTTGGTCTGACTCTGGCCCACATCCTGGACCGATTGCTGTTGGGCACTTCTTGAGCGCGTTTTCCTGATGATGGCAGCCGCAAGCAGTCGGTGAGCGCGAGGCCGACAACTTGGCCGTTGATCGACTGGACGCACTCTTGTAGTCCGTTGGCGAGTGGAAGAGACTCCTCAGGCCCGAGTGCGACTTGTGGGCGGCAGCGGGCAAGTCGCTGCGCTTTCGCAGGTCTAGTTTGCGACTCATGCACTTGCCCCAGGTGAAAAAATTTCTCGTGATGGTGGAGCTGCCGTTGCTGACGTCATGACTGAGATTGGTGTTTCGGCGACTCAGATCGTTGGCTGGCAAAGAATTAGACTTGTGTTAAATGTCGGTAATATTCAAAGGAATATAAGTCACAAAAAACATTCGAAATAACGAAATTAAGTGCGCTTAAATCGTTTTGAACCGCCAGCAAATGGTTTATTAACGTTTTATGAACTAAACATATTGTTATTTATTATTTTTTCTTAATATTATGATTATTTTCATCTTTGACAAATTATTTTAAAGAGTTTTTACTTCTTACTTACTTACTTACTTTCTGTTCCTTAAGTTTTCTAACGTAAATATATTATTTCATCATACTCAATTCATAACTTAATGATGCAGTTTAAAACGACGTCGTTCAGAGATTCTCTTGGCTATGTAAAGCTGTTTTAATTTATTTTTGAGCTTGGTTCAACTTTGGTTAATATAACGAATATATCATAGTAGTAAGGCACTTCATGTATTACAAAATAAGTATTTTCTTTAATTCTCTTTTTAACTTTGATTAAACGATACATTTGGAAGAATTCACGGTA
Source organism: Drosophila watanabei (assembly GCA_008042575.1). Lineage (NCBI taxonomy): Eukaryota > Metazoa > Arthropoda > Insecta > Diptera > Drosophilidae > Drosophila > Drosophila watanabei. The sequence continues at coordinate 581,900 of VNJS01017705.1, read as the reverse complement.
AATACAACGACTGTATTAACTTAAAACATAGAACACATTATTTTCTTAACAAACCAAATATGCTTATTGGTCAAGGAATCACATGAAACTCATAATACAGTTTGAATTCGAACTTCTTAAATTATAACATTTAAACGTAAAAATCAAATTTCATGACTATCAAAATAGAAGTATTTAAACGCTCACATCGAGAACAGCTGCTTGAGCTCTGCGAGGTTGAGACCACCGCCACTCCTTGATGACACTGCACCTTCCTCCATGGGCAGGACCACTTTGGCTATCTCCAGCTTGTAATCCTGCAGAGCTTTAATGCGCTGCTCTATTGTGTCCAGACACATAAAGCGATAGATATAGGTGGGCTTCATCTGACCGTATCGGTAAATACGATCCTGAGCTTGGCGCTCAAGCTGCGGATTCCAATGTAGATCGATCAACAGCAAATGATTGGCCACGTTGAGATTTAATCCCACACCGCCAGCGGTAAGGGAAAGTAGCAGAACCCGCTTATCGTTGCTGACAACGTTGAAATCGCGAAGAACATCCTCGCGTTCTTTGGCGTTCATTCGACCTGTGAAGTCGAGCGTCTCCCAGGACATATCCTGTACACGTTTTCGAATAATGGCCAAAAAGGTGATCCATTGTGAGACGACGATGATTTTATCACAGGTACTGGTGAGTATTTCCTGAATTTTCTCGATAATAAGCTTCAATTTGGCGGAGGGTCGCTCGAATTCGAAAATGGGATTCTGGGGATTAAGCAGCTCTAGAGCCCTGGCTCCATCCAACGGGTCTGATGAATAGTGTCCCGAGGACAGACCATCATTATTTTCCCACCAATTTTTCTCTTCCTCTTCATTTTCCCATGGATCTTTCTCTTTTTTTATGTCTTCCTGCTTGATTTTTGGTCGGCGGTATTCATCATCATCATCTTCGTCGCTATCAGCTTGTTTTGTTTGGTACTTTTCTAATTCGGCGAGGACATCCATCTTCAAGGGTCCTTCCACATCAGCGACATCGACCTTCACGTTCTGCACATCCTCAGCGGTCATTGAGCCACACAGCATCTGTTCCGGAAAACGGGTTAAAGATTTCCAATCGGAGTTTATGTATGTAGAAGAATATACTCACCCCAATCATTATTCCAGGGTGACAGCAAAACTGTCGCAGGCGTAACAGAAGAACCAGGATGACAATACCCTTTAGTTTTTCCCTTGGATTGTAGCCAAGCGATCGCAGGAATCGGTGGTAGATCTCAGTATACTTGGCGTCAAATGTGTCCTTGATAAACTGGGGAGTCCTCTCCGACGAGTAGTAATTCAAATCGCTGTTACCCTTCTCGCGCTGCTGCAGAAACTGACCAAATACCTTTTGCGACAGAGCAGACAGGATTTGGTAAACAGCCATTTCCTGCTCAGATAGCTCCACGCAGATCATCTCGACATGTAAAGTAGGTAGTGCGGGCATGTCGCCAGTGGCCTGAAGCTGCTGCTTCGTCCTGCGCATCATTAGAGGCTTGATAATGAAGTTTAGCCTGCGGTGGCCTGCCATGCCTTCATTCAAATACTTTTTCCATTGTTGGAGGTCTCGAAAATTGGGCACGCCCAAGAATTGCATCAAGGCGAACACATCAATAGCCCGATTTTGGACAGGAGTACCTGTCAAGGCCCAACGGCAGCGTGCTTTCAGTTGGCATACGGATATGCAGCCAACAGTCTTGACGTTTCTTATAATGTGTGCCTCGTCGAGGATGACCCGGTTCCAATGAACTGCGAAGAGCGACGAGGCACTTCCATTTATCCGGTACTCACTCACCACCGTGTTGTACGAAGTTATAACAATATCGTAGGTTCTGATTTGATCGATCCCAATATCTCTGCGATTGGGACCGTGGAAGGTCAAAACCCTAATGGCGTTCGGTGCTACTTTGGTTGCTACCTCCTGGGCCCATTGGCACATCACGCTCATGGGACAAACCACCAGTGTGGCAGCCTTTGAATATCGAGTTTCCTCCACCACGACCTCATCATCGGACTCTGAGATTTCCGCTTCGGGAATGTTGCACACACGCTTCGCCGGCGGCTCGTATTTTTCCTCTTCGTCTTCGTCTTCCGAGGATTCATCATCGAACATGCGGAATTTGGGAATTTTTTTGACCTTAAATCGATGAAATTCTTGAGTCCACTTTTCTTCCAAGGCCCGCTTCCTGTCCGCCCTTTTTTTCTGTTCGGTTTCTTCCGAAGCCAAGACCAAGGCGATCATACTCAGCGTCTTGCCCAGTCCCATATCGTCCGCTAGGATGCCGCCGCATATTATTTGTCGCTCCCGGAACTGCATCCATCTTAGGCTAGAACATTGATGCTTCAGCAAACGGACTGTCAAGGCGGCAGGCTGCTCCTCTAGGTCGTCGACAGTGGGCGTTGGCCCTACGGGCTCATATATGGTCTAGAATATTGTAAAAATTAGAATACGATCAGAACCTTTGGATAACTTACCTTCAAGCTGCTGATAATATTGGTTTTGTGCTGGTAGAACTCGGCCGAAGTGTGCTTGCCCTTGTGGCGATGGCGGTTTAGGCCGGAATATAGGTTGGCCCAGCGAGGCTGCTCGATTTCTCCGTTTTCCCCGTTGTTTTCCACCTTGATGCTGACTGGCACATCATCGTTCCTAATGCGCAACGTGTCCAGGAACTCTCCTAACGATTCCAGAGCAGCTGTTAACTTTTCCAACTGCATTTTTACACATTGCAGCTCCTCCCTGCTGGCAGCGGGATTTTCGTCGAATTGTCGCTGGCGCTGCTCCAAGGCCATAATTTTCTGGACCATCTCGTCGATTTGCGCCTTCTTTTCCAAATATTCCTTCTCGCTTATGAAAATGGCATCCTTATCGTCAGCATATTCTGCAAAGAACCGATTTAGTCGCAAGGTTTTGAAGTTTTCTCAGCACCTACCGCTTGATAAGCCAGTTTCCAGATCATCGACTTCAGTTTTGAGCTGATTGCTAATTTCATCAGAACTGTTCGACAACTGGCATGTTACATCACTTAGTGCAATGTGGGTGTTATCAGAATCCAGATTGCCAGGGGAATTACAAATCTTTCCCAAAGTAATGTTTTGACTGCTGATCATTGATGAACTGCAGCAGGGCGGCGACTCTGCCCTCTTGTCCTGACTCCCCATCTCTGAAAGATCACTTGTTTACAGATGAGCACATGAAGTAACAATTGACATATTTACCATCTGGAGCCATCTGAAAAGGTTTAAATTAAGAAATTGCGACGTCTGCAATGAAGATAGTTTAAAGAAGTCCGCGTGCAGTATTGCAAAGTGCAGAAATGCGGGCAACCGATAAGTGGTATTTCGATAGTTGCTCCTCAATCATGTTGGATCGTGTTACAAAAATCAAAATCATCAATAAAATTAAATCAAGTTATCAAAAACAAAGAAGTCGTATTCGTAACCAGAAAATTCAACTATTTTTTTTCGCAGCCGTCCTTTTTAAACCCTAGTATTTAAATATTTCAACATATCGATAGGTTCATCCGATTCCTATAAGGTGGCATCTCTGAACCTTCGCTAAGTGGCAACGCTGGAGTTAAATGGCGCTGAGTTTGCAAGCATCGTGCGAGATTGATTAGAATAAATTGCCCAAATGTCCAGCGAGGATACGTTTTACAGCGAGGAGGAGGAGGATGCGGTGGTCAGCAACACAAGCTCGGGTGAGTGATTGTCAGTGATAGGCGGTGAGCAAGTGCAAGGCCCTAATCCGTGTTTTGCAGGGCGCTCAAGCCGCTCCTCCGGTCTTCGGAACCGTTATAGCAACGCCACTGGACAGTCGAGCGTTGTTATAGATGAAACGGGTTCGGAGGAGGAGGATTCGGGGGAGGAGCAGTCGCAGCACTCCGAGGAGGAGCATTCGGGCGAGTCCGAGGAGGAAGTGCGTCAGCCCGCAAGGAATCGTCGGCGTGCACCGCGCCTAGTCTCCGAGAGTGAAGATGACGACGAGATGGACCAGCGCGCACTGTCCCCCTGCACGCGCATGAGTATCACCGGGGTGCGCCCCCAAGATCTCAGCGACGGTGACAGCGAAATAGAGTATAGTAACGAGGAACAGGAGGCGGCCGTTGACGAACCAGAGCGCGAGGAAATGGCCGCCGCTGGTTTGCGGCAGGCTGTGGACATGCCGCGCTATACCGCTCAATTTGCGGAAAATATCAAAGAGGATTTGCACTCCACCTTGTTCCAAGGCACCGAAGATGTAGTGCACCTGAACGATTCTAGCGGCAGTGGCAGTGATGTACTCATTCTCAGCAACAAGGAGCCACTTATAGAGATATCCAGCACGGATGACGAAGCCTCTAACAAGGAGAACCTGTCTGCTCCTCCCACTATGCGTCCAACCAGATCTTACTCGCCACGAAGCAGCGCTGGCGCTCCCGGGGTCAAGACGGGCAAGAACCTCAGCCAGCCCACGATTCAGGCTTCTTTTAAGCAACGCAACTCGCCCGCCTCGCGCAAATCCCGCGTGATGGGCGATGACCAAAAGGCGATCACTCAGGAGAAATATCACGAGGAGTTGCGCAAGCTCACTGAGATGCGTAGTCAGATGAGCGATGCCGAGAAGCTGTTCGAAAAGGTGGCCAGCAAGCTGCCTGACAAAGGCAGCCAGATAAAGAAGCGCATCGATGGCCTGCGTAGGGATATTGAAGTCAAATCGCAGATGATAAACAACATGAAGGTAGAACCAGGCAATGCACCCGCCATTAAGGTAACCAAGCCGGTTTTGCCTGCACCTAGTACCCCGCAAAGCGACGCCGCTGAGTGGGAGGAGCTGTCTGCGGCAGTCCACCAGATTCAACCCGTTTATACAGGTACCCAGGGAATGGCTACGTTTAACAACCAGAAGGCTCTGACACTGGACTCACTAAAGGTAAAGGTCCCAAAGTTTAAAGTTTTTGAATATTCTGAGTTTATATCGTATGATGAATCTGAACGGATATCTGAATATCGGGCTCATATTTGAGGGTCGCTGGGCACGAGTTACTGTGCGGCGGCTGTTCAAGAGCCCGCTAAGATTATAGTTTCACAGCTGAATAAGTTAGGCTACCGGCATATCCAAGGCCGCCTTCATTGTGCAACAATTCTAACAATTTTTTACTCTAGGACCTGCATGACTCGCTGAAAGATTGCCCAGGACCCGATGTGCTGGCGGAGGACCCGAGTGGTCTAAAGGTACCCCTGATGGGTCATCAAAAGCACGCCTTGGCTTGGATGTCCTGGCGCGAGAAACAGCAGCCGCGAGGGGGCATTTTGGCCGATGACATGGGCTTGGGCAAGACACTGACCATGATCTCATCCGTGCTAGCATGCAAGAATCGCCTGGAGAGCGGTACTGGCGATGATAAAGACAGTAGCGATGACGAAGACGAGAAAGGTAACCACCGGAAAAGCGTAGGGGGTTGGAACTCAAAGGGTCGCAAGGACAGTAAGTTTGAAACTTTTGACATTTTCTGTAAAAGTGTCTTGACATGTCATTTTTCAGCCCACAAAGGTGGCACCCTGGTGGTGTGCCCGGCCAGCTTGCTGCGTCAGTGGGAAAGCGAGGTGAACTCCAAGGTTATGCGTAATAAGCTGACCGTTTGTGTGCACCATGGCAATAATCGGGAAACAAAGGGAAAGCACCTACGCACCTACGACATTGTGGTGACCACCTACCAAATTGTGGCGCGGGAACATAAGGAAAAGAGTGCTGTGTTCCGGGTCAACTGGCGCCGCATCATCCTGGACGAGGCACATGTGGTGCGAAACCACAAGTCGCAGTCCTCGATGGCCGTTAGTGAACTGCGGGGAAAATTCCGCTGGGCTTTAACCGGCACTCCCATTCAAAACAAGGAGCTCGATGTGTACGCGCTGTTAAAGTTCCTGCGCTGCTCGCCGTTCGACGACCTGACTACCTGGAAGAAGTGGATCGATAATAAGAGTGCCGGTGGACAAAACCGGCTCAATCTCTTGATGAAATCACTCATGCTGAGACGCACCAAGGCGCAGCTGCAGTTGGAGGGAAAGCTGAACAGCCTTCCGGAGAAGGAGACTCGCCTTATGGAGATCAAGCTGGACACTGATGAGATGAATGTCTATCAAATGGTGATGACGTACTCGAGAACTCTGTTCGCACAGTTTCTCTTTCAGCGCGCCGAAAAGGATACGGACGCGAACTTTATATCCGATGCCAATAAGCCCACATATAACCAGATCAAAGATCCCAATGGAGCCTACTACAAAATGCACGAAAAGTTCTCCAGAATGGCTGGCGGCAATCGTGAGGTCAAGTCCCATGAAATTCTGGTGCTTCTACTGCGTTTACGTCAAATTTGCTGCCATCCCGGTTTGATTGATGCGGTAAGTTGTGGTTATATATTAATAATTGGATTTTATTCACATGTATTTTTCCCGCAGATGCTTGAAGGAGAGGAGGCTGTCCATCACAATGACAGCAGCGACAGCGACTCGCCGGAACTCGACTTGTTAGCGCAACTCAATAAATTGGCCATTAAGGACACGTCCACTTCTTCGCAGTCCGGCGTCGGCGGCAACGACAATGGCGAAGATGATCCTCCGCTACGGGGAGAAGAGGCACGCTTTGCCAAGGCCTCCAAGAATGTAATGAAGCGCAGCAATCCGGTGTTTAATCTGAGTCGTCCCTCTTCCAAAATGATCAAAGTAATGGACATTCTTAAGGATAACATACTGAAGAGCAGGGATGACAAGGCAATCCTAGTATCGCAATGGACATCGGTGCTGGATATATTGCGCGATCATTTAAACAAAGCGGGAATGCAAACTCTGTCGCTGAACGGGACCATTCCAGTGAAGAATCGACAGGACATTGTTAACCAGTTCAACGATCCCAATAACAATAAGCGTGTCCTCTTGCTCTCCCTCACTGCTGGCGGTGTGGGGTTGAATCTCATCGGTGCCAACCACCTGTTACTTCTTGATCTACATTGGAATCCCCAGCTGGAGGCTCAAGCACAGGATCGCATTTACCGCGTCGGCCAAAAGAAGAATGTGATTATCTACAAGTTCATGTGCGCGGACACTGTTGAGCAAAGGATAAAGGCCCTGCAGGATAAGAAATTGGAACTGGCAAACGGCGTTCTAACGGGCTCCACTGTTAGTTCCAAACTCTCAATCGATGACCTCAAGGGTCTCTTTGGATTATAGAACACTGTAGAAATGTAAAATACGCACCAGATTCAGCTTTAAGTAAGAACACCCATTTATGTTTATTTACAGCGAATTATTTATTTAAGATAAATGTATAATTGTTTTATCTTCTTTTATCCTTTGTTTCGAAGCATTTGTATGGAAATTAACTAGGATGCCATTTAAATTGTTTAGTGTTTTACAGTGAGTTTCGTTTAAATTGAAATGTGTTTTTTCTACTAAGTTGTAATATCCTTATCCTAATATTTCGCGTTGTTTTTTCAAGCAGACACAAATAAATTCCACTACAAATTGAATAGCATAACATATTTGGTTTTTGTTAAAACGTACAAGAGAAAACGTAAGTGTATAAAAAAGAAGAATGTGTACATTAAGCTTAAAACAGTACGCTACACTATTTTCGGATCAGCCAGATCAGTTCTTACGAAACAATAATAAACCGCAGGATGCTTTCTCAACATTGCAGCGCACAGCCAAAGAAACCGTAATGTATTTGAATTAGGAAAGTTGAGGTATATACAAAGAGCTTATAATAACAATATACGGACGTAAGGCATTACTTATCCTGTTATCATAAGGTCTTTGGAATATCCCTTCTGGTTCGTTCTGATAATCTCGCATCTAATAAACATTTTATCGGTATATAAGGAACGGTTTTGAATTAAGTTGTTACCTTTGCCCTTTCTCTATCGCGTTCTGATTTAAAGTGATCATGAATAGTTCCATTATTTGTTTAATCGTGTGCCTTGATATTTTGTTTTTGTGCAGTTTGGTATAAGATTCTTGATTATTCATTTAGAGAAACTTCAATTAACTATGTTATATACAATACATGTGCATATGAAATAATGAAATAGTAAACAGTTTGATTTGTAATAAATTAGCTCACCAAAAAGCCCTTTACAATCTCTAAGAACTGTGTTATTATTTTTAAGTTTTTTGAGATCAATTTGAAAATGTTTTCGGGTATTACATAATCATACTCTAGGTATTTATTATTATTTTCACATTTCGTTGGAATTACGCCAAAGCCTGGTTAGATATTAAATAACATTTATGCGGAAGTCGGGGGTTTTCTTTTTGTCACGTTCGGTAAATAAGGATCATCCATTCTCATATGATTTTTTAGTTATCGCTGCGGAATAAAGAAAACAAAAAGCATTTAATTAATATTTTCAGCATCAACTAGTGCTCTTTAATTAGTACGAAATTCTAGAATACCAATATGCTTAAGCGCGAGAGCGGCATAAAATAATTTTTAGTGTCAGCGATTCCAGCGCGCCCATATGGGTGCACTGTCTCGGCCATAAAATCCATTAAATTCATTGTAATGTCTGTCAGTCAGTCAAAGACAGAGCGGCCCAAGATATCCTGGGCCAGCTTACCTGCCCTGTCCGTAGCCGTGTGTCCCTGTCCGTGTCCTCGGACTCTTAGGCAATGAGCTCTGCTCTGGCGCTCGTAAAAGCAAATTTTATAGCCACCGTTGCCCACGGACCAGACCAAGTGGCTGATGTCTCGGGCTGAGCCAAGTCCGCACAATATGCCAAGCAGCTGGGCCCCGCCAAAGACCCGAGAGCTTGATTTTTATAATGCGAAATGTGATTTTTACGACGCGTTTTAAGATAATGCGGCAGGCGCTGAGTCTCGATTCTCGATTCGTTTTGCCTGATTTCTAATTGTCGCAGCCGAACACTCATTTGAGCTCGGGGTGAACACTGAAAACCACTTCGTCCAGCCTGAACCATGCAACTATTACAGAATTGTCAGCGGCTTCTCTTCAGTCGGTAATAAATGTCAAAGAATATTGAAAAATAATCAGATTTTCATTCGAGAGCCGCTGATGTGGGTGGAATTTCAGAAGGGGATTCGAGGTGTTCCATTTATATATTAAAAAAATATAATTTCTGTTTACATTTTAGCAAGGGATTTTTTAATAATTATTTTGGCAAAGTTCAAATGCTCTTAAAATTTAATTAGTATTGATTTTTAGTATCAAAAGACACACAAATTATATATTATGACTATAAATGATCCTCTCTGCCCATAGAGTATTCTACTATTCATCCTTGAACTTCTGGGGTTTAGCGATTTTATGTATTTTTTATTTTCCTCTGCAGTTTGAGTCAAGTTTTTACGATGCCCACGAAAAAGTTTCCACAGAAAAAGGAGTAGCTGAAAATGATTCTTGAGTACGCTTCGGTTCGGTTAGGTTTGGTTTCTGGTTTTGTATACATCATACATTATTGTTTATTTTTTAATAATGCGTGTCCACTAAAAACCGAAAACGAACCGAAGAGGAAGCGTAACGCGGCACCATAAACAGCGAAGGGCGCTCGGCACGCAAGACGTCGAAGAATAATAAACACGAACGCCGAAAAACAAATGGATGTGTGAGTGGTGAGTGAGTGGAGTGGTTCTGAAACCGAAGCAGGGATTGGGCCCGGGATTGGGATTGGGATTGGGACTGGGATTGGAGAAGAGCTGGGGGAAACCAGAGCAAAATGCCGGAGCGAAATTCGAGCAGCGTAAGCTGAAACCGAACTGAGCTCGCTGAAAACTATAACATTTTTGTTTTTATTCCTTTATTTTGTTGTTGTTTTTCCTTTTTTTTTTTTATTTTTATGGCAAGCATTGCATTTATTATGGCAGCCCCCGGCTATCAAGAGCAGGCTCACACCCGGGCGACGATGATGATGACGACGATGACTCTGTGGTGCACTAAAAACGAAGGGATTTGCTCTTTTTAATGGCAACTCAGCGGAAATTAGAAATCGGCGGAAATTGTATGGCAACAATAATATTCACAATATATTGTTTAATGTTTAATGTACGCGGAGTATGTTTATGCATAATCTTGATCTTCGGAGAGGGAAAATCATCAATGTGGCTACAAAGTTGCTGAATAAACCGGAAGTCGGCAGAGCTTTATGATATCTTTTAATAACCGTTAAGTTTACCAATTGAACTGCAGCTAATATCTGTTTAAAATTGTAATTTTTATAGCATACGCTTTAAATATATTTAAACAATCAACAATTTGTTAGTACGTTAAGTCTCTGTAAGTTCTTAACATTCGCAATTGGTTTTAAAAGGAATACAAATTTTAGTAAAATACAAAGAGGCACCATAAAATAGGGAATATACTTTTTATATATTTTCTAAGCCATTACTATTTCCTAATTATAGTTCAGGAGAATCAACACCGTTTCTACTGGTGCTTAAATATTTTTCTCATATCACTTTGATGTGTATTTTAAATATTTTTATTACGTTTGCGTTCGTCCGCCTGCCACTTTTAATGTGCCAAAACATCAGTCAATTTACAGCGTGTGTGCGAGGACACCTTAAATATGTACAAACAAATTAGATGGGAAATATAACTAGACCAGGCATATGGGAAGACATTTGAGAGTTTGAGTTTTATTTTGTTTCGTTGAGGCGCAGTGTCTAGGAAAATGCACGGCTGCGAATGGAAACAAAATATCGTAAAACGGAAACTTATGCATTTATTGCCGTTTTGGCCACGGAAACAAAAGCAAGTTGGAACGGAATTGAAGTGCCATTCCAAAGGATATTCGCTCCTTCCACTCTCGCTCTCTCTCTATATATGCGTGTGCGAAATGAAATGCTTTCAGGAACGCGAAGGATCTCCCCAAGGCTCGTAAAAGTTTTCTTCAGTATTGTTTGCCCGCTTTTATGGTCTCGAGTTTTGCCCGGAATAATTGTTTGTTGTTGCCGATGTTTGCTTCCTTTCTGCTTTTTTTTTTTTTTTTTGTGTCCAACAACCGACCGACGGACTCTTTTTAATAAGTTTGATTTGGTAGTTCAGCGGATCCCCATCCATCACAGAGAGTTAAACGAACTTTCCCATAGTTTTACGAGATCCAACGACCTGACTTTGTAGTCTCGCCCTCTCAAAGGAAACGTTTAATTGCAGCCCAGAAGTTCTTCTAGGCTTAGAAGAGGGCACCAAATACCAAATACTTGCCTTGCGTCCGAAGGAAAAAAAATATTTTCACGCAGCTCTCGAGCGATTCAGTTTCGGTTTTATGATCCAGACCCATAAAAACTGAACACTGCGACTTGCGTCCCTTTGATGCAGGAGGAGGAATATGCCACCGGAGGACTGCGGCGAGAGGTGACAGGAGCTATGTATGCTGGGGGGTTTTTAATGGGCGCCGAACAATCGAAGGGCCAGGAGTGCTGCCGCTTCTAGACAAGATTTAGATGCCAATTCGCTCCTCTTTCATAATTCCGCAATGCGAATATTTTATTACCTTAGACGAGACCGAAACATTGAAATATGCATTCTGAAGTGTCGTCTTCGCGGTCTGTCAGGCCAGCAGCATCGTAAAATGGAAAAACAAAAAGGGAAAAAAGAAAACGCAGAAAAACGTCGGAAATAAAATTGTGCGAAGCGTAAGTTTTGATGTTTCGATGCCCCGCGATGCCCGGCGATCCCCCATCCTGCATCCGAACCCGAAACCGAGACCTATTCCTTCATTTTTCGAGAGGGGGCCAGCAACTGGAGATGCCCTGGCGCCACTTGAGTTTTTAATTAAAGCAAATCGCTTAGCAAAACAAAAGGCAACAAAATGCTCAAACGCTGAAAACAAAACACAAGCTCGTCTTGCTGCTTGCCGTCTCAATGAAAATATATAAACAAAAATGCCAATGCCAGCATGGAAATTCAACACTTGCCGCTCCCGAATTAAGCAACTGCAACAGCAACAGCAGCAGAAGCGCCAAGCAAATGGCAAAATGCTTCCAATTGCCAAGGAGAAGGGGTTCCAGGAGGAGCAGGAATTGTTTTTCATCAGCAGCCAGGATCCAGGCAGCTTTTGTTGCCCACGTTGCAGAGTCATCAGGACAAATGATGAAAAAGCCATTGCATACTTTCGTGCGCAGTACGGAAGTGCAACCGACAGCTCACACACACACATATATATATTCAGCGACTGCAACCCGTTCGGCAGATGAAAACAACGGGAGCAAAGGGACTAGGACACGGACACGGACACGGTCCTGGACCTGAAGGCAGCCAACCCAAATGGTGAGCATAAAACTATGCTGCGAAATTGATTTGATTAAAGGCAAAGCGCCTGGGCCAGCATGCGAAATGAGCTGCCAGAGCGGAAGAGCGGAAGAGGAAACGGAAACAGAGAGAGAGGTGCCTCCCTATAAAGAAACCTTTGGCGAATATAGGGCGAGACTCATTTTAAAAGTATTATGTTTTAAAATATAAAATAAAAAGTGTTGGGATTACTTTTAAACTTCTGAACAAAGTGATCTTGTTTTCTTAGTAATTTTAAAACGATTTCTTTTCTCCCGAAGTATTTGGAAAGAAAAAGGACTCAGATTACATCTAAAAAATACAAGTAGGATATATGGGTTTTGTTACCAGGGTTAGCTTAAGGTTCTTAGTTTGTTTTATTTATATTTGATATGGCCTAATAGAAGCTTATATGATAGGAAAATTATCTCAAGACTCCTGAAAAATTGCTCTTTAAAATTGATTTTTAATAATAATGATAATGATAATAAATCTAAAATATTTGTATCATCCCATTGAAATATACTATAAATATTAAATTTTAAACTCTAATCTATTGAAGTTTGTAATAATTACTAAGTATTTCTTCAACTCCCAGAACCTAAAATATATCTTCAAAAGAAGTTCAAGTTGCACTTACACAAAGAGGACAGCCGCCGCTGCCGCTGCTGCCACGGCGGCAGCAACGTTGCGATACTGCTACGTGGCAGCCGTGGAGCTGACCAGATGATGGCCATGATGGTACGATCCATTGCTGCTGCTATGCGCCGGCGGCGGCGTAGTAGGCGTCGTAGGCGAGGCCGAACGCGACCTTGGTCGCCGGCTAAGCGTAAGCGTCGTTGAGGAGGTGGTGGCCATCGTTGTCACCATGGTGGGCGAGGCGGCGGAGTGTACGGTGCTGATGCTGCTACCAGGCCGCGACCTCGTCGGCGAGTGCTTGGGATGGAGGTTGGTCGCCGGTCCGCTGGGACTGCTGGGCGAGCGGCTAAGGGCCAGCGGCTCTGGTGTCGGCGGACGGATGTGGGTGAACGGCAGGTGGGTGAAGTTAGCTCCATAGCGCCCGTGCTCCATGGTCGGGTACAGGTACATGGGCGCTCCGTTCACCAGAGCCATCGGGGTGTAGTAGTGGTAATAGATCTGGGCTGTAATGCGGTTTATCTCCACGCGTGCTGGGAATTAATGAAAATTCAATGATTATATGTGAGCTGTGACAAGAGTTAATGGGAGAAAATCAAAACGGTTTATAAACATGGAAGAGGGATCCCTTTCCCTAAAAGGGATTTGAATTGTTTATTTCATTAAAGAAACCTGAAGGAATGGCTTACCACTAATTTAAATCAGTAACTTTAGCTAAGCAAACTCAAAATATAATCAGTATAAAATATTGTTTATAATTATTTGCTTAGAAATCCTTAAAAACTACACTTTTATTTAATAATTCTCTAGTTATTGTTTTGGTTTATTATATCGTTTGTTATACACACTTTCTATACGGAAGACCAGAGCTGAGCCGGTCATAATATTAAATACAGTACGCACTTAAGTCTATCCCACCCGGGAAGGCTCATATGTGAGCCATTTTGGCCCGGACTCCCCCTACCCGACACCCGTAACCCGACCGGGCTAAGACCCACCTATGGCCCCGGAATGCACTTTATGTGCAACCTTCGCACGGTGCTCACACAATAAGCCCCAAGCCGGTGCCCATTCCCATTTCAGCTGCCACGCCCTCAAATCCACATCCACATCCACATCGCAAACCCAGCTCCGGCTCCAGCTCCAGCACCAGCTCCAGGCCGGGCAAGGAGCCTTTTGTCTTCCGCTGACTCCCCGCCTTATCTGCGTGGCAAAAACTTTTCAAAATTTTACTGCTTGCTGCAACATCAAAATGCCAAGTTTTTACGATTACGCTGCTGCTGCTGCTGCTGCTGCAATTTTACTTAATTTTAATGGGATTTTTTCTTCCGCCAACTGCAGAATGCATTAAACAGGGCCAGAGCATACGAGAGAGAATTACGCATGAGCGTGCCTCCATCCAGCACCATCCCAATAACCATTGCTCTGCTCCTTGGGAGGAGCTGGAGCTGGAGCTGGAGCCAGAGCTGGTGGAGGTGCCTACCACCAGGTCCGTGCTAGTCCAGAGACCCAACCTATTCGCAACTAATGCCGCCCGACCATTGTGCGATTTGACGAAATAATAAAAAGTCGTAAAAAAGTTGTGACCCAAGAAGGTTTTTGTTGGGTTTTGGGGTGCGCAAAGGGCATCCTTCCCATCAAAGTACTTGCTAATATATAGCCAACTCTCCTTGGGTTAGTCCATAAACCAAGTCCTGGTGTTGGCTTAATTAGAGGAATGCATTTTCGAGCAGGTTTAGCTTCGCGTAGGGAGCACCTTCTAAGCATTCCAATAATTTGGAAAGGAAAAGTCTAGATTAATTCGCAGTACTTTGGACTGGAAGTGGAACTGCGACTGGGACTAATGAGTAATGAAATAAGTCAACTGAAAAAGGGATATTAAGATTTGTACAAATATTTTTTTTACTGTTTGTAGTACAAGAAAAACTGTCTTAATAATTTGGATAGTTTGGGGTTAGAGGTTTAATTTGCAAAGACATTTTTGAACAGATTTTAAACTGGAATGTTTTGTTAGTTAATATTTTTTAAACATAAAACAGTGACTAGTTAAAGAAACAATAAGTTCATTAAATCTGGATCATACATAGTAACAAAATATGATAGTTTCTTTTGTAATACTTTTACACATCTAAATTCCCTCTCAATATCTGTAAGGTTTTATTTTTCAAAGTTGTACCTTAAGTTCTCACTTCATATTTAGGTCTTAAAACTCCTCGACTTATAATTTCCTTAAATTTCTTTCAAACGCCGAACAAAAAGTTAAATTATAACTGCTACGCAGTGGGAATATGACCAAAACATAGCTCTGGCTCCTAGTTTATGGCAAAATATTACTCAAGCTCCTTGCTATGCAATTATTTGTGCTTCCTCTTGCCGCAGGTTTATAATCTGAGGGTTTGCAGGCCACAAAACCTCGACAATGAGTTCACGGTTGAGTTGGCTTCGGCAACGGAAGGAAGGAATGAAGGCATCCGGGGCATGGCATGGGCATGGACATGGGCATGGGCATAGCTATGTCCAGCCCGATTACGTTGGACATAGAAGCCTTTATGACAAACTGGTTGCTTATTATTTAGCAAGCTAGGACCAGGCCGGGACGATGATAAATCATGATTGTCTATATACGTATGTGGATCAGATGTCTGGCACAAGTGGCAGCTTGTAACTCGGCGGCGGGCAGTAAAAATGACAGTAGCGAGAAACTTGGTGGCAGTGGCGGTGGCAGTGAGTTGACGAGGAATAGAAGTTGACGCTGCACAAATATTTTACGATCCACCCACAATATGAAGTCGTAAAGTTGGAAATTTTTGCTTCCTGCTGCCGCTGGGTCTGCACTTTCCTATAGTTTTTAATAAGCATTGGTAAATGTGCTCGGGACGAAAGTGGAAAGGAATTCGCACTGGACTGGTTTGAGTTGGGACAAAGCCATATGACTGCCATGATGACAACGATGATGATGATGATGATGATGATGCGGCCCGCAGCTCGTTATAGCGCCCCGTACAAAATGGTGTACTAGCGAGTCTATTTTTTATGGGAAAGCAAAGAAAGGCGTCGCTGCAAATATGAGCGAAACGTCAGGATATGGGAATGTGTCGTAAAATTATTTCCTGCGTCCGCGCTAGATTCCATAGTTTAGAGTTTACTACTTATATCCACTGAGTCACGCACAACCCATGAACAAGATTAAAAAGGGGCCAAGAATTGACTAACTAGATGGTAAGCTATGTACTGGGATCTATTAACTAATAACTTGATTGGTTGGGTTGAAAGTATGATTGACAGGATAGGAATAAGGCAAAAGTATCCTATATAATTTTTGTCCTCTTATGAAATAAAGTAAAACCATATTATACTTAACTAATTTTTTAAATTTATATATATGCTTTCCAGAATGCTAATTTATCTTCTTTGTCGTGTACATTTCTCATTCAGAAACCTTTACTCATATAGAAAAATAACACCTTTGGGTGAAAACTGTTCACATTATGAGCTCCGCCGTCGCATAAAGTAAATCGCAGCTTCGCAGCATTTCAATAAAACTCTCAAATCTTTGGGCATCAAACGCTCGCTCTCTCCTCACATGTCGAGCTTGAGCGATTCTTCCCTTACTTCGCGCACAATTCAACCATAAACACTTTTAAGCTTTATGGTGCCCACATTTACACGTCGCCATTGCCAATGCCATTGCCTACCCCGGGAGTAACCCGTAGAGGAGATTGGAGGAGATTCTCCCAGCGATTCCTAAAAATTCCGCCGTGACGTGTTTAGTGCCGAGAAGCGGCATTGAGCTGTTACGGCCGGAGGAGTGTGGGTATTCCAGCTACCTGGTGGCGGACAGAGGTGATGGAGACTAGAGCAGATTTTCACAAGCTCAAAGGTTGTACACTTGAAACGAAAGTATATAACTATATACTATCCTATACTATAACGAGATATCCTCTTAAGTTGTATTGTATTACATTTACAATACACTCTTTTTATACAATCAAATTCAAAATTCAAATTGCAGTTGAAATTCATATTAAATATTAATTCATATTAAATATTTAAAGCTCACTTTTCACTTAGATAAATTAAGAATTTTATGAAATTGTAGCTTTTAGTGAAATAATATTTTAGACAGTCTATATAATTAAAAAGAACTCGAGAAGAATGCATATTATTTTATTAATTATTCCAATCTTTCTAAAAAAAACTAAGCTTAACTAGAATGCCTTATGATTTTAATAAAAAGGTGATTTTCTTAAGATTCCAAGTTAAATTTTTTCAAGTGCAAGGCTTTCGGCTATGGTGTTGGCAATGTCGTAAATTTTTCGCATGCATTTTTCGGTTTAATGATGCATTTACGATCCCACCAGCAGTGGCGACACAGGCTACTCCTGGCTGCCAGTTTCCAGTTGCCAGTTCTCAGTTCTCAGTTCCGAGTTCCCAGCTCCCAGCTGCAAACTCCTGACTCCCAGACTCCGCTCCTTGGCATCGGGAAACTTCATCTGCTGGGACGAGCAACGGTAATGGTTTCGTGAAATGGCAACAACTTGAAAAGCAATCGTTACGATTTTTAATGTCATCAACAAAACAAACAACAGCTGATACTTCGGTAAGGCGGCATTTGAGGGACTTCCGGGGAGTTTCCTGGATATTTCGGGTTTCCATTTCCATTTCATTAATCAACGCTAAACTTATCGCACCATTTTAATGATTCTGTTTAAGGAAAATAGTTTATTTCTGGCATTTTATCCTCTTTTTTTTATATAATAGTTATTCTGCTGGGCTAGGTCTTACTTAAGTTGATAACAATATGTTACAATGTCGATGAGAGTTATTGTTATTATTAAATAATACAATTAGAGTTTCGCAAGACATCGATAGAGTTAACGTTAGCCTAAATATATATATATCCATCGTTTGTGCACCATCTCACAACATTTCTGATACCAAGTTCCCCAGGACATTACTTCTCGGGTAACCATATGGTGGTTACCTGGTTTCGATACAAACTGACACGTAGAGAAGAACTTTTTGAGATTAGCTTTCAAGTCTATTTGAATGAGTATAGAACATTGTTTCCTTCATTATAAGTAGCTGATATTTATTAGTTGTGGATGAATACTTTGTACTTAGATTCAATTAAGTACTAAAGCGACCAAAGAGTAACTCGAGTAGTGACTGACGAGAAGGGCATTGATCAGGCTGCGGTATCGATTAAGCAAGTAAATCGCACCCAGACCTTTAATTAGCCTAATTAGTTTTACAAAACACTTAAGGAGCGCTAAACTTAAGCTATACAACCGATGTGCGGATGCGAAGAGTCGAAGTGCGAATATGTTGAACTTCCAGTTACAATGTGGTTAGTGGACTGTTGATTGCTGTTTGTGGATTTTGCGTAGTTTGTTTCGAAACCAATTTAAAAATTTGAATAAACATTCTTGGAATAATTAATTTAAATAATTAAATCCGCGTGCGCCAATTACTTAGTTGCTTGTTAATAAAGATCCATTGGGGAATTGTTGATTGAAGAGAAGTGTGTTGTTGATTGTTGAATTGTTGAATAAAGGCCGGTCATCAGATATCTCCGCATTGGGGTAATGTTGATTGATGAAAAGGAGCATCACACATTGGGGAAGTGTTGATTGAAGAGAAGAGTTGAGTGTTGATTGTTGAACTGTTGAACATCTCAGCATTGGGGTATTGTTGATTGATGAAAAGGGGGCATCACACATCGATATATTTGGCTTGTTGATTGAAGATAATCCAAGTGGCGCTTTAGCTTACCGATACATTCGATATACATATGTACAGAGGCTTAGCCCCCTCAAAAAAGAACTCTATGTTACCGCACTTGCCAAGTTACGAAAGTTAAATTCTAGCATTAAGCTATCAAGTGAGGCTGTTGCTGAACAATAAATATCAGGGCAAAGTAATGCATTTACGTTACTCTAGTTCATGAAAAATTATCATCCACATTGCCGTGTTGCGTTGCGTAGCTCACCCCCGTCATAGATATTCAAATTGTGCTGACGGGAGTACTCATTCACAACGTATTGGCCTGGTTTGGATCAGATCGAAAGACATTTGCCATTGATTAAACACGTCCATGCAACCAGTCTGGAGGCTATATATATTGGGGGATTGACCGATTGGCAGACTTACCCTCTTCGATTCGCCGGGAAGCCTCCTCAATATTGGCGTCAGCATCCTTCAATATCACATACATGAGCGGCATCAGCTCCCAGGGATAGCGGAATTTCTCTAATAGCTTTTGGCAATAGTCTAGGAAAACGTCTTGGCCTGCAAATAAAAAACACCCAAAGGAAAGGAAAGTCGTTAGTTTAGTCAATTAATCGATCTGGCATCGATCTTTGCAATTTATTTAACAATCGGTCTCGATAAAAAAATACCGAGTACGGCCCACAGTTTAAACGTTAATGGTTCCTCGACTTGAGGAGGTAACATTTTGTAAGCCAATTACCGTTTTTATAACTTGTTTCGATTCGAGGTCTATTTAATTTTCTGCAATTATCTGGCAGAAGGCGACAGTTGGTTTTTTTCTTCTTGTTATATGTATAATTTAAATATTTCTCAAATCAGAGTCTGGGAGAATATTTTAGCTTGAAAAGTAAACATATAAGAGAAAACGGTCGTAAAATATTTCTTGTTCCCATGATTTCTGATCACGACTGATCTGCAATCGATCTCCATTGACATATCTCTTTCGTACAAACAAACAATTCGACATGAGTAGACCCAAGCCCCATAAAAAAGGAGCCATTCTTCCTTGAATTTCGCCAGGCTGCAAAATTGCAGCCATCGTATTGCCACCAGACAGCAATATGCAACGTAAACATGGCGGCTAAAACGACGGCATAAATTGCAACTCAATACGGGGAACCACATAACTACTGGAACTGAGGTATAAAAAAGTTACGATTTACAATGGCAGAAATCCTACAAAATCAACATTGACTAAGCAGGCTGATTTCTGGCATTAATTATTAATTTATTGCGAGACTTAGGCCTTAGCCAATCAAATCGGATTTAAATGAGATTATCTGTATACAGATGTACATATTGCATTGTTCAATCTTTTCTTTTTTTCAGATACAATCTGGGAATATATTCATATATAATTTTAGCTACATATTTGTATAGAAACTGTGAGACTTTAAATTCATTGTTCGACTATAATGATGGTAAGAAAACTTGTAAAAAGAGAAGAAACATATTATTAAAGATATTTTTATTTAATTAATTTTGTTAATATATATTCACAAAGAAACTTGCTCTGTGAAATACAACGAAATTAAATAGAATATCAAGATTATTTAAAATAATGCTCCTCACTTACAAGTTATTATAAATAACTTATTTGTCATTGTGTATCTTTAGTGGTGTGGGAAATACTTTCTAATGCATGTCATACATGTTTACCAATATTAATAACTTTAAAAAACATGTTCATAATCTACCTATATTAATAATGTTAAAAAACTGGGTTCTTAACTTAAATCACTAATAATTTAGTATATTTAGCAGTTTGGCAGTCCAAAGATGTATAAATTATCTATGTGTCTAATAAAATAATGCAACAAACTGGATTATTAATCAATTTCTTAATTTAAATCACTGATAGTTTAGTGTCTATTTCATCAGTTTTGGCAAATACTATCTAAAGTTGTAATTATTATCTACCTATTTTAATAATTCAATAAAAAACCTGGCTTATTAAATAATTTCCTAATTTAACCCAACACCTGGGGAACTACTATCTGTCTACAGTTTCGCTTTCGTAATATTCATGTGGCCTCTGGTGTGTGTCTCCGTTCGTTCTCATTGCTTGCCTTCTCTCTTTCTCTGTCTCTCGTCGAGCTTATGCCATTATGCTCTTCGTATCGCCAGCCATTTTTTCTTTTTTCTTGTTTTTACCTACACAGCAGCAGCAGCAGCAACAGCAATAGCAACAACAAGAGCAACATCGTTGTTGGTAGTTTCGTTGTAGGCGGAGCTTCATATCCATTGGCCCGTTTTATTATGGCTCTCAGTTGGCTCCTTTGATGTGTTGTTGCTGCTGCTGCTGCTGCTCTTGTTGCTGGCGTGCTTGTGTTGCTGTTGGGGCTGCCCCTGTTGCTGCTGCTGCTGCTGCTGCTGGTGTTGCATGCAACACAGCGCCGGTTGCAGGGAGTTGAGTTTGCGGTGCAAGATTTGCATTGGCGCACTCACTTTGCGTGTGCGAACTTGGAGCGAAAACAAGTTTCTCGGTTTGCGGAGCAGTGCCTCCGCCTCAACTTCCTGTTTTAACGCTCACCTGAGCAGCTCACACGAACGCGAACACTTGCCTCGCTGTCTGCACCTTTTTAATTTAGTAATTAAGCCATTAGTGGGCTGTGCTGGCTGGCATTTATTTTTTTTTTTTCGTCTTCTTCTGTTTCGTTTTTTATGTTTTCAAATTATTTTATTGGCCGCAAATAAATCTAATAAATTGATTTATTGCTCCCGCAACCGCGTCGTGGCCACGGAGCATATTTTGCATATTAAATTGCATGTCCATTGGGCATTGTAAAACAACATTTTAATAACACCGTGCTAAATTATCGAATGCAATAGAAATAATCTAGTCTCAATTAGTGCTGGAAGCTCCAATTTGGAGCACAGACAGCCGAGAGCAATAATCAAATGCGAAAAACTGTATCATTTCAAAGCAATAGACCATTTTAATGGGGCCTCAAAAGACTTCACTTTCAATATTTTATGTCGACGTGAATAGAGTTTTAATTGTGAAATTAGTCGAGTTATTTTAGCTTTCAATTGTTTTATGGTTTTTAACATAAATGCAGAAATCAGATCATGAAAATTTATAGTATTAGTTAGAAGTTTGCAACGCAGTGAAAGAGTCATTTTCGAATTTTTTCTTATTCTTATTCTTCTTCGTGAGGAAAAAATATACCGCCATTTTTCACAATTTTATCATAATAAAAACTTCAAGAATTGAAAAATAAGTTTGCTTCTTACAATTTCTAGTCAATAAGGTGTTTTTAACACAAATTAAAAAGCACAGAAAGGTTGTCTAAATAAATAAAAATTAAATTCCAATTGTAAACTGTTAGAGTATAAAAACTTCGAGTATCCATAGGTAACATTCTATCTTGTTTGATAATAAAAGTGTAATACAAAAATGTCTTTTGAATTCATTTTATCAAATTTGTTATGATTTTAAAAACATTTATGGGGATCAAATGGGAAAAGCATATATGCATTTTGTGTTTTTGTCTTATAAGAGTGATCAAACGTAATAAAATATATTCTTTTTTAAACAGAGCTCTCATAACTTGAGAAACCCGAGTTATTAGGCTTCTTAATATATTTAATTTTATTTTATTAATTGTAAAGCCTGATTTGTAAGGCTTCTTAATTTAATCAATATATTTATATAATAAAACCTTATATTAAAGTTTTTTTTTTACCTAAAATTTCTTGCTTTAATCAAAAAGTTTTTAGCATTTTGCACAAATTTCCATCTAAATATCTTCAATTAAAATTTTCTGGTCAAAGCCGGAAGGCATGTGCATGTCAATTTGAATCCGTCTCATATTTAATCACCGAACATTTTAGTCACTTTGAGCTCAATCGAAAATAATACACACATTATACAATATTTATATAAAGTGTTCGGGATACGATGGTAACGCCCCTTGGCACGAATATTTTGTCGACTTTCTCGCACGACAGGCTGCAGCTGTCGCCGTTGCACCGCCCCACTCGGAATACAGGGCGATATATACTACCGTTTTCCCCATATATACATCTATATATATATAAATATATATGCATGTCGATCTGCTTGGCCAGATGCATGTCCATATACATATATACATATATATATATATACGTATGCACGTACAGTTAGCCAGTAAACGATGCCATTAACGCGCATAAAGCGACTCTGCGCAGGGCCATGTGGCAGGAGGAACAGGAGTTACAGGAGCCGCTGTACACAAATCCAAGCCCAGAGAGGAACATATATATATATAGTACACCCTATGTACAGCGTGCAGCGTACAGAGAGGGGTATGTGCAGGATGCACTGGTGCTGTTATTACTTTTATTACTGTCCAAACTGCAGCTAACCTTCCACTCGGCAGCTAACCGAACTTCTGCTCGCCGACTCTCCGATTTTCTCTGATTCTCCAGTCACGAGACCCGAGTCCTCGTCATCGGCTTTCTCCTTGATATCCCCCGATACCCTCCAACCCCCAATCCCCCGCCATTCAATCGTCGTTTAAGTCGTTAGTAAAGTTTTCTTGCTCGTTTCTCCTGCGCCTTTTTATGAGTTTGTTGCTGCTCCCGCTGCAGCTGCTCACGGAGCGCACTTTCTGGAGGAGGTTTTTTTATATGCTCCATATATATGGGTTCTTTGTGCCAATTGGCAGGCATTACATGCCCAAGAAATCTCTCTCGGCTGCCACTTCGTTTTTTGCTCTGGTAGCTGCAACCGATGTTTTTATGCAACCATTTCCGGCTTTTAACTAGATGCCTTCGATATTGATTTGGCTGAGAGCTGGGAAAACCTTCTGTATTTTAAAATGGTCTAATATTTAGTACATGTTAATCATTGTTTATCTTGTTTGCATATTTTTAAGCTCTTTTAGCTAATTTTTCATCGAATTTTATTTATTAAATTACAAAATGAATTTATGTAAATAAATAAAGATCCCTGATATTGACTTATATTGTATGAATTAGTATACCCATTTCCTTTTTTCAATCCACTTTCGTTATAATTTGATTTTATAAAAATAATCCATGAAACTGATCTTAAATCTGACAATTTGGCATACCTGATCTTTTTGCAGGGTCTTATAAAAATAGTAATAAGTCTTCAACAAAGAGAAGGAGTCATTTTCGACCCTATAAATCATATATATTCGTGATCAGGTTCAAAAAAATAGTCTGTCCAGCTATGTTTGGACGAAAAAAAGTACTAAATTTGTTCGAAATTTCATAAGGGGTTACATCGTCAAAATAGTCAAAAGTTTACAAAAAAATGGTATATTACAAATTTTAAGTTTACAATGCAGATTTCGTAACCTAATCAAAACTAGCCTAGAAAAGCTTTCCGTACCGAAATTAATGCATTTTTGGCATAGTTATGATCGATTTTCATGAAAGGGTATATAAACTTCGGCTTCACGAAGTTAGGTTCATTTCTTGTTTTTCTATAGTTTCTATATGTTAATGTTAAAGGGGATCTTTTCGTTATTTAAATATATATAATAATAATTTCGATATATTATTGAGCGCGATAATTAGGTTTTTCCTCTTGTATATCTCTAGTTCAAACCTTAACAGATTTCATATATGTAAGTAACCCATGAAACTAATCTTAAATCTCATATTCTGTAAAATATCTGATCTTTTCCCGTATCCCTTAAGCCTTACCTCGATCTTGTGCAAAACTATCCTTCACTGAGCTGAAACCACTTTATTTCTTTATCCAGGAACACAAACTCGCTCTAATATTTGCCAGATCAAATGCATTCAATTCGCATCTGCTAATAAACCCGAGGAGGACTCTCCTCTATCTCCCTCCGTGTGGGGAGCACTTTGACATCGTGTTGTAAAATTAACTTGTGCCATAAAGAACGGAGCACTGGCGAAATATTTTGATAAAATTGCGTTGCGCTTTGCAGCCGGATAAGGATGAGGATGGGAATGCAGCCGGGATGCCAAAAAAAGATGAGGAACTGCCGTAAATTTGCCAAAATATATCTGCAGATCTGGCTCGTCGGCAACGGAGGAAAGTCGTAAAACGTAACAACAATAAAAAATAATAAATCGACATATCCACAAAATGGCAACTCGAAATGCTCAGTTTGCACAGAAAGGAGTAAGTGGCAGGCAAATGGCAACTTGCAACCGGCAGCCAAAAGGAAGACGAATTGACGGAATCCTCTCGCATGGGGCCATGTGGTAAATGAAGCGAGCACCGGAATGCCCCGGACTCCGGACACCGATGGAGCCCGAGCCGAAGTCTGGGAGTCAGGGAGTCAGGGAGCCAGGGAGCTGGGGTATAATGCAAATGTGTGTGCTGAGCAGACAATATAAAATCTTCCTTGGCAAGCGGAATGGGAATGGAAATAGAAGGGAGCAGAAACAGTGTTTTAATGAGCCACAACAGCAGACGCAAGATGTGATGAGTTCCCAGGAGGTGGCTAAGCAGTTGCTGATTCCTGGGGAGAAGGGGTATCGGAAATGTGCCATGCTTTTTTCTCTTCACACATTCATTAAGATCTATCTATTTTTATCGGTGTTCAAATATGAACCTGTCGAAACATTTATTTAAATTATTTCAATTAAAATGAGGAACTAGTAAGAAACTTAGTTTGTTTATATTTATGATTAAAAAGTAATGAAGTTTGCAATTTTTTAACTAAGAAAAATAATTGTGTTTTTTTTCCAAATTAAAAAAAAGTAATACGTATACTTAATATGTCTAGCTTTGTTGTAATTTCTTAAAACGCTTTGTACTTAAAACATTTGAACTTTTATATATTTTTAATTTCTTACAACTAATTAGTTAATCGAAAGCACAAGCATTTAAGTATTTAAATATTCAATAAACTCAATTTTGTGGCTTTAAAATCCCGACCTTTTAATAAGAAATCATTAAGTTTATAATGAAATTTGATTAATTAATTAGTTTAATCTGAAAAGCAGCGACTGCAATTTTACAATTCTATTTAATTTTGTATTAAAAATAGTTTTATCAAAACTGACCTCACAATTCTACCTAAACAATTATTATAATAATATATATTACAATTAATAACTACAATTTGTTCCAAGAATAAATAAAATTTCTAATTTAATTCTTACAGCCACAAGGAAGTAAAATTCCCAGGAAAAAGCCTCGATTAACATTCTTTGGGGGTAACCAATTTTGTTGGTGTAACAATAGCTGCCACGTTTATAACTCTTAAAGCTGTAAACTTTGAAAGTAACGATCGCCGGATTGCATTCGCCTTTTCATTTGCTATTCATTGCCTCACCTTCAATTGAGTTAAATTCCCGAACACTAAACCTCTCAGCCAATATCCGCTGGATGGCTTGGCTTACCTTTGGCCATCCAGGAGGAGCAGGAGAAGGAGATTGGAGGAGAGACGTCCTCCTCCGTTCCAGGAGTGGATCCAAGCTCTTTGTGCATTCGTCAACAGAACTGCAGTAAAGGCCAATAAAAGTGCATGTAGCATGCAGCCTTTTTACGATGGGTTTGGCTAAGGGGGGGCCTTTGGGTGTCCTGTCGCCCGAGTTTTCACGGGTTTCTAGAAGAGAGAGAGAAGCTTGGTCCTTGCCAGAAGGCGGAAGTGCAAGTTGGCTTTGACAGCAAGCAGCGCTCGCCTGCCTTTTTGTTAGCCAAGTTAAGCTTGTTAAGCTTGGCACGAAAGCCGTTTTAATCTCAAAATTAAAACGTTTGCAATTTTCGAGAGACTTTACGAGTTATATAAAGAAAAGGCTAGAGAGCTTCGCTCCACTGCCGTCTTTGTCGTTTTTCCTCGTTTTTGTAATCGTTCGCATTCTCGTCCTCGTTGCCATCGTCGTTTTCGTTAGTCGTCTGAGACTCCTCCAGCTCCTCGTGGCATTTTCCTTGTCGTCGTCGTAATTCACTTGAACTTGTGTAATATTTCTGTCATATACATATATCCCCCTTGCTATATCACCATCTACACTTTGCTCTATCCCTGTACTCCTGCAGCATTTTGCATGCGTTTATATAGTTTTTATTTTTATTATCGAAAATAACAAGCTTTTTCTGTAGATTTATCTTTATGATCGCCGCGCTGTCGCTGCGTTTTTTACTGTTTGAACTTAACATTTGACTTCGACTTGTTCCCGGTAATAAAGTTTCTTTTTCCTTAGGTTTTTTTCCGTTTTCCCTTTTGCAGTATTGGTGGGATACAAATTAGCAAAGATTAGATAAGTTTTGTGTGAGTTTGGTAACTCGTCTTTTGTTAGGGTAGCCGTAATGCCATGGCCTTATCGAACCCTTGTTATATGCCCATTGTTTCATTATTGACAAGGTCTTAGGTGTGCTTATAAATATTAATTGCTTATACATATATGGAAAGTAGAGCTTTCTTTGTAGTATTAAGTACAAGAAAATGTAAATTTTTCAAGCAGAAACAGTGTGTTTTTCATTGAAAATTAAACTTTTTTTAAAACAAGAAAGGAAGCTAACTTCGGCACGCCGAAGTTTGTATACCCTTGCAGATTCCAATTGTATCAATTCTAATCTATCCCAATATACATAATATAATATGAATTACTTTGATATTCATACAATTTTACAGTTTTACATTTTTTACAGTTTTACATTTTTTACAGTTTTACATTTTTTACCGACCGTTTGTATGGCAGCTATTTGATATAGTCGTCCGATTCTTATGAAATTTACAACAAAATTCTGAAAAAATATAAAGTACTTGTATCTCCAAGTAGAAGAAATTATGTTGAAAACTGACAAAATTAGAATTTTTTTTTCTAAAAATTTCCCGACCGTTCCTATGGCAGCTATATTATATAGTAGTCCGATTTTTATAAAATTTAATCTGAAAATCTGAAATAATATATAAAGCTCATAACCGAGAGTTGATCAAGATATGTTAAAAAACAGTGAAGTTATAATTTTTTTTCAACAAATTTACGGATCGGTTGTATGGCAGCTATATGATATAGTTGACCGATCCGGCTCGTTCCGACTTATGTACGAGTGAGAGTATATAGAAGACTATCTGCAAAGTTTCATTCAGATAGCTTCAAAACTGAGGGACTAGTTCGCGTATAATCGGACAGACGGACAGACGGACAGACGGACAGACGGACAGACGGACAGACGGACAGACGGACAGACGGACATGGCTAGATCGACTCGGCTGTTGATGCTGATCAAGAATATATATACTTTATAGGGTCGGAGATGACTCCTTCACTGCGTTGCAAACTTCTGACTGAAATTATAATACCCTGCAAGGGTATAAAAACGTGTAAGTTGTTTCGAAGTAAACAAAAAATGTATATAAAATAAACACTTTCTAGCTCTCAATTAAATTTCAGGCTCATTTCTTTTTACAATTTTAATTGCCATCAAAAATGCCTATTTGCGGAATGCGCCACTGTGGCCATCGAGCTGCCAAATAGTTCTGTTCTGTCTAACTTTTCTGTCTGTCTCTAATTTTATGACATTTTAATGAAGGCAAAAGAGGAAAGGCCTGCACCTACTAATAGGCATGCTAAATTAGCCATCTTGTTTCGCAATGACATTTTATGTCTGATTTTTTGGGAACGCATGCTCTTGTTATGACAATTGCAGACCTACGTGAAAGGAAAATAAAAATGCCATAATACACGACTACAATTTGTATGATGAATTGTTTTAAAATGCAATGTTTTTTTGCTTACAAGGTATTAAGATGCATTAAAATAAATCATTTCTAAAACAGGCAAGAAATGCAGTACATTTCACCTTTGCTCTGAGGGGTATAAAGCTATTTAAGGGGTTCTACTTAATTATATTAGGAGCTATAGTATCATTACTCGTTATATTCAAGATTAAATAATTAACACTCTTGACGCCTTTGAGAGCTTGTTAATATAAGGCTTACGAGAGCTTGTACTTAGATAGCACCTGTCTGGCAGATAAGTTCTAAGGGATAGGGATCCCTTCGTGCTGCAATTTCCCAGCCAATTAAGTCTGAAGGTCGTCCATAAAAAGCTGAAAAAAGTTAGACCCAAAGCAAGTGCATTTTTCCGCTAATATAGACGTCAAAGTGGCAAAGCAAAGAAAAGATGAAGCCAAAGCCAAGTGCGAGAAAATAGCCACCTTCCGACAAGCAGTTGATGATTTTGGCACTTGGCGCCCCATTCCCAATGACCACTGTAGCAGTGGCGCCCAGTGACTGCGTCAACTCTTTATGGAACCCACGTGTTGGGCATGCCAAGTTCAATATTGAGATCGTTGGCGCTAAATAATCAAAGGCGAAAAATCTAAATGCACAACCATTAGCCATAATTAGCTAAATTCCAATGTGAGTCAGGCAATTGAATGTGCGGCGGGAAAGGAAAGTCGGTCTCTGCCTTCCCATTGAAATGCCGCAGCAGGTGTAAAACGATAGCAATTTTAAAGTCCTATTAAAATTCATTTTGTTATTGGACAAGCTGTAAAATAATTTTTTTATTTTGAAAGATTCCTAATGTACATATTCAAATGCTTTTTCTTTATGATATTAAGACATTAATGCCACAAAATAAATATTAAAATTTAACAAAAAATTTATTTTAAAGATACTATTTAACAGCTTTAAGTATATAAAAGATACGAACTGTTGTAGGAGGTCCCACAATACAATGAATATGTTATTCATTAATGTATAAATAATAAACAAGGAAATAAATAAATAGTCTTTAAACAGAACCAAGAAAATAAGGTATATAAAACATTAAACACCTTTTAATATATAAAATAAAAAAACTGTATTAGGAGGTTTCTACAAATATATTAATAAGTAAACACGTAAAATTGAAACGAAAAACTAATATTAAATTGAACATTAATTATACTTTAGTATATAAAATATCAAAACTTTATTTGGAGGTCTCACAAAGCAACAAAATTCTTTGACAAAAATATTGAAATAAATATATATACGAAAGGAAGGTAAAGTTATTACCATCGGAGCACCATAAACTTTCCAATTTTATTTTCTGCACCGGCACTTACGTAATTTCTTCCGGCAGTTCGCTTCTCGCCATAAATACTCATTTATGTCCACGTACATACATATATAATATAAATTTAAAATAAAACTGGCTGGTGTGTTGTGCTTATGAATTGTGCACAGTTTGTAATTTCATATTTAGTAATTGGCGCAGATTCAAGATTTGACGTCGCCATTGGAAATTGCGCGTAAATTGCATAAATACAAAAACACAAAGCGAGACCCTCCTACCAAGATATATGTATGTTTCTTCACAATCAAATGAAGCGTCAACCTGGCTGACATGGCCCGTGCAGGGTAAACTATAAATTATATAGCAAATTAGACAAACGTATGAGGGCCTATTTATAATTTCCCGGCCCCAACAGCGACAACGCACAATTGTCGATGGTTGCCAATTGCTATTATGCCCCAACACCTCTGCCAGTTGGGGGAAATTTTTGCCAAGTTGTTGCAACATTTAGGGTCTGGGAAAAGCCCATTGTGACGCACATTAAAGTTTAGTTTGTTGATAAAAAGGAGCGGAATCAAATTGTTTTAATTGATTAGTTTTAAGAATTAAAGGGAAGGATTCTTTAGTAAGAAAGTAATACAACAATTTATTTAATTTTAAGAGATTCTTATAGAATTTGAAATACTATAATTCACGAATTATTACATATGTAGCATCTGAAATACTATGTTTTCTCTTATTAACTCGTGTTGCGATTATTATCATTATAATTATTAAACAGTAATTAGTTTGCCAGAAGTACTCTATTAACAACGATTATTTATTTAATTTGGAGAAGACTGCCAATAATTTGATGGCTTGTGGCAATACGGATGGTTTAATTGTCTGTGTAGTGACAAATGCCACGGGATGCATCCCTGGCTATATCATTTGGCAGCAAGTGCGCTAGCATCAGATATTTATAGTTAAACCAAAAATGAATCCGTACCCGAATCTGTATCCGTATCCGAATACGAATCGAACTCGGGGGAGAGAAAAATCTAGAGAGAAAGAGAGGGTGTCACTCTCCCTTTCATATGCACATGTCCCACTCACCGCTTTCTTATCACGCTTATCAGTGCTTGTGCAAGCTATTTGCCCTTTTCCCGAGACTGACGATGATCGCGATAAGCGCTTAGGAGCTTAGGTTCCTTATCGGCCAGGATTGCCAGGCCATACGGAATATGGAGAACGTGACGCGCCGTCATTGTTGCAATGTTTCAACACTCACATAAAAAGGTGTGTGAGTTACTCAGCTATTTGTTTGGAATCTTAGTTATCAGTAATATTTTCTTTTTATTATATACTGGCAAACTTGTATTGATTTTTAATTACTTAAAGTCTAGCCTGTTAATAACAGGTGCACATTTTCCTGATTCCACTGATATATTACCTCGATTGCTTGCTTTGTAATTATTGTGAAAGTTCCGGATATAATATTTTTTGTCGAGTGCATGCTGGGAAACTCTTAATTGAATTTGGGATATGTTCGTGTTGTGTTAGGTCCCGGAACCCCATTAAGCCCAATTGCCAATTGGCTCTGGCATAAGTGCATGAATGTCTTGCGCCAGAGAGATTTTCCCCGGCTACTGTGCTCGTCCACTAATTTCATACATCATCGGAGGGTTCCGTTCCCCCACTTGACAGGGGGGTTTTTGGGGTTTCGTAGAGGTAAGAGGTAAGTGGTAAGTCAATGCTTTGTCTTTGGGCTTAGCTTCCTTACCAATGGACAGTCAGACGGTTGGAGGGACATGAAATGCTTGCTAGACTGTGGCATCGTAAAGTTTTCCTTTTGCGCTTTTTACGAGCGAGCCCGAAAAACGTTCACGTTGACGTTGACGTTGATGATGACGACCCGAGTTGTACTTGTTGTACGGCGACTACAACAAGTACGGCAAACATATTTATTTGGCTTTGCCCGCAAGGTTTTTGGCGCTCGTAAAATTAAGAATGAAAATAACCAAAAACAGAAACCTTACCAAGGAGCGTAGATTTTTGTTGTTTGTTCCCCCTAGGATTTCCCGCTGGCTTTTACTGTCGCCCGTTACAGTCGCGTTAATTGCTGCGACTGTGATATAAATCAGTTGATATGACGCCCGTGTCCTTTCCACTTTAGATACGTAATATACGAAGGACACCAGCCGCCATAAGGTGCGTTCTGGTTTGTAATTGATTTTCGGTTCAACCCCTGAGTCGAATTTTTATTTATTCTCCGATATGTGCGGTAGACTTGCTTTGATCTTTAAATGGATTGAGCTTGGCCACATTTAGCTATGATTGCCAAATCCATTAGTATGTTAATTCTTGTCATAACACAAATGACATTATAGTTATTTTTTAACACTTTGTTAGGGTTATTACGGGTAAGTAATAATCTTTAGATAAAAATATGATATAAGTCCCATGATATGTTAACAATTTATAAAACTTATATTTCTAAAAGCTTTATTCAGAGTAGAGTTGCCTCTTAAAGAAATTAAATTCCGCATTTGACCGGTGCTCATAGATAAACTAATCTTAATTTGCATGCAAATACCTGTGCATTCAATACCAATACCAAATACCCTCGTTCGTGTTGCGACAAAAAATCGAAAAGTTAATGAATCAATTAAGGCTAAAATCGCTGCAAACCCCACTCAACGTTCTTTGCATGCCTCTATGAAAATAAAAATGCAATTTATTGCGCGCCAATTGAGTGATAGGCAACATGTTATTCGAGTTAAAAAACCTGCCTAATTGTCAAACAGTTGCTGCGGGCGGCCAACCGCGCGCTGATTGAATAAAAATGTTTGTTTTCAAATATATGTACATATATATATGTATTTTTAATGGCTTTGGCCAGTCAGTTGCATTTGGCAATTAACGCAAGAAGAAATTAAATTGGACAAAGTGCACAATTTGCATGTAAGCTATTAAGAATAAATATATTGAATTATCGCCTCGGACAGCCAGCGCCAGCGGGTGGTGGGTGGAACCTAATATTGAGCATACGCCGTGATGGCCATAAATCAGAGCACAGAGATATAAGGCCATATAACTGCAGGCGGGCGGGTCGTCATAAATCCATTGCTAGTCTCAAGACAATTAACGATATAATTATAATTGCCGAACATAATTGGCCGATTTTGTTGCCATCTATCGCAATGCAGCCCGAGGCCTATCAAATGAGCCAAGGCTATAAATTACTCTGGCGATTGTACGCTTAGCCATAAATATCTCGGCTAAATAACTCAAAAAAAAAAAAGGTGAGACGCTCCAAGACATAGTCGGTGCACTTAATGACTCATTTCAGAATTTGAAAATTGGCCGCCGACGTTGCGTATACGTATTGTAGTCGGTCGAGCATAAATTAATAAGCCAAGTGCCATTTGCATTGCACACTTTCTGTTGCCAAGGAAGAAGGCATGGCACAGACAGAGACAGACACAGAGACAGAGAGCTATGGAGAGCGGGAAACTTGTGTGGCTTTCCTCTCCCAAAAGCAATAGAGAGTCAGCGAGAGAGAGAGAGAGTGCATTTGTTTGCGATTACGCCAACAAATTGCTTACACGTGCCGACTGTCATGGGCGGCGGGGTGAAGGTGCAGATGAAGGGCAGGGGCTGTCCCCACAGCACCCCCATCTCTCAGTACTGTTATATCTATAGCTGTGGCGAGAGCGCAATAGGGAATGTGAGAGAGTGTGCGTGGGCTGCATATACAGCTGCAACGGGTGCGTGTGTGTGTCCCATAAACAAATGCATTTGACTTTGCTGCCAGAGAGTACGTACACACATCCGCGAACAAAGTACAGTGGCCGTTTCCTAAGGCGCTTCAAACATCAAACTAAATTATCGCGATTCGTAAGGCCTATTCACATTTTGCACTGGTGTTGGCTCAGACAGAGCACAACGTCACTTGTATAGACATCGTACTATGTGGGTGTTAACGAAGCGTTGCATTTCTAGTCTTTTGGGGTATCAAATTTAGTGTTATAAGTAGTAATATCATTCGATTTTACGTAATATTTTTTTGTGTAATTAGTAGATAAGTACAGTGAGAGAAAGAGGCCAATATGGTAAAAGGACAAAAACTATCGTTCTTTATATCATATCGAAAAATCGTTATAAACCGTTACATAGAAATTTTATATTAAAAAATGTATTGCATTTTATGTTACAATATCAATGTTACCAATAATATTAAAAAATGTATGTTAAAATATATCGGAAATGGTCACATATTTTTGTCTTTTCTTAAGGAATTATATATAATAAATCTTTAAAACAACATTTTAAAGCTCTGATATAAGTAAATGATAGTTAAATAGAGCTTAAGTTCTTCTTTGGTACAGTTCGATATATTAAAAGTAAATCTTGAGCCATTTTTCCTATCTTTTCTAATATTTAAATGGTTTTATAACATAATAAAGTGCAATTACAGTGTGCAGCTTTAGCACAGCTTTACTGTAAGAACCGTTTTATTTTATACCGACTGCGGGTGGCTCTTGGTATAAAACTTGTTTCGATCTTTCGCTACAGCACGCTTTCATGTCTGACAATTTTCTTGCCATCTTGTGCTGCCTGGCCAACTGGCCAAGTGGCCAAAGAATCTCTCGCCCATCATCAGTGTCTGTGGTCAATTTTAGCGCCTGTCGACAGCGAGTAAATAAATTTCCCAGCGCCCAGACGTGTCTGCCTGCGATCCGATAGGAGCTGCGGAAGCAGGTCCAGCACGAGATTCACCCAGTGCGTCCAACCCGTCCCAGTAAACTGTCAACTACGTGCCTTATTGCCTTATAATTTGAGTTGCATTGCAGGAGTGGTGCCTGTTTGGACAGATAAATTGGCACGCGTACAGGAGGAGAAACAACGTAAGGTTTCTTTCGCGTTCAATTCCCCCACCCAGAGCTGAAGATGTTAAATGGTCGAATGACACTCGATAATTTTTAAAGCATTTTACAAATTTTTCAATTTTATTTTCATAGCTACAAGGTGTAAGAAGTGTAGGAATTGCTGAAATGTTAATGGAGAGCCGGTGGCCGGGGCACATTAAAATCTCTGACCACACTCGTAAACATTCGACGGCAACACTCAGTCAGTCTGTCTGTCTGTGGGGCAACCGTAATGAAATTACAAAATAAATCGCACTGTCTTTATGTCTGTTGTCTGTTTGGTGCCTCACCCAGGAATTTGATGGAACAGGGAATTAATTAGCCGGCGGACAGGCTGTCAACAGTTCTTGAAAACTGAAATGAAGGAATGCCACAAATCTCACGAATTTTATCCCTTAATTATGGTTTTTATAAGATCTACTTAGATGTATAAATAGTAAGCACAACATTGTATTTTAATGTCTGTTTGAATAGTTTTATAAGATGTCAGTTTGTAATATTTATGGTATTTTTAATTATTCAAATTAAAAGAATATTCAAGTATATTTATTACAAGATGGTGAGTGGTTGTTAATGGGCAGCGTTGAAGTGCGCTTTATGGTCTTTCAGATTGGTTTTAAATATAGATTTGCAATATAATTTCTAAGAGTTATGTGGATAATTAAAAATATATAAATATCAGCGCCAAGTTCCTTAAATTCCAGATTGTCTAATCACAAAGAAACACATGTTCAAAACCCGTTTAACTGTGAGAATTCAAATATTTTCCAAACAAAACTGACCACTTCGGTGCAATTTTAATTTCAAATATCGGGCGTTTTCACTTTCCCTCAATTTGAATTCGGATGCATTTGGTTTGTGTAACAGGGGGTCGCAACCACCCCACGTGCCCACCCTTGGCCATGTGTGTTTGCGCCTTTGTGTTTGTTAAAATGCAAATTCCCCAGCACAGATATATATATATATATATATATATGATATAAACATATATGTATATGTAAATATAAACACTTGGATATGAATAAGCAATGCCACGGAAACTAATTCAAGTTCAAGGTGAATTCTCTCGTCGCATTGCCGCTCACAACTTTTGATGACGATAATAGAGTCGACGATAATGATGATTCGATTCTTTCTGCAGCTGTCAATATTCGAATGTTCGGTTTCGATATGCATATTATGCAATATGTATTCCTCATTCCCGGCGGCAACCCAGACATGTGCACATAGAATAAGTATGTGTATAGTTCAGATATTGCAATGCCTGGGGTTCAATAGCCGTCCGAAGGCCGCAATTGCATAGATAAGATGCGTAAATATTGGCATATATAGAAGTCTGACGAGACCATGACCTACTATTAATTGGTTAAATTGTAAATAATTTGTTTAAGAGGAAAAAATTAATTATAAATTTAGTTTACCTTCGTTTTATGTAGAGAACTGAGAGAGCTACATAACCAGCATAAACCTTCAGTTCCTTATTTTCTTATATTATTTAAAAAGCTCACAACTTCATGTTAAATATATGCATATTATCGTATTACGATTTTATATTTTATTATTTATTTTTCGACGATTTCAAGATCTTAGTGCATAAAATCTAAATGAAAACGAATTAAAATTAAATCTTAAAATCGTTTCGCAGGCAATCACAAAAGCCACAAGCAGAGCTAATTAAATTATTTGTGCAAGATGTATGGCGAAACACTCTAGGAGCGGTGTGGCAGGCAATCTGTGGTCGAGGTTGAGGACCCACCGGCTTAGGGATATATTGGGCTTCCAACTTCATCTGCATCTTCATGGATCTCCATCTCCATTCCCATCTGTTTGCTGCGCATTTCATGAAATTACGCGCTGTTAAAATCAACTTAAAAAGACTCCACGTAGTTTTATGTTCTTTTTTTTCTTCGCCAGCCAAAAGGCAACAGACAACAGACAACAACAGACGAAAAACAAAGTTGTAAATTATAATTTTATGTTTGAAATCTCAAACCAATAATGTGGAGTCTGCGGAAGGGTAACCAATTGCCAGGATGCCAGGAGGGAAATGATCTACGATGCTGGAAAGGATCCATTGCATTCCTGTAGACTTTTCAAATTGGCAAAAACTAAATCTATAATAAAAGCTTTTGTGGTTATTAATGTGAATACACTAGGCGAAGTAAATAGAGCTTAATTAAATAAAATAATTAAAACAGATTATTCTTTATTAATTATTCCTTTTTGTGTATTATTATGGTTAATACTGAGGCCTCAGCATGAAGCTAAATTCAACTAAAATTTTATAAAAAATATTGGTTTTTTGTAGACTATTTTGTGAAGTGCACGGCTTAGTCGTAAGTCGTAAAGAACCTAACAAAAATATTGTAGAAATTGAGCAAAGCATCGTAAAAGAAACTCAGCTCAGCGGCGCGCGGCGCGCAACTCATTAAATGCGTCTGCGCAACGTAATTTGCCTTTGAGGCGCGCACGTTCCCAACGTTAAGTTCCTGCAGAGCTTCCCCGATTTTCCCCACACATATTCTCCATATATATATATACTATATATGCCCTGAACACACTCATGGACCCTGCACACACATTTACGACACGGCGCGACATTTACAACTTTGATGCCCAGGAACGGGATGCAAAAAAAATGTTTTAGAATTGTAAAAATGTTGAAAATAAATTAAAAATGTGCTAAAAATCCCGAGCACGAAGGGAGGGAGAAGAAAAGGCAGAGGGAAAGTTGGCAAGAAAAAATATAGGCACGGCTTTTATGGCCCTCTTTGCGAGCATTTTGGTGCTAGTTAATAGCTCCCACATATATACGAGCAAATAAATGCGTGTGGGCGAGCCTCTCTGCTCTGCCATCGTTTCGAATTTAATGAAGGCAACAAAAACCAATTTTCAAATGAGTCTGCATGCATGAACTCTAGTTTGAAAAATACTAAAGAACTCTTAAAGTATTCGGAACCCTGGTGGGGATATAAGTATCTCATTAAGGCGTTGTGCTCGAAGGTATGACTTCCTGAAACTAAGGGTTAGTAATCAACACTTTTGTTTAAGGAAGTATATTTTCCTTTTTTTGCTGAAGAATTTAAGGTAATGATATGGATATTATAAGCGGGATATATACTTCTTCTGTTAAATTATATATCATGCTCGCTTAGAGCTTTCCATGATTAAGTCATT
The DNA here is from genome assembly GCA_008042575.1 of Drosophila watanabei. Lineage (NCBI taxonomy): Eukaryota > Metazoa > Arthropoda > Insecta > Diptera > Drosophilidae > Drosophila > Drosophila watanabei. The sequence goes on along the minus strand of VNJS01017705.1, from coordinate 544,179 downwards.
TTCCTTTCTCTTTAAGTATAAAGTGTGATATCGAAACCATCTCCAAATGTGACAGGAAGTGCCTCATCTCGTTAACTTCTTATCCAGTTATTAGAATTTATTCTCTCATTCAGATAGCAAGTATGCTGCTACAATTTGGCCGCAATTTATGGCGCCACATTCAGAGGCAATCACACTTGGACAGAGGAGAGCAGGTGTCCATTAATGTAAATCAACGTGTGTGCAATTTCATTTTCAATGCAACAATTTGTGGCCGTCCCACGGGGGGGCAAGAGAGAACTCTTATGTATCATTTATTTATTTATTTTTGTTTTTTTTTTTTTTTGGTTGGTTCGAAGTTGAAATCGCAACAAGTTTTTAATGAAGTGAATGGGGTGTGCTGTGAGGTCCGAATTGTGGAATTGCTGATAGACAAACGCGACGGAGGTCTGCGAGTGACAGGCGAGTGGCGTGTTGAGGGCGTTGCACGGCTGCGGAATATGCAAATTCGCATATTTACTTTAATGGCCATCGACATGCTCTATACAGTATATACAGTCTCTGGTTTTAGGTCTCCAGTCTACGGTCTCCTGCCTCCGGAGTCCGGACGGGGGCTCCTGGCCATGGCCTATCAATCATTGGATTCTGGACATTAAAGACCGTATTCGAGACGAAATAAAGTCGTTTAGCTGGACGCCTTCAGCCAGGTCAGGATCCGTGGCGTGCATCAATCAGTTTAATGTTTTTGGCCAGCCGATACAGATACCGGTTAGACCAGCCTTGCGCCTCAAGCGGCATGTGAGAGGAGAGAGAGACTCTCATATTCAAGAAGTTCACGATAATATCGAACATGACCAAACAAAGGTGTGTGCTTCCTATAATTATGTCTTGTGCCTACGCCCATTTCTTTGATTTGGTAATTTACGAATTGGAGGTTCTGCACTCCAACCGACCATCATTTGGCATAATTAGCCCGGCCCGAGGAAGTGCATCGGCGTAATCGAGGGGACTTAGTAGTTGGGTACGACCTAAGTGGCATGCGAAACTCGTTCGGTTATGTGCAAAGTATCTGAGAACAATGCATATTTATGGATGGGGCCGAACCGGGCCCTCTCCTTGGCCAAAGTGACTCGTATTGGAGGAAACTAAGCTTATTGAGCTTAATTAACGATTCGCATTTCGCTGCAAAAGGCATTTCTTTCTACCTTTAAATCTATTCTGGGTGTGGAACAAAATAAAAACAATTTACAAATCCGCTGAATATAAATAGAAAATCTAATTTGATAATTTGCATATTTTGATGATGTATCCTGCTCTTTACAAGCAATTGCCAATGTGCAAATTGGCTGAACGAATGGCAAGCAGCAGGCAAAATCAATAGCAATATAAAATTTGGTTATTTATAGCATGTATTTGTTTTAATTTTGTATCTAAAAAGGAGACTTAAAGTTCCTATTCCTGTATGTATTTAAATATTATAAATTTCTTTCTGTGCAGAGACCGCCCCTAGTCCTGCTGCTGTGTTGACACTAGGCCTAAAATGTTTGCCTTATCTGAAGTGACTTGGAATTCGAGCATTTCAAAACCAGTTTCGCTAGCGGCCTATAAACAGCTGATCGATGTAACTATTTCCGCTCCTAACTGTTCGCTCCAAAGTTCAGATAGGCCTTAACTGGTCGAGACCAGGCCTGTGAGGGGCCCGTCGTCTCATAAGTTCTACAAATTATGACTGACAGTTTTGTTGCCTCATGTTTAATTGTTGGGCCATGAAGCCGAAGTGGGCTAAGCCACAAGCAAAAGGATAAGAACAAGAAAGGGAGATACTGTATGCAAAGGAATACGAAGAGCGTTGAACCTGGCAGAAGATTAGCTTTTGGGAATTGCAAGGCGGGTTTAAATGTTATAAAAACCATAACTATAAATACCATAAGTATGAATAATTCCATTGCTGCCTACCTGATACTCCCAAATATCTTCTGAAGTACCTAAAAACCTACAATTACCTTTTCAATCACTCCTCAACCCCATGGCCTGTTTAATGAATTCATCTCAGAATTGATTTGCCTTCAAATAGCATATAATTTAACCACCCACTTTCGCGATATCAATCCCCTTTTAGCCAGGGCAAAACTCCTTTTGATTTACTATTTGATAACTGCTAACACGTATCCGCAAAGGCACATAAATCATTTTCGCCCGGGGCGAGAGCAATCACACACTCGGTTTATAAAGTAAGTTCTTAGCACCTATGGGGCAGATGCCTGCCATAAATTGCGAGTGCTTTGCTCTGCTCGATTTCATCCGGAATGCCGGAGAGTGGAAGTGCGAGTGCGAGTGCGACTGCAACTGCGAATAAATCTCCTCCTCCTCCTGGGGGGGAGTTGCAGTTGCAGGTTGCCGGTTGCAGGTCTGGGATGCCGAACAATGCCTGCCGCAAGCCGGATCGTAAATTGCGTGTTTGTGGCAATGTAAACAGAACACAGAGAGAGAGAGAGCGAGAGCCAGGCGAAATCGAGGTGGGCAGCTCGAGACCGCGTCCGATAACTAAGTGGCAACAGAGAGAACTGAAAGACCTGGCCCCGAATCTTTCGGGAGGTCCAACAATGTTGTCTTGAGCTTCGCCTCGCATGCAACTGCACAATTTGCAGGTAACAAGTTTCTTTTCTTTACTTTTTTGCAACTAAACGTGCTTCAGCGGTCTTCATAAATATTTTATAAATTTAATAAATTGAGTGGCAAAGAATCCAGCCGGGAGGCACTATTATTTTAAGTATTTTAATGAGTAGAATAAAAGAAAAAGGCGGGACGGCGCCATTAATCTCGCAGCGCTTGATCTTGTCAACAGATTATGGTTAATGGCTTAGGAAGGGTATTCTTGTGCTTCTCCGCAGCATAAGGCTAATGTCCAAATTAAATAAATGACTATCTTTCACATAGCTTCTTACTTAATAACTATTTACAAGAGATAATTTAACAATTTATTTAATTAAAAACAAGCAACCAAGAGCAGACTCTTGTAATTTTCTAAATGTACTTGCTTCAGCATTGCAATTTTCTGTAGCTTCATAAGTTTCTCTGACAAAGTTGGCCCAAGGATTAATTTATTATTTATTTTATTTACATTAAAAAACTAAAGGCATTTTAATACAAATTTTCGTATACAACAAGTTAGCCTTGATGCTAGTTTTATAATTACTTAGTTAACATATTTTGTTTTAAATTATTTCTGAACTTTGGACACCTTTTGTACTCAGTTGCATATACCCAAAACCTGGGTCATTAGCCCAAAAAATGTTAACAAGCTAATAACACACTTGAAATTAATATTTTTTCGTGTGCATATGATCGGTTTTCGTAGTGCTTTTCGTACCCCATAATTTCACTCACTTAAAAAGCCATTGAGTCTTCACACATGCGAATTTAAATTTTTTTCCCCTGAGACCCTTTTTTCACGGCATTTCAAAGATCAACGTTGTGTAAAAAAAAAGAAGAAATATATACAGAGAGAGCAAAGTTTAATGGCCCGCATTGTGAGGAGGTACTTCAATTGAATAAAACCGGGCTTAAAAATGGTGAAAACATTGGGCCGAAAAAAGGGGGCTGGGTCCGTTAAGGGGCCTCTAATTGGGGCCTTCGGGACGATAGCTGATTATGCCAGTATTCGGATGCAAATGGCTTTGGCAGGTTGTAAATATTAGCGGCATGGTTTGCCTGTGCTTATTAGCACTATCCCATATATATGTACGTTTATATAGTAGTGCCATTTATCGGCGCAGCTGCATCGCGTTTAGAGCCATTCTAGAGGGTCCAGAGGCCATTCGGCGAACTTCGTCTACACTAATTTTCTGCTCGTAAAAGCAACTTTAATTGCAAAAAAAAAAAATAAAAAGGAGAGACAACCATATTTTTATTGTTCGTGCTGGAGAAATATTATTTTGTGCTCTGTTCCTGGATAGATTCCTGGCCATATAATTAAGCAGCCATTTGGGCCAAATATAATCCCGACTTGCGCGGCGCGGAGTATTAAAAATAATAATGCCAACATATTAACTGGAAATATCGTAAATTATCCACACAAATGACCTGTCAAAGCCGCCCAAGCTCCGGGAGCACAGCCACATTTCTCATAATAAACTCAAAATACAACAAAAAATGCAAACTACGCTGGAAGCCACCGGCAAGCCATTTGAAACGAAATCGAAAACAAAATCAGACAGAATGTATGAACCCATGAATATACATATACATATATATACTCATACAAAAAAATACATTTTACAACTTGATTTTACGAGCGCAGCAAAGTTTTTGTTTTCCGGCGAATTTGCCTGCTTTAGAGGTTATAGCCAGACTGAAGGAGAAGGGCCCTCCAGGGTCTTTGGACCTGGCCAAGATCGCTGCCTGTCTTAAGAGCCCGAAATTAGCGATGGGCATTAATTTAATTAACTGAACTCCAAGTTTATCGATTGCCGCTCGGTCATGGTCACCTTGACTTTGTCCGCACGCTACCACAAAGCCTGAGTTCTCAAGTTTTATGTCTTTCCAATTTTTATATTTCTAGATGAGGTTCAAAAAGGATTATTTCCACTTTGGCTTCAGGATATACATATAGGATAGTTACAAACAATTATGACTGGCAAATCATTTTGCAGCTAAAGATAATTTAACCCTGGCCATGAAATTCATAAGTTTATATTTTAGCTTTATGGTATTCTTAGAAAATAAAAAAGTTATGGAAAAGTGAGAGGAACAATCCAAATAAATAAATGTATAAATATGTATAATTATATAATTTAAAATAAGAAACCTATTAATGTAATTTAAATCCTCATTTATGCAATGACCAAATAAAGTGACAACAAAAAGGGAGGTTTACTAAAATAAAAACATGTTTAAACTAACTAAAAATTGAAAGGAATACTATAAATTATATTATTGTTCATATATGAAGTGCACAAATAAAAGTGACATTAAAGAGATCTGTTTATTAATCTAAAAACAAGTTTAAAATATTTTCAAATATTTATCAACTAGCTACAAAATATTTGTTTATTTTAAAGCATAAATAAAGTATAGTTTTACCTTAACTTTTGCATTATATTCCTCAAGATATACAATCTTATATGAGAAAATATTCTCCTTCTTCTATTCTTCAATGAACACTGATACCTTTCGTTTACCTTTGTTTTTGGTGACTTTAAATCGTAACTCCCTTAAAAATTTACTTGTACCTATACTCCCTATAACAACCTTATAATTTACCTATACTATATAACTAGTATAACCAGAATTTCGAACTAGATATTCGAAATGCATCGAATTAAAGCGCCCTTAGCCTTAACATGATTTTGAAATTACCTTCGATAAGTGAAAAAACCAAGAGGAATGCGTTGCCGTAGCTGTACTGGAGCAATAGATTGTTCTACACGATGGGGCACTTAGCCTTTATCGGTGGGATATGATACCCATCAAAATTAATGACAAAATGATAGCCTTGATGGGCCAGGAGACCCGAGGAGAGGTGCCAAGTGGGTAACCTCGCGTCTGGAGGTGTATCGAAGCCGGCATGACTAATTCCGGAGTCAGGACTTGGACAGCGCCAGTGTGGGCAGCAGCACAGGCAGAGCTAATGAGCCGAGCCGTTCAACTTGTTTTCCTTAAGAGGGGGGGAGTCCCGCGGAGGGGGAGGAAATTGCAACAAAGTTGTAAGCGAAAAAAAAACCCGATCTCGGGTTCCTGTTTAAAGAGCCAGACGGACGGGTTGGGCGATAGAGATTACGAGTAAGTTTACACGTTTTCAGACATCGGGGCCACAACCTAACACATCCACTATGGCTACCGGAGGAGCAGTGGAGTTGGTAGGATCTCTAGGAGCAAGAGCGGAGCAGGTGTATCAATGCCAAAGTGATTGACGAACTGCCTGACGCAGTTGACAGACGCTGGTCGTATTGTCTGCACTTATGCTAAACGATCAGCGTAATGTGCGATCCATGTCTGGCTGCCATTACCGGTGCATAATATGCATAAAGCAGTCACCGGCGAGAGTGGAAAATGCAACTGTGAAAAGGTTTCATGCCTGCTTAGCACCTTGATGGATGGTCATGTTGGATTTTCCCGACAGCTTGCCTTGTAATTGTCTCCCGGACTCTCCCGGATTATGATGCATTTGTATGCCGCCTCGTGTGCCGAGATGCAATTAGGGGAACGTGGTCAGCCGAGCGTTGGCTATATCCTCACTGCACCTGATTCGCTGGGCTCCACTTCCGCACCCTCCTCCCCTTATAGTGTAGACATGATCACTAATGAGTCTGGTGTATGGGCCCTTAAATATGCCATTTCTAAGTTCTTGGGATTAAATGCCACTAAATGACTATCAGACAGAATCAATAAAATAAATTTATTCAAGAGGAATTGTTTTCCATGGTATTTGTAGGCAAATGGACTGTAAAAGAACAATTGCATGTCAGCAGGTACACATTGGAGTCACATCTTTTATTGAAACAAAGGAATTATAATAACAAAGCAACCTGAATATATAATCTAGTTAATTTACTAGATTTAATCCCTTACAACGGACTTAGAATTTAATCAGTCTCGCAAGCTCTGAGGCCTAATATTTTGTTTATAGGTTTCAACTTGTAACCGTTTACCGAATAAAGGTAATTATAATTCGAAAACAAAACTAAAAACACGCATTAATCATAATTTGTATAAATACCTAAAATATGTAGTTAAAATAATTACATCGTTTTCAAATATAAATCTTTAAACATAAGAAACTTAATGAATCATTTTAATATTAAGTTGTTTGTAGTAAATAAATAAATCAATTTAAATCAAAACAAATTACTATAAAAACATTTTAAATTTTTAATTGAATTTTAATGGTTAACTTCACCTTGAAAAACTTGAATCAAAACTTTGGCTATGACATACAAATTAGCCAAAGTTTTCTAATCTTGCATCTCTTTTATTTACTTTACAAAGGCTTAAATCCTTCTATAATATTTTAAAAATTAGTCAAACAATAACACATGTAAGTTATGTAGTTCACACTCCAATTGTTATTTTCCCACACATAAATTAAGCTTAACTGCTTCAAGATCGCGCGATCAAATTGCTTGGGAAATGGTAGGCGGCGCTTTTGCCTTCAGGTGTCAACTGTTGACAGCTTGGTGGATCTATGTTAATTGATTATTTCATGCGCCGTCACCGATGCCACATTGCCGCTCCTTTCGAGCTGCATTTGTGACATGTGTGCCCCGGCTTGTGGATACCTTCACTTGGCCAGCCTTTTCCCCCGTTTTCTGCGGTACTGGCTGCTGGCTCTGAGGTATATTGATTCGTTTTCAAAACACGTATTCAATAATTTGTTAATAAAAAAGGGAGTCTTCAGGAGCAATCAACATTAATTTGTCAGAACATGTGTTTTTTTTAATGAACATAAATTTGTAATTTTGGCTTGTTTATACTTAAGATAGGTTAACGTTTTACTAAATGGCTTTCTGAAATTATTTCTTAAATGTTTCGTGAAATGAAGACTCTGAGACTGTCTATTCAAAGTGATTTAGTAGCATTTTGACAGCCCGCTTAGCCACAAGACATTGTATAGGATATATTTTGAGGATACATTGTATATTCATTGGAGTTTAATTTAGAGTTTATTCTATTTAAATAAATATTACGCTTGCTTGCCTGCAGAGTGCACATACAAAATGATTTATATTCGGGAACCAAAAAAAAAGAAACGATTTAAAGGCATAAGATTAAACAAAGTATCCTAGGGCTCTCTCTTAAATGAGGATATATAAAAGCGTATTAATCTAAGCAGTGGGTATTTCCGTGTCGAATCAGCATGCAGTGCTATTCCCGCCGGCTTCTTTTGTTATTTACTAGTCTGGTCTCCGGGGAACAGCACAACACAACTTGATTAGGCCTTCTGTCGGAGGCGTCTCCTCTTCTCATCCCCTGCTCCCTGCTGCCTGCTCGCTGCTTGCTGCTACCTCCTCCCTGATCCCTGCCCCAGTTGCTCATGGTACGTGCCGAGACGGCGCGTCGTTGGTGGATCTGTCCTCGTTGCTCCCAGCGTCGGCACATGCGGCCTATAATTAGGTGGCAATCATTTAGAGGCGCGAGACGCACGGCCACTCCTTGCCAGAGAGACTCCTCTATGATGATGCGAACTGGGGGCCAGGATGAGAAAAAACAATTGCGAAAAAAAAGGGGGGCAATTTTCTTTGGGGCTTTTCATTTTCAATTTTCCCTGTGCACTTTGCTAAATGAGCCATAAATATTACTAGATATTTGCCAAGATCGCAGCAGATAAAGCGAGTTACACGATTCATCATACAATCTATCCTTGGCGAAGTAATACCGCGACTAGGGCATGACAGAAACAACAAAGAACACGAAAATAATTGTACTAAATGCCCCGGCACACGATCACACGTTGGCCATTTGACGAATGTAACGATGGGCTGAGGAATCAAATGTATTTCAATAGTATTAAATTAGTATAGTACTTATTTACCTAATTGCCAGACTATGCAAATTAACACACTTGAGCTTAAAAGTCTTCGGACAAAGCGAAATCCGTGTAAGTTTAATTGCCACTTGAATTGAAAATTAAATCGAATTAAATATTTATAAGTTAAGGAAGCGTTAGTAAAGGTAACCCTAATTCATTTGGTGTAATTCAAATTGTTCTAGTTATCTTATGTGATGTATCTGATGGATTTGTTTTTAATGACTTTGAATTATAATACTAATATAAAGAGGGATGAGGAACATTTCATGCTCTTTTGGAATTAGAAAATAATCAAGAAACTGGAATTGATAATTTATTAAAAAAATTATTAGATATTGAGCAAAGATAATTGGATTACACGGATATCACCTATAAATAATATTAATTTGTTTATGTACACATTATAAGCTTATACTTTACTTTATAACTAATTCATTTTAATAAATTGTTCTTCAACTAATTTAAGAATAAACATTTTCCTAGGAAATATTCTTTTAAACATTTTATATAAATTATATTACTAAATTTAAATATAAATGCATATCTGGCACTCACCCAAGGGCACATTGGCGCCATTCTTGCGATTGACGGAAACTGAGATCGGCAAAATGGCGGCACCGGAAGTAGACGATGGCGAGGGCGAAGATGAGTCGCAGGACCCCTCCAGCGACTGGGCAGGCGTGGGCACCGTGTTCATGTGATGTTCGGCACTGGTAATCACCGAGGTGCCATTGCTGCCGGTTCTGCCGCCGCCTCCTACTCCTCCCCCTCCTCCTGCTGAACCCGGTCCTGATCCTGAGCTGGCTCCTCCGCCGGCACCACCATTACTACTGCTGTTGCTTGAAGTAGCCGCTGCTGTGGCACTGTTTGAGCTGGTCGCCGCTCCTCCGCCAGAACTGCTGGTGGCCGGACCCACACTGCCGCCATGGTCGCTGTGCGGCGGAGATCGCAACGCTGTCTGCTGGTGCGCCGGCTGCTGGGGATGCTGGTGATGCTGCTGCTGCTGGAGGTGGTGGTGCGAGTGTGCGTGCGAGTGCGAGTGTGGGTGGCTCTGGTGCTGCAGGTGCTGTTGCTGGGCCACCGAGGCGGCAGCTGCAGCGGCCATGTGCACGTGGTGGGCGTGGGCGTGATGCAGGCTGGAGGCCGCCGTGGCTCCCGTCAGATGCGATGGCGGAGCCGTTGGAGCAGCGCCCGCCGCTGCTGCCGCTGCCGCTGCCTGCTGGTGATGGAGCGATACATGGCCGTGGTGCGAGTGGTGTCCGTGAGCGTGATGTGCGGCATGCACGTGGTGGGCATGGGCATGGACGTGGGCGGGAGCTGCAGCAGCGGCGGCGGCGGCGGCAACATGGTGATGATGTCCCAACAGGGCTGTGGAGGCTGTTGCCGCCGGCGGCACTTCGTGCATGTGCAGCGCCCTCTGTTCGTCCTGCGCCTGGGCTCGCCTCAGAGCCGTCTGCAAGGCCATCACACGCTGGCGGTCCGCGGTCAAGCGGCACTTCTCGCAGGTGCAGTAGCGGTACTTGCAGTACCGCTTGTGACCCTTCAGGGTGATCTTCAGGCCGTGGTTACGGCAGCGGGCACAGTTCGGTGGAGTCCGGGGCGAGATGGAGCTGCCACTAGAGCTGGAGGCACCGCCGCACACATCGTTCTTCGAGTCGATCATATCCGAGTCGGACATGGTATCACTGTTCCAGTTCTCCTCCGAAACCATGTCTGCAGATTCTTTTGTCCTTTTCAGAGGATAGTCAGTGAGTGTCCAAGTAATGCTTATTTTTTTAGGCCAACCTCAGAGGCATTTTCTGCAATATTGCACTGGCGTCTTAAGAAACTGTTCCGGAGTTTCCAATTTGATTCTTATTTGAACAGTATTTCTTGTTTAATTTTATTGTTTGAGAACTTTAACAAGTAAAATCGTAGTTAAGCCTTGATTTTGATTATTGATAGCATTAAATATTGGAGTTTAGTTTTGCTTGTCTATAGATTATTGAGGATTACTTTAGATATTAGACCCTTTGATTCACTTTTCATTACGAGGTCTTAAGCACCTGCAAAGATAAGATGAAGAAGTTTGGTTCTAATTACTTTTTAGCTTTCACTCTTCTCAATTAAATAATAATTTTTGCTTATTTAGTAAACAAATTTCCTGCATTTTATACGTCTTTTTGCCGAACAGCTGCTGATGTAATGCCCAGATATAACTCAAACTGCGAGAGGAAAATATTTATTATCGTTCGGGAAGATTTGCATTTCCTTATTTTTTGCATGCTCCGCTGGCGGTAGCCAACAAATTACATTTGTATTTATAACGCCAGCAAAAATATCTGCCATATTTTCGCAAAAATCTCACTCCGAAAAAAAAAGTAATTGTGCAAAAATATGGTCATGCGGCAAACTTCGCCTCCATTGGCCGTGGATCGTTGCATGTTAAAGGGCAATTCCAGTATCGAAAATTATTTTGATTCGATCGGCCGGCCACGCCTTCTTTACATAAGAGCACCGAATCCCAGATTGGCTTTGGATATTAGTTACAACCCGAGGGCGGAGCCGGACATGTAGATACAATGTATCGATCGGATCTGTCACGGTAACATACTATATGTACATAATACTGTCATCGAAATGGTTCCAACGGATGCGCAAATATCTGAGGGCGAGAGTGGCATAGTAGTTGACCTTTCTGAACACTCGGCAATCCATAAATTTGCCAAGGCCTTTTGCGCTCGAGAAATTTGAGGAAAATTCACGAGAGACATTTACGTGGTCCGGTTAATTAGGAGTCGTAAAATAATATTTTAAAACTATTTACTTTGTATGAGTTATATTCAAAGCAAGCACTTGGGTATAGATATTTGTTTAATATATTTCTTCCACGTTTGGCTTTCGAATATTTTACCTTTCTATTTAGTAACTAAACTTTTATAAGAATTCTAAACAGTTTTCTATTCAGAATAATCAAAATTCAACACAATTATTGGAAAGCAATATAAAAAATAGACTTTTTACTGTCAATCAATTGATGACTACATTGTAAGTTGATTTATAAAAAAGATACAATCTTTAACTACAGTGTAATCTTTTAAATAAGAGAGATAAATAAACAAGAAGCACACAAGTGTTAAATTATATAAAAATAAGAAAATATAACTACTTAAATTCCAATTGGCAATAACTTTTCTTTTCCCAATTACCTTTTTAGCATAAAAGTTGAACAGCTGTTATGATATTTTACAAAATTGTAATAGCCTTTAAAAATGTGTTTAATTTATATTTGCAAAGATCCACTATTTAAAGTTAATTTGTATATTATTTAAGGGTTTGTAGTAGCTGCTGATTATAAATATGGCGCAGTTGCCGGATTAACTTTCAAAGATATAGGAGAATAAATCTTCGGATACGGATTCGCTGCGAAGATTTTCACACACCCGCACTTGTATGCCACAATTCCAACTATATACAGTTACTCTGGGTTGTATCTTTTCAGATATCGATCAAGTATCGTCACACAATAAACAAAAAAAATCACAATTGCAACTTTTTGACACGATCGCGCTTTGTGGCTCTCAAAAAGCCGCCGGTAAAACGAGCTGAAGAAATCGATTTTAGCAGAGTTTGAAGTCGCGCGAATAATCAATTTTTATTGGTTCGTTCTAATGCTGAATTTGTATCTGTAGCTGGATCTGGATCTGGTATCCGCAAAATGGAACTATCCGCGAGTCGCGAGCCGAGCTTTCTGCCGCTTTAGCTGCTTTGGCTGCTGCTGTCCGATCTGAAATCTTTGGCATGCACAAGGCAACTCACATTGGGCCGCAAGACGCGGATGCAAAGAACTCAAAAACGCCGAGTCGCTCGCCTGGCTGTGTGTGTGTGCGTGTGCGAGAGCGCCTGTATGGGTGCCAGCCCCGGCTGGTATGTGTGAGTGCGCTGTAAGTGTGTGCGTGCAGCGGGCACCGCCAACGAAACGGAACCAAAAATCGCATCGAGAGAGAGCCAGAGCAAAGCTAACCAAGCACAGCACAGTGGAGCGAAAGTCCTTGATATTTGAGTCCTTTAAATAATTAATTCCCTTTTCATGTAATCATTTGTTAAAGCAACTTTGTTTTAATTGGATTTTTTTTTTTAAGTATTTCAGTGAAAACCTATATAATAAAAAATTATATTAATAAATAAAGTAAAAGAAGCGGAAAACATACTAAAATTAATACACCTCAAAATAAAATATAATACTGCAGCATTACTTAACCATAATAACATTTTTTATCATATTTAATAGTTTTAAACTATAAAATGAATGAAATATTTATCTTCAAATGATTATGTCTTGACCATTTTTAATAACACTCAAACCTTTTCTTTAATGAATATTCATGAAGTTTGTATTAATATGCCCCCAAGAAGTATGCAATGGTTTTTACATTCAATTAAAAGGAATGCTCGAGTAATATCAAACTCAATTATTTTGAAGGTTCAGGATTCTGAAAACTGGAAGTTAATATGAAATTGCTTAAAGATTTTCTCAAGCCCTGTTGCTTGATTCAGAAACCCTCAAAATTCTTAAATATATTGTATGAGCAATCTTTAATATCAATGTTTTGAGTTCGGAACCTAGTAATTTAATCTAAAGCTTATTTATTTAAGCATTTAATGCAAAGCACATTAAGCACATTAGGTAGAAAAAAAATATTTTTAAAAGCACATTAAATATTATTTTCAGACTTGGAAAAAAGAATATAAAAGAATATTCCTAAAACGACTATATAAAGCCCTTTGGTTTTGTGACCACTGTGCGACGTCGACGTTGCGTGCATTTGGAGAAATGTGGGGGCTGCACACTCACACATACTGCTGCTCGCACATGCAGAACACACTCACTCGCGGAAATGCGCAAATACAAACAGACGGCGGCCCTTGTACATAGACAGCCTCACACACATTGGCTGGCTATGTCGCTTTGTTGTTTCTGTTGCTTTTGTTGCTGTTGCCTCTTTCGCTGCAGTGCCTGTGCCCGGTTGCAGTCGCCCTGCAACTTGTTTGAGTTGCAGTTGGACCGAGTTGCATTGTGTTCGGCTTAGCTTAGCATTCCGCCACTTTGTTTAATTCCTATTTTCAGCGCATTCTCTTTGTGCTGTGAATTTTATTGCATTTGTTTTGGTTATTTCTTCGTTTGAAAGGGCGTTCGAGTGGTGGGCACTATCGGCAATAGCACTGGGACATTTTCGAGTTGTGCAACAGTCCAAGGGGCTTTTTTATATATTCTTTCTTATATGGGTCAATCGTTATGCCAATATTTAGCACTCAAACTGAATAGGGAATTCTTTTCTAATTCTTATATTTATAGGTCTATTAATATCTCTGTTATTTTTAGGCCTTGCAAAAGACTTCGAAAGTGTAGAATCTGTAATTAAATTCCAAATAGGTTTACCTATTTTATGTTTCGTTAAGTAAAATATTTTTTAACTTTAACTTTAAAAATAAAATATTAGTTTGATAGAATGTTCACATTGAGCACATTCTTAATTCCTCCCATTAAATATTTTATGCGTCCCATGGGGCGTATGAGTAATTTTCTAAGTAATTTTATGTATTTTAAATTAGAGAAAAAACCTTATTTGTATTAAAACTAAAGAAAGCTAATCTCAGACAAAGATCTATGTTAGTGTGATCTGATAATTAACGTCTTCATTTATATTGATTAAATTTGCATTAAATCAGATCTAGTCTCGAGTTATCAAGAATTAGCATTTAACAATAAATCGCTTAATCAATCATCATTTAACGTATTACAAGTTATTATAATAAATACCAATTTTTATATTAAACAAGTTCCATCGGTCATATTGGTTTAAACTATGAATTACAGGCTATTAAAGGAGCAACTCCCAAGCCCTTGTATACTTGCATAAGAGCGATACCAGCTGCCATTCAAATGAAATCCAAGTAACATATAGAAAATAATAATTTAAAAAAGATATGACCCTATATATTTTAAAGAATAAAGTTCTTATCTGACTAGGTTAGACAAATACAAATAACTGGGTGTTATTTTTTCAAACTAAGTTATCTAAAAGCTCCCTAAATACAAGACTACTTAAAATTATTAAAAAAAAATATTGTAAAACACTTAAAAGTTTTTACATTTCTTTCAATATAATATTGTAATGTTTTCGAAGATAAGACAAATGATTCTCCACAAGAGATAGGCTTAAATAAATATTTAACTAAATTTTAATCCAATTATTTCTTTGTTTGGAAGCGAAGTTGTCTCAGAGAACTTGCACCGGCTTTGCGACCCATTTACCTGTACAATAAGCCCTAACGATGCTTGACGACTGATTAGAATGGACCCGTATTTTCATTATAAGAGATAGAGAGAAAAAAGTGACACTAGGGAGCAACTAACCAATGATTAAGTATGTATTTTAGCTGATTAACTGAACGATATGAAGTGTTAGTTGCCTCATTCTTGATCGGCAGTAATTACTTAATTTGGGTGTTTAAAGAGTTAATTTACCATTTTAGCCAGGGAAAGGTAATTGAGCATGAATGATATGTGGTGTTGATAACGGGTCTCGCAGCTCGCAGTTCGTGCTGCTACCAGATGCCCGCCCCCTTTCTTCTTCCACCGCCCCCTTAACCCCCCCGTCGGTGGCCACGGGAAAATGTTGTTACTCCGGCCGTTGTATTTAAAACAAAAAAAAAATAAAATAAAACTGCACACGATCGCTTATCTTGCATGTCGCGACTAATTTGTATTTGCGGAGAGAGACCCCGAGAGAGAATCGCCCCGAAGAGCCACACATAAAGAGAAAGACAGAGGGCCTATCAGTGGAATGGCATTCCTAGATTTGCTAATTATGCGATGCATGCACGGGCAAAAAATAATGACCATTATATATTACATATATAACTATGTTTATAATAAGTCCAACGGGCAAAGAGAAAAATCTCTCTCCCTCTCTCTCTCTTTTCGACAGCTGCCTCGCTGATTAAAATAAAAATAAATTGTGTTCAAACAAAGTAAACAAATGCACTTCAAATAATACAAGTTTTTGTTTCCCGTGTAAGCTGAAAGGAGACCAGAAAATGTATCAAGGAAAGCAGCTTTTTTTCGCAACGAGTTAAGTCGTGAAACGTCTTCAAAGTTAAATGGGATTACTCGCTCCTTGGGGGCATGTCTGCTTAATTAATTAATTTGTCTAAACCGGAAGGGATCACGATAAGAACCACCTTTCAGGTTATTAATGGGCCAAGGGTAACTCCGCATAAATTATATACCCAAAGCACGGTCAGGTCATTAAAATAATAATTGCAAAAAAGTAAGTGAAGACCGTAAAAATTGATTGGTAAAGATGAGAAATATATAATCGTGATCGATCGATTTATCTTAGTCGGCGCTAAAAAAAAAACCGGCTTGGGCAGAACATTCAATGGAATATGGTGTCTTAGCCTTGGCTGCGATGGCTTTAAATAACTTGATTTTCCATTTATATTTGCATTTCCCTCATAGTTGGGCTTATAAGCCCGCCAGCCACTTGATCTCGCCTATCACCGCCTCCGCGATCCTCTGGGGACGGACGCCTGTCCCCTGGACTCTGGCAATAGAACACGACTGCTGTTGCTGCTGGTTTCCTGTTCAATTTGGTAGCCAGACAATGGCCCGAACCCCTCTTCGGTCTATAAAAGTCACTTGCTCGCTCGCTCGGCAGTTGTAGATGGCAATCGCAGAGCGTACCTGCCGCTATCGCCATTAAGCCGTGTACACACGAGCATTTATGTCAGGCAATTACAAGGCAGTTTGCAACGCCCCCAAAGCGGGACACTGGGGTGTTCCACGCGGCAGCAGAGCAGAGCAGGGCAGTCATAACTCATTGTTTACTTACCGGGCCAGAATAGGACATTGAGACAGGCAGCCAGGCAGGCAGGCAGGCAGTGGCAAAAGTATCTGCATCTATGTTTATATCTCTGGACGCATCTGCATCTGCTTTTGCTTTGTATCTTTTTCTGCAATTGCAATCTGCTTTCGCGGTGTTCTACACTCTTTTGGTTATGCAAGCGCGCGCGAGAGCAAGCAATTCGGATCGAGAGTGAGAGTGAACAGAGTGAGAGATAGCGAGAGAGAACATGGAGCCGGTAAAAATATTATTTGTTATCTGGAACCACAAACAAATTGACTTGGATCTGCCTCCCCTTGAGGGCCGCGCACATACTAAAGATATTTTCAGACTTTGCACACCCAGAAACAGAATTTCGGAATTTGCAATTCGCAATTTGCAGTTTGCAGTTCACAGTTTGCAGTTCGCAACACTTCGCATTTGTTTCGATGTCGCTCCAGTTCTGTTTGGGTTAAGATTGCGGTTTCGAGCACCTACCGCGGGACCGCGCACGAGCGCAAAGGACGATCGTTGCCAGCAAACTGGTTGCGGAGCCACCAAAGCTCTGAGCACGACACCGGCCACACTGAGGCACCCGGACCAGTACCAGTCCGACTAGTGACTAGCGAGCTGCCGGCAGTCGCTTGGACTCGCGGACACGCGGACAGATGAGCGAACAGCCGGACGTACGGACAGCAAGGGGTCCCGCGGAGCATGTGGTGCTGGCACAGAGACGGGCCCGCCGACTGTCGCGATGCCTTCGGTATTTGCACACTCCGGTGCAGTGCGAAAAAAAAGCGATTACGGGTGTCAGTCAATGACCACGATTAGCGAATGCTCTATAAATAATATATGTTTATCAGTAATTAAATTAAGAAATGTGAGATTGCAGTTGAAATATAACTTTGTCGTCTTAAGTAAATTAAACAATTCATATATGGAGTTAAATTTGTGTTAGTTAATTGGTTCAAAAATTACTCACAAAAATATATTTTATGAATTAATCTTGAGGCATCCTTGCTTCCATGTTTTTTTAAATTCCCGCGAATAACGTACAGAATGTTATCCCTAAGGTACAAATCTTCATAAGAAAACAGAAAATACTTTCTTGTAAAAATATTTATTTATTTTATTTCTATTTAAGCTTTCCTAAAATAATATATCTTCAAGCTTTAAGAAGAACAAGAACTCTTTATTAAAACCTTTTAAAAAATATGGAGTATCTCATCCCCAAAAGAAGCAATAAATGCTAAATACCTTACAAATCTCCATAAGATTAAATAAAACATTTTCTTATAAAAATATTTATTTACGCAAGTCCCTAATGAAAACCAATAAGCTCATCCAAACACAAACGAAAGCATCTTGGGAAAAAGAGAGCAACCGCTTGAGAGCAGCGAGTGCGAGAGAGTGGAAAGTGCATTTGCCCCATTATTTGTAGAGAGAGAGAGCGCCAAAGCCCCAAAGCTCTCTTGGACCCACGCTCTTCCGCTCTGTGCAATTCTCCCACAGGCAAGCTCATGGCATGTGTTTCTGCAAAGCAACTTTGTTGCCGTACATTGACGTCTCCACCGATCGCAAATGCGCACTCTTGCTCTGAATCTCGCTCTCCTGCCAACGTTCTCTTCCTCTCTGGGGATCGTAAGAAGAAGAGCCGCCTTATATGGCGGATGAATCGGGATGGGATCGGGTCTGGTCGTCTAGCCAAAGGCCCTTGATATAGGTCGAACCACTCAGCTGGGCTCTGGCGCATCGGGATATTTATGCCACCTTCTTGGGACGCAGAGAGAAGATGCTCAATCTCCGCCGTGTGTCACACGCACATTTATCACACTTAAAGGTTTCCTTTCATCGTCGGCCGTTATAGTGGTCATCAGGATCGATTCTCCTTCAGTCGGCAGAAGATAATTGCGCTCGAGCTTGCGGTCCATTAAAAGTTATTCCCTGCCCGAGGGAATGCACGCAGCTTCCAAAAACAGATTCCCGATTCAGTTGGTAATGGATGGCTTAAAGACCTTGTCGCAAGGAGATTTTTCCCCCCTTGATAACCAAATTTGAGTGGAAATAATGGGTCAGCAGCAGTCGGGAGTTATTAAAGATATTTACATATATTATTTAAGATTAAAGTCCTTGGACGTTTTTATTACAGCTATTGAAAGATATATTTTAGATTGAAGGTCAAAGCATTTTACGCTTATTATCTGCAAACAATTCCCTTAAAATCCTAACTATTAATCCTTAATTAATTAATTAGCTATACAAAACGGCATTCGTGAGATACTGGTCACATCTATGACCCACAGTTATAATTCCAAGATACAATTCAAGCATTCCTTTTGCATATTCATAACTTGGCTAGCACGCATACCCATCTTGGCCAAGATTCCGATAGAGTGTCGAAAGAGCGTGGAGCTGTGGGCATCTCCAGTTGCATACTCGTAAATCAATTAGCAAAGAGCGGCGAGAGAAGAAGAGTATCTCGCGGATACGCAGTCCAAACCGAAACTCGTTTGGCTTCGCCTCACGGATGAGTTCGCTCTCAAAAAACGCCAACAAACCTTTGGCCAGAAGGGGCAAACAACAGACACAGAGACAGAGAAAAAGAAATGTAAATGGAAATTGCAAAAGGAAACCGGCAAATATTTAAATATGATTTGCTCTCTCGGTCATCTCAGCATCCGCGAGATACACTCTTCTTAGTCGGGATGCACGATGCGCGATGCGACCCCCGCACTGATCATCAGCCTTTACCTCGCGTGGTTTATTTTTAACGATTCCACCGCAAACGGTGGCGGTGGCAATTGCAAACATTTATACAAATTGACGTGTAGCTGTCGCAGTTGTCACTTCGCCCAGCCGCACCGAAAGATACGCGATGCAGAATTCCCTGGATGACCCGGCGAATGTAATTCAAGTTGCTAACCGCAACCGACTGTCTCCGCAGATATGGCTCCACATCTCTTGGGCCCCCACCGCTTGCCTGCCGCTGCTGCCCCACATCCGCACCCGTTTCCCCACCACCTCTGACAACAGCTCGTGTTCGTGTTTTATAATTGTTATGGCCATTTCTACAAGTTGTTGTACATTGTTGGCGCTTCGAGGGCTTTGGGCTGGGATTGTGGCAAGGTTTTGCACAGTAAAAATAAAGTTATTTAGAATGTAGAATTTAATTTAATTAATTAAAGGTATTTTATAACACATTTTTTAGTTTTTTTAGAGTTAGTAAGATTATAGTTTTATTATATCAAAGAAAGAATCTTAGTATCTTAAGCTCAGCTTAAATCTCTTTTCAAACTCTATTTGATTCTTATTTCTTTCTGTGTTCTTTTAGTGGGTAGCTGGACGAGTTGCTTAGGCATGCGAATCGCACACATGACTGGCGCCCAGATCGCAAATGTATATCAGCCGCCGCCTGTTTGTATTTCGCCTGAAAGTCAGTTTCGGAACGGCTCAAGCGCATATGTATCTACACGTAGAATACACCACATTTCCATGAAATGGTTCAACTTGGTACACACATGTGCATTTTTAGCTGAATAAATTTGTTAAAATTGAGAAGAAGCAACAATAAATATTTAACATTATTACACACTCTTCAATTATTCATGTAATTCTGACATTACAAGACCCATTATATGTAACAAGCTACGAAAATGACTCTTAATGAGATTCCAATCATTCGCAAGGATCCACAATTTAATTACAATAATTTGTTAAATGGTCTGCTTGCATAATATATAATTAAATAAATCTGATAAATATGGTGAATATGAAGCGAAACCTCCACTTTAATCATTAGGCTTCCTTAGTCCCTCTGAGCCTCAACGATGGCCGTTGTGATCATTCCTCCATTGCGTCTCAGCCCTTTTCATTAAAAGCCATCCCTCCCCCTTGACCGTGCCGATGGGAAATTTGAGATGTTTTCGAAGCCGAACAAATTGGTAGCATAATGACAAATGGAGTGCCAAAAAACGTGTTTTATGTTCATAACCAAGATACGCATAAAGGTATTTAAGGCAACGAAGACACAAGATTCCGACGGGGCAAACAAGGCGGTTGGAAGAAGACTCTCTCCTCTCAGGCGAATCCAATCTGCATATAAAACGTAACCGAAAGGACAAACCTTTTATCCGACCAGCGGGAGGAATCTGTGCGGGGAGCAGGAGCAGGAGCAGACCGGGCACATCCTCCACAACAACTCCTTCAGGATGGGCAAAGTGTGAAACGAGGTTGGGGGGGACTTCAAACAGAGAGTAATTTACGCTTGCATGCAAATTGAAAAACAGTCGAGAGCAGGCACTGGGTCTGGAGTACGAGTACGAGTACGAGTACGAGTAAGAGCTCCTCCCGGTGCCCGGAGTGGAGTACACAGTTTGGACTGATTGACCACAGAGGACGAGGGGTCGATGCATTTTAAAACAAATTGGCACAGTTTGTGAGAGGTGGCGATGGAGTTGTGTTGTGTGATGCCGAGGCGTGTTTGTCACTCAATTAGATGCAACTCATTTAGCCGCTCTCGCATTTGGCCGCCATTTGTGTGCACAAAATGTTAATCAAAGCCTGATGGGATTTTTTAGGCCAACTAATGATGCCATGCTGTGTGCGTTGGCATGATGATGCCAACATACGGGGGCTGTGGGTGGCTCCGGGGGGGGGGGCTCCACACAGACATATTGATGACAGTCACTCAATTAATATGCAAAATTTATGCATGGGAAAGTTCAAAACAAACAAACCAACCATAGCCCCGGCAACACAGAGTTATAAAACATACATGTCGGCGTGAAAAGAACGAAAAAAAAATAGAGGGGGAAAAGCATGCCCAATAAAAAATCAATACAAATTAGCACCAGGCTCACTTTATTTTGTTTTTGTCCACAGAATTGAGTTGTTGTCACTGTTGCGTATGTGCCCCATAATCCCATGTAAGCCCCGCAAAAGAATGTTCTCCATTGCGTTGGCCAGGCTTAAATAGCCTCATGCGTGTCATCTGTGACACCTATGCGACACCTTAACTGCGGCTATCAGGTGTTTTCTGATTGTAGAGCTTCGGAGGAGGATGGTACTTTACATGCTCTCCATTTAGAATTATACGGAATTATATTTAACACCTAGGAATATAGGTTAAAAAACTGTTCAAATTGACTTGGGTTTGTTTCTAAGACTAGACTTAGTACTGTTGTTTTAATTACAAATAAGATAAACAGGAAGTTGAATATAAATGACAAAGCCCTGGCTGTAATCAGTAAATATCTCTGAGCGACCTTTACCAGTATGTACAAAACGTAAACAAAGCACCTGTGCAGCAAAATATTAATTTTTTAGCTAAATGTATCCACTTTAACACTTTAAATACATATTTTTATAACCTTCCAGCGAATTTTGTCTTTTATTCAGAGTCTTGCAACGCAGTAAAACTCACTTCTGACTCAATCAATCATCTATTTTTTTGATCAACATCAACAACCCTTTCGATCAAGCTATAAAAGCTACAGAAATGTACTCACTTTTTTAATTTCCATCAATAAAATGTAAAAAAAAAAATCAAATAAGGTTTAATTTTTTACTGTTAAATGTAATATGATGATTTGTAACCTTATAATCTGCATATAAAACGTAACCGAAAAGACAAACAATATCACAATATACTTTCCGAATTAAAATTTACGCTTTTAACATGTTTGGCATCTTGGGTATTATAATATTAGTCACATGTTTTGACCGAAAATTTAGCGTTACTGCAATTTTTTTCAATATTATAAATGGGTCTAAGTGGTTACATCGTTAAAATTGTCAAAAAATATAAATTTTATGAAAATATTTCTTTATTTAATTTTAAATTTATAATGTAGGTTTCTTAACCTAATGAGGACTCGCATAGAAAAGCTTTCTTAATTAAAATTAACGAATTTTTAGTTATAATAAATGAATGGAAAAGAATGCTTCGAGTCACTTTTAAAATCTTAATTTTGTTCGATTCATAGATCTAATTGCAAACTGCAAGGATATTCAAACTTCAATTTCATTTCTTGTTTTTATTTTTAATTATATATATTTTTACGCACATATATTAATCATACAACTTATTAAAACTTAGTTGAAATGTATTAGTTAGTTTACATTACATTCCAGAGACCTTGAAATCATTAAATTTTCCTGAAGTAATCCTTGAAAAGTACTAGCCAGCACGCGATTTAAAAAGTTGATTTAAATAAAGTTGTCAGTGACCACGAGGCAGAACCCATGTGTTGCACATTGCAATTAAATCGCTGGCCGGCCTGCGACAAGGTCCTGCGATGTCCTGTCCTGTCCTGCCCTGCACCTGGCATGAAGGGTTGTGTGCTGCTGCATTTGATGGCTGGGCTGATGGAAAAGTTGTAGCGACCAAATAATTTCGGCAGAATACAAGCAAGGCCAGCAGGATGTGTGTGAGGCGGAACACACACAGCGGGCCAGGACGAAAGTTTGCAGCTTCGGGAGGATGCTGATGATGGTGATGAGTACGATCTAAGCGCAACAATAGTTTGCATCTCGGAGATACATCCGAGATGAAGTTATGCTGCTCGCTGTGTTTTCCTGTTATTTTAGCTTCTGGCTTGCCGCAATCAACTGCACTGCATGTTGCGGTTCCTCGAACAACTCGTGGATGTGTGTGTGGGTGTGTATCTAATCACATTAGCACGTGCGCATATCCTTTTAAAGGAGCTGCCGGGGGAGCAGTCCATCGGACTCCCCAGGCTGCCATTCGAAGCCGGGAACTGTGCAAACTAAAAACATTTTGGCCGCTTTGTTTTTGGCTCATTTCGTTTGTCGATTTTGATTATTTGTCTGTGGCTGCCCGCACAGACTTTTGTTTTTGCCACCCAAACTATTTGTATCTCAAAGTTGGCCCACACACGTATTCCACATGCGAATGCCAGCTATTTTCTTTGTGCACTTCAAAGTTTTCCACAAAGGCGAAATACTGTTTGCCCCCTTTCCATCTTGGTCTTGAATTTAAAACCCGAGTGATCCGATATACACATATCTCAACTTAATCAGACCTCTAACCAGTAACTGGACAATAAAATCATTGAAACTCAATAGAATTTTCTTTAAATGCAAGCAATTTATGTATTTATTTTTAGGCATGCGACCGAACAAGCGAGAACTATGAACAAAGTACTATCTCAACAAAGTACTCTTTAAAATTTTGGTTTTGCGGCTTTAAATCTCAATGGTTAGTGAAGCAAGCTATACATAATCTGTATATAACGGCCCGTGGGCAACATTGTATTTGTAAAAGTATTGTCTCGCAGGTAGAACCATTTACTCCGCCTTCACTGGGACGTAGGTGAGGATAATGGTCGAGTGCGGGGCCACCTTGAGCTCCCTGAGATTCACCTTGGCCGAGTGGGCCACCTTGACGGAGTCATCGTGGCTGTTGTATTGCTCGCTAAAGTACGAGATGGTCATCTTGTCGGGCAGATCGGACGGGCCGGTGAAGTTGCTCGACTGCGGCACCTCGGTGGGATTGAAGATGACAAAGTAGCCGGGGTTTCCAGACTTGATTCTGTGAGGGGAAAGCAATCAGTTAATAAGATTTTCTATAATTTTTATAGTTTATAAAATGGAAAGAAAGGAAACTAAAGAATAGTTAACGAGATATATTAGCTTGTTAATATTTTTACCTCTGCCTTCAAAGGGCAAGCATGAAGAAGTTGACAGAAATTAGTAACAATTACAAATAAAAGTTATAAACCACAAATTACCTGGAGAAAGCCACCAGAGGATCGGCATTGAAGAGGGTCAGCTCGCCGTGCATGTAGGATGCAGACTTGCGCAGCATCTCGATCTGCCTGTAGGTCTCCTCGGTCACATTTGTGTACTCGACGGCATCCACAGGAACCACAGGCACACCCGGCAGCAGGGAGAGGAACATGGCCAGGGCAGAGGGATCCTGCGGAGTGTCCACAAAGACGTCTGCAAAGTTCCATTGCAACCAGCTGTCGTTGCCTGCCTGGAAGAGCGTGTTCTCGAGATTGCTCTTCAGCGACTTCTCCGGCCTCGACTTGCTGAGCACCTTGACAAAGTCACCGTACATGGGCAGATCGATGCCATTGACTCCGGGCACATCACTTAATTGGTAGACCTGCGGCTGGATCACATCTTCGGCCACGGACAGGAAGGCCTCATCCGAGGCGTTCTTCACGATGCTCAGGTAATCATAGAGGACGTCTCCCAGGCCGGACTGGAAGGTGGTCTGCTTGTGGTCGTAGAAGCCATAGTCTCCCTCTCCCAGATTAAAGTCCTTGGGCACCGGTGACGGCTCCTCGTCATCCAGTTTGTCGGAGAGCACAAAGAACTTGGTATTCTTCAAACGGATGCCCTGGACGCCCAGGCCAATCAAATGGCGCAAGACTCCTCCAAATTCGTTCCTGATTATACTACTGTTCATCTTGAGGTCATAGTGACCCTCTTCGAACTGGGAAAGCAGGTAGCTGTCGTCCAACTTCTCCCAGGCACTGGTATTACCTCCCACCTTCAGCCACTTGTTGGGAGCACTGGTCTTTCCGCTCACCCAGACCAACGCAGAGCGCTTCTCCGGGTTGGCAATGGCATCCTGCACCAGCTGCGAGTCCTTCGGTATGTAGTTGGGCGTCAGATCGAGAATCACCTTGGTGTCACTGCCCACATACTGGGCCACCAGTCGCTTGATCTTCTCCTCAACCTCGGGCTTCTTAACGCTATAAGTTAGCTCGGCGGGCAACTCGTAGATAGCGCCTGTGGCATGAATCTTCTTGGCGGTCTGCACATCCTGTGGCTTGGCAGCCTCGATTTGTGCGAATTTGGCATGGGGTCCACGCTTATACCAGGCCAGAGGCTGCGGAGCAGCGCACTTGGGAGCTCCGATGATGATCAGAACGGCACCCACAAGCATGCCGACCCAAATGGCCCAGAAGCCCACGAAGAAGATCCAACGCAGGCGCACCCAGAAGGGATCGTTGGCGTACTTCATGAGCTCCTCCTTGCTCATGCCAGTGAAGGCCTGTTGTTAGGGGAAAAAGAAGTAAATTATTAGTAAAATGTTCTATTTTGTAATTGTAAATCTTTAATTAACTTAAAAATTAATTTAAGTTTGTTATATACTCACAGGCTTGCCTCCGTTCACTGGTCCAATATCGATTTTGGCATCGCCATTCTGATGATCGTTCTTGATGAACTTCACCTCATCTCTGCGCTCGGCCAGCTTATCTTCCGCTCCATTGAGCATCTGCTCGTCGGCTCCGTTCTCATCCTGGACCATGTCGACTGGAATGTGAACGATTTAACATTGGTTAATTGACTCTAATCAGTTTCAATTAAGCGCTCGCGCCGAGCTTTATTCAAGCGATCAGGCGAGACTTTCTCCCCAGTACAGCTTTTTCAGGTTAAGGCGAACGGGAAGCCAAGCCACATTTTACGAATATGCGTCTGTACCTTTCCCAGGAAGTAAAGTGGGGAAACTTCCCGTTTTTCATCTGGGATTTTCGCTTGCTGACGTCACTGGCAACCACAGCCCATACTTTGCGTTTGCGCCCCATGAAAAAGGTGACCTGTGGCTTGCCTTTCACTCCGATAAAAGCAAAAAATCAATAGCAGCCTCCGCCTCTGCTTTCTTATCTTTCTCTTCGCTGATAAGGCACTCCCAAGGGCACATCTTGAATATAGATACATATATCTTGTTCTGTCCAGTGCAAAGCCCACGCATTGTTACGTCAGCTTTCCCATTTTCCCACATTTATGTATAAGCAAATGGGATTTGCTTTGTTTAATTACCTTTTTCGGGGCTCGGATTTCCACCCAGAAACTTTTCCTCAGCTATGGATTTGTAGACCTCGGGGGAGTCGGCGGGGTTCGGAGCAGCTGCGTTGATTGTACTATCGGGCGCGTCTAAAATAGATCACGTTAATTTTGCGAGATGAACACACGTTGAAAAATTCTATACGATTAAACTGAGTTTTTCGATTTTCGAAAGAATTTTTAGGAGCAGCGATGCCAATTTAGCTATTTGCCCGCTATATCTGGTGGTTTTTAGCAGCTGGCAACATTGGTTGCTTAAATTCGCAGATTCTGGCAGCACTGGATGCTGAATGCTGTTGAATGGGCAGCACTGGGTGCTGATCGCGCATTTTCTGGCAGCACTGGGTGCTGATCTTCGGAGAGATGGGCAGCATTGGGTGCTGAAATGCGCAAATGGGCAGCACTGGATGCTGAGCGATTTAGTGTGCCCAGGTTTAAAAAAGTCTATCGTCTCTCAAAAGCCAAATGATATGAGATTTTATTGGCGCGAAATTTGATTTAAAACCACTTACCAGTAACCGGCAGAGTGACGGAATTCTGCAGTAAAAAATATTAATAAAGCAAAAGAAAGTCTTGCGTTTGGTTGCACTCACCTTGCTGGCAGCATGGCCTAAGCGTTTTAAGCGTGAAAACAAATTCATGGCCACTTTTCCTTTGTGTTTTCTTTATTTAATTTTTAACAAGGTGACTTTAGGTTAAATGTTTTTCGCGTGTCTGCAAAATATAGAATTCGAAGACTTAAAAATTGTTTGTATAAATAATGGAAAATATTTTAATTAATTAATTAATCAAATATCATAAATTTCGGGCAATATCTTTGCAAAAAACAAACAACAAGTTATTTACATCAAATTTGTTAAAATTATAACAGAATGTTGGTACAAACAATGTAATTTTTGTTGTTTATAAAGACACTTCTAGGAGAAAGCACACAAAATATTGGTATATTTAACAGTTTTTTCTAATTAAAAACAGTTAAAGCCAAATGTGTAAAGTTCTTCTTTTTATTCTAAATCGCCTTTGGATGGCTAGCAACCTTCTTGCATAGAATATATATATAACCAAATTCCTAAGCGTTTAAACGTTATCAACCGAACGTGACACTTAACCAAAGCTGATGCAATACCTTGCATAAATTTTTCACCCTATTTTAAGCACTTTTCACCAACACTTTTGTTGCCTTTTTCACCAACTGTCTTTCTGTGAGATCCGCCCGGTAAGAGCTCTAAAATGCGACTGAGTCTGCAGACAGAGCAGCAGCACCTGCAGTGCATCGCTCCCAGAGGCACTGCCTCGATTGCGATCGCTCCTCGAATTTGATTTAATTATACTGTGCATGCCCGCGCCGTGTGCGTAAATGCAATTTATGGCCTGCGGCGAATCCAAACCGATCCCCGCCGAGCCCAAAAACTACCTGTCCGCGGCGGCTTACCTGTACTGTGTTGTCGCTGGCCAAAGTGCCGCGTTGACCAAGCCAGTTTCTGGCCAGCCAGCAGACCGGGCAAAAAGCTGCACTCATCGGCACATTCCTGGCGAAAATGTGCAGCGTCGTTTGGCGATTCCGCAAGGTTGTGTCTGACAGAACCGAACCGAAAATTACTGAAGCTCAACGCACAAAAAATTGATCAATTTCGATCCCGCACATTACCTGCTCTGGAGTCCGATTATGTGACATGCAAGGGTCATTAGCTCATTAAGCGGGAGCTATATATGAAGCAGCCCGGGACCCGGCACCCACAATTTGACGCGATGGGCTTCCATTTGGGACGACAGTTGCTGCTCTCGGGCTTCCTGCTGGTGCTACTCCAGGTGCTCATCGAAACGCAGGCCAGGCCTCAGGTGATTAATAAGAGGTAAATTCTGGACAGATTTGAATAATTCATCCCGTTGCCAGGATGTCATTACCCGTGAGGAGACCGAGGTGGTGGTGGTGAAGCAGGAGGGCGGCGATGGTGACGACGATGACTCCTCCTCGGAGGAGACAGTGGAGGACTCGGAGGAGACACGTCGACGCAGACGCGAGGTGGACTTGGACAACACTCCGTCAGGTCGGGCGGCCATTCCAGGTTTGCCAGATCCGGCCACCATTATTAAGATCGCTGAGCTTTTTCAATCCGTAGGCGAGCAAGTAGTCCCAATCCTGTTGCAAGCGATCCTTCCCGGCTCGGAGGCCGCGGCTGACCGTTTTGCCAGGTCTGTGAACTTCCTGGAGAACCTCGAGGCCGAAACTCAAGGATCAGCCACCGAAAAGAATGAATAATCAGTATATATCCGGAGCTGAGCCGGAACACCAGTGACCTAGAGTTAAAGTTAGAGATATATATTTCTTGAGATAAATTTTGGTTGCTTGAGCTGAAACTTAAGTGAATTTATTTTATTATGGGATAACCTGGGGAGCAGTTAATTATAATTATAATCAGGTTATTCTTCATTGAAACAATTCACGAAAATTAACTCAATAGGTTTTTAAGAAACCTTCTATTGGGGTGTTTCTATTACTTACTACTTGTTACTGAATCCTACTTTTAAGCCCAAAACAAAGTTTTCTGAATCCTACACCTGAGAGTCAAAGTATCCACATCGAAAGTGTTTAAATTATATATAAAATTCCCCCCATGAACATTCAAGAGTTTATGCAACCTTGGGGTATGTGATCGGAAGCAGGGCATTAACTCCTAATGAAATAATTATGTATGGGGATCGTCCCTCTGTCTTACTATCCTGTTTTCAACAAAGTATGGAAATAATTTGCATAAATTGACGGCATTTAAGGATCCAGCCAGCTTGCTTTCTCAACAGACTGGCAGAATATGTATGGCCATTAGTCATAATGGACATACACGCCCCACGAGGGTTTCAATAACCTCAGGTCTTAAGTCTTGTTTTTAAAAAGATTCTCCGGGGTGTAACTTTTTAATATCTGTTGATTGCAACGTTAGTTGAAAGCGATTTAAAAATATCCCACATCTTATGGATTTTCACTGAATCTCTGTTATGCTGGCTTATAAAAACTAATGTGAACATTTAACGAAAGCTTGGAGATTTTCTAGGAGAAGTACAAAATGTTAAATTAATCTTTAGTCAGAAGGTTTACAATTTTCAGCTAAAATGGATTGAGAAATAGAAAAAAGGAGTAGAAAAATAGAAGTTTAAAAAAATATAGTCTAAAGTTATTTCTTGTGAAATATTCAGTATAAAAATCCATGTTCTTAAGCTTTCTTTCGTATTTACCTTATATTTTTCCTATTCCGTTGAGATCATGCTCTTTAATAATAATTTACATTTCGATAATTATTAATATGTTATAATGCTTAGGGTAAATGCATATTTTATCTAGAAAAAAGAATAGTCGAAAATATAATAGATAAATAATAGATAATAGTTAAATATAGAGATCTTGATTTCTAAAAATGATTCTAATGTTACATATATTATTTAAAGTAAATGTATATTTAATTTCTGCTTTCCTAGACCAAATTTCCCTTCTAACTCTGAATTTCAATTACTTTTGAGCTTCTCATAACTACATTAAAAATTAATTACCAATTTTTATTTTTCAGTGTAACGCGGATATTGTTTTGAGTGGCGCCACTAGCGGGCAAGCTGTGAAATAACGTCGCCACAAAGTAAAACTAATGTAAAATGTCAGATTTATGTATATTTACTCCATTATTACCGGCGAAGAGAAGAGAAGACGTGTCAGAGAAGACAGCAAGCTCAGCCAAGTGACTCTCTTAAGACTTAACTTGTCTTTACTCCTTTTGCCCATATCAGACAACAGAGCTCAGAGACTTTAAGAGCTAGAGACGGACTATAGAAGCTAGAGCTACTAAATTTGGCAAATGAATTCTTACCATTTGCAGATCGATCAAGTTGATATAAAAAACTTGACTCATAGAAAATATATATTTTATTGATACATTTTTGTGCAGAGTTCCTTTGTGATATTGAACCATTAGGCAATTTAGTTGCCATCTCCATCTAGCTCTCATTCGAAACAAATGGTTAGTCAAGTCTCTAACTTTAAACTGGCACAAAATTAAAAACCTTTTAATATTATTATTATTTAATTTTTCTGTTCTGAAAAAATAATCTTGAGGCTATGGGTACCAGGTATCTTATTGTCGACCACATTTAAACTTTCTTGCATTTGCTAATTAAAATGAAGAACAATTAGCTAAATATATATTAACCACTTTAACGAACATTGACTATAACCCTCGTTATGCTCCATGTGGCAGTGACGACGAGGAGTCGGTGGGCGTAAGTTTAATGGTCTTCACCTCACCCTTGAGGCTCTCGCTCTAACAGTTTCAAGGTAATCTCCTTGGCTATATCCCACCTTCCAATAAAGTCATAATATAAACCTTATTTTAACAACCAAATCATATCCCCCAATATATCCCCAAAGTCACACACTTAATGAAAGGCTAGGTTTAATCTCGAATTTATTTATAAAATAAAAACACATTTCCTTTTTGTTCAATAAAACAATCCATCGACAGAATAAACACGTATTAAAAGTGCCGCTTGCATTACCAAAAATACAAAAGTACGAAAGAGCGATAGTTACGAAAAGCGGAAACCGAACGGGACTCTCGGACTCACAAGACCTTCCTCCCGTCCCGTCATGATATATATCATAAGGCACTAAAATCTATGTACATGCACATGTATGAAAGGGGATGTATAGATATAGTTGTGGGAATAGAAGCATATAGTTCATAGAATATAGTTATGAGTATGTTGCGTATATTTTTGGAGAATGTAGATTTGCCAGCAATTTGTTGTTGTGACCCTCTCGTGGATGTCCGTGAAATGATGTTTTCTTTTTTGCTCTTCTCCATTGTCTTTAATTAATCTTGATTGCGAATTCGATTTGGCTTAGATGTAGGCTTGGACTCCCTATGCTTACGTTTAATTTAAATGTACGGTAATTTAATTGGTAGCGTAATTAATTTATGCTTATGTGTGTTTCATGTTTGGCTGGCTGGCTGGTTGGCTGTGGCTGGCATCCCCATCCCGATCCGATCCGATCCGATCCGATCCTGTCCGAACCGTTCGGGGCCTCACTTGTTGCCGGCGTTCACGGGGACGCGCTGTCTCGCCGTTGAGTTGGAGTTCAGGGCCGGATTGCACATCTCCGTGGTGAACTTGGAGAAGGTGTTGTGGAAGCCATTCGCCTGGCCATTCCGAATGGGCGTCGACGACGACATATCGCCATCCTTGAGCGCCTTGACGTGTCCATTGGCATGTCCGTTTGCCTTCACAGCCGATTTGTCCTTCAGGAAAAGAAATTATATATTAAATAAGAATCTTTAATAAAAATCAAAATATTTTAGACTCTTACCTTGCCTTCGCGCTTCACGTAGGCCCTCTTGTAGAAGTTGGAGAAGAGGAAGTAGAACATCACCGCATGGGCGCCAATGAAGTAGGCGAAGCCAATCGGATAGTTGCAGTCGTTCTTGAAGAACAGCTGGAAGGAGTGCACCATCACCAGAACGAACTGGATCATCTGCAGCACGGTGAGGTACTTCTTCCACCAGAGATAGCGCTGTACCTTGGGACCCATTGCGGCCAGCATGTAGTAGGCATACATGATGATGTGCACGAAGGTGTTCAGGAAGCCGAAGAAGGTCGAGTGGCCGCCGGGCGTGAACTTGACACCCCACCAAACGGAGACGGGCATAATGCCATGATGGATCACATGCAGGGTGGACACCTGGTCGTATCGCTTGCGCATCACGAAGAAGAAGGTGTCGAAGAACTCGGTGAACTTGGAGAAGTAGTACCACCAGCAGCCCTCGGCGGTCTAAGGGGTTTAAAATATAAGCAAAAAGCATTAATAAGGATTAAAAAATTTGAACAATAAATAAAGTAATTTTTCCTAGAATCTGGCCCTTGGTTTATGCATTTTTCTATGGAATTATGCATATATTTAAAACTTAGACTTCTAACTGAATTTTGTTACAGGAAATGCAAGCTATATTAAGTCATTTAAATAAGCTGTAAACTTAAACAAATTACAGTCATAAAAATTCATATTTTAACTAGATTGTAAACTAATTACATGTATTAAACCAAGGCCTACCAGTTCTAGGCATAAATTAAACCTAACTACTTACTTAACAATGTAAAAATGTAAGTAACATCTTAATTAAAATAAATACTCAAATAAGAAACTTAGTTTTCTCAATCTCTGATATAGCCTCAAATCTCTAGACAAACTTTCTTATCTCTTAAACCAATTTTGGCTTATTTTCCGTTAAATGATATATAAAATACACTTTAAACAGACAAAAATCCTATGCTTTTTCATGGCCAATATTTCACAGGTTGATTGTTATGCAAAGAAAAAGACCGCAACAGATCGATTCCGTTTGCCCTGGAACTAACGGTTGGACACAGCTCCATGCTTATCAATAATACAGAAAAAATGGGTGATTTGCCAAATCTTTGGCCTGTCAACTTTCTAAGACTGCCACTTTCTTTGGGTCGTTTACCCAGTTTAGCCAGCCTGGCGACACACGTGAGGCTGCTAACATTTGGTTTGTAGAAGCGGACTCATGGCTGGCAATCCCACTGGCCACACAACCCGGCTTCTGCCGGCTTTCGGCATTTCAATTCATTTCATTTCATCCATTTCTTTGCGATTCCGCGATTAGCATAGAAGGAGAACCTGTCGCTATTGCCGTTCTTTCTAATTTCTTGACTCGGCGTGGCCACAAACTGGTTGCTTACATAAAATCTGGGGCCCCAGTCAACAAAAGACCTTTGCTATTTGCCCACAAAAAAATTCTAAATTTATATAGATATGTTTGTCCATAAACACACACACATATGCTAAGCATATAATGAAGATGGGTTCCAGATCTATACTTACACGTATCGCTTTGGGCGAGTAGGAATAATCAACGGGTTCGCATCTCAGGTTATAACCATTCAGCCATCCACCCAGGCAGGACTATAGGGAGAAAATAGCGTGATTATGTTCCAGCGGAATTCGGTAATTAAATGGTTTATTATTACCTCGTAAAAGAGCCAGGCACTGAAGGCAACCTGCAGGGCATTGTAGACGATCAAGACTTTGCGCAGCTCGAAGGGCTTTCTGTTTTCCATGAGCTTCGGGCCGAGTACCTGGAATGGACAGAGAGAGAAACAAACCCGATCAGTCCCACTGTAATTGCATCCTCTTCTTCATTATGGGAACGCGTCCCTCATTTAACATAATCAAATAGAGGCCAAAGCCGGTGTGTTGCAGCAATTATCAAATCAAATCAATCGACGGCGACCGACTTTGTCTGTTGGTTTTGTGACAAGTTCGTTGCCTAAGTCTTTTGTTTGGCCAACCAAGGCAGGCCACCCCCCCGCAAGCCGTCGCATCGCATCGCATCTCGCGCTCGATTTTAGCAGTCATGTGAAAGTAAGTTAAATGCTTTTGTAAAATTATGAATGTGAACCAATGCAAAGCGGGAAACCTAAATAGAAATCGTTTTTTCGAATTGATTTTTTTTTTCTGTCTTCTGTCTTTTTTTTTTGTTAATTTTTGCATAATCGCTGGCTGGCTGGGGTGCTCTCAGGTCATATATTTCGACACCAGCCACTTCGGTGGAGATGATCGGATGGCCCTGAACCTCATCTCTCGTTTCACAGTCATTTTGCAATGCAATAAACCGAAACTAGTTTGCGGAAAGGATCCACCGCAGACGGGGCACTCCCGTATAATCAGCGAATCAGCTACGAAATCAACATAAATTGGCCCCTCAGAATGATTCTGTTTACGTTCGATTCTGGGTTTCTTCCAGCTTCTTCAGTAATTATAGATCGCCTGGTGAATCCCCAAAGCATGGACCACCACTTACTTACCTTCACAATGTACGCATATGTCAAGCTGATGGCTATCGTGGGGAACGGTGAGCTCATGAGCGGGTAGTCTCGTGTTCGCGGATCCGATTTGTTGTCCATCAGATCCCGCCAGCCATCGTAGAAGTTTGTGAGGTACTCCTGCAAGAAAAAAATAAAAAGATACCAGATTAATCACCTGTGCTATGTAGCTTAGTTAGGTAGTTAGCAAGATCAAGTGTCAAATCAATAAATTACTATAAAGTAGCCACAAAATGTTGCAACAAGCTCGGGCTTAGAGTTCACCAAGGCGGACAGCTGATGGATTATAAGCATTCAGCTGTTGGCTTCGATTTTTTGGGTCTCTTATTTTTGATTTTAATTAAAGTCTCCCTCCCGAATCAATCACTTGGTGTTGCAATAGCCGAATAACAAAAGGAAACTTAGAGTGCCAGAGGCACGGAAAGAAAAACCGTGATTTTGTATCATATTTGTGTGAACGGTAATTTCCAATTGTCCATTAGCATTCATTTGAGGCAGCCGCAAAATCATCAAAATATAAAAAGCTAAACTGCAGCTGAGAAAAAAAAAAAAAGAAACTGGTGCAGCAGGCTCGCAGCTACTGGCGATGTTGCAACACTCAATGGCCTCTTGTGTGATAAATAACAAAACAAAACAATCTAGAAACGACTGACTAACTGACCAACTGACTGACTGACTGACTGACTGACTGACTAACTAAGCCAAGAAGCGGCGAGGAATGCGGGGGATGCCAGGAAAAGCTAAACCAGTTCCGCCAGTGTTAATCGCCGCTTAAATAGTTAAATACCTGACTGACGGCAATTAAAGAAAACAGAAAACAACGCTACTCTTAATTGCACCGAGGGTTGCAGTCGATTTCTCAGAGGGGTTAGGGTTAACTTAATTGATTTTCAACGAATCAGGGGCGTATATGTGCGGAAAGCGGCAAACGGAATGTCAAGGGAAATATATGCGATTGGGAAAGCGGCCAATTTATTAAATTAAATTGTAGCCATTAACAAGTGTGTAAAGGAAAAAAACCAAAACAAAACAATCTAGTTCTGCATTAGGTCTTTTCCTGAACAAGTTGTAAACGTAATTAAGGAAATATTTCAAGCAGAATGCAGAAATTGAAGCTAGTAATTAAAGTTGTGACTAAGGTCTCTGTGCAGCAAATAATTGGGTTCTATAGCCATGTCCTCATTTTGGGTTTCCGCAGGGTAGGTAAACTCGTTGTGGTTCACCTAATTTTTAATAAAAACTTAGGAAAAATAAATTAATAAATTATGCTTTATATATATCAATATTTCCAAAGCATACTTTAAATTTCTTATAAAACTTATTAATATTAAAACTAAATAGCTTTAACATCTCTTACAGGATATTATTTTGTGTGCCTCTAAAAAGAAATTTCCTCAAATTTTATCTTTTCTTGCCTGAGCTAGTCAAAAATAATAATACAAATTAAACAAACGCGTTGTGCATGAATATGTTGCCAATTTCGAGGCGCTTATTTTGGTGGCTTTATGTCCATCGAATTGTATGTAATTTGGTTTGCCTCTCGATTTATTTCGAATTTACGGAAAATGGTTATTTTCAAGCGGTTCAAATTAATCTAATTCATTCGTTTACGTTTTGCATAACACCTTACATCGAGCTTAAGCCCCCCAAGAAACGTCTAAGCTACGCCTCTGGTTGTAGGCTGCTCATCCATCATTCTCGACTGGACTGAGAGGCTACCGAGTTGTCCCAGCAGAGCTTGTCCAGCAAGACATTCAAACAGGTACTGACGGAAAACAATGCTCATTTGTCGCCTGGTCAGACCTAAGTACGTCAGCAATCAAGTAGGAGGAGGAGGAGGAGTGACTTCAGGTGCAAGAGGAGGAGGAGTAGCTCCAGCTGCAGTAGGAGGAGGAGGAGTACCTCCAGCTGCAGGTGGAGAAGGAGGAATACCTCCACTGCAAGTAGAAGTAGAGGTGAAGCCAGGGGCAGGGCTGATCGAGCGTTGAAAGCCCCGTCATGCCGTTTGTTCATTAATGAACCGAGTCTGCCATTAGGTGAACTTACTGACCGACTGGCGGCCACAGTGTTGACTATGTTGTGGGATGTGTGTAGTATGCTGCGTGTGGTGTCTGATGTCTGCTGTCTGAGGTGGGTGTGGTCCACGTTGGACGTAATGAGTGTGTGTAATTGCTGGTTTATGGGAAGAACCGCAGCGTTAACCAAACAATTTCCCTTCGCGTTGCAAGATTTATTGAAATTTTTTTCAGCCACTCGAGAGTGACTGGCAAAATTTCCTCTTACACATCTGATGTAATTCGGGAATATACTTAGGTGGTGAGTAGTAGCCAGTGAAGCGTCTTGTGGCGGACTTTGTCCACTAGACACCACGGTCACCATGAAGATGATTCACAGCTGGCCCAGAAATAAAATATAAACAAAAAAATACCTCACACACGACAGTATGGACTCCGGAAGAGACAGCTTCCCAGCTCAACTATGTGGCTGTTGATTGCATCTAATTAAGATTCACTTTTCGAGAGAGTTTCAGGCAAAGATTTTCACTTTTTTTTCTTAAGGTGCGTGCTAGTTAATTGAATTTAAGGGAAAGAGCGGAAAAACCGAGAGAAGTACAAAGATATCTACTTGAATTTGGTAACAACTAATAAGGGAAAAATATAAGATATAATTTCAACTCTTTGCTATTTATCTCTGTTAGAATAAGTAGTAAATGTTAAACAGTAATTTGTAATTTTTGTATAGTGTATAATCTCATAAATTTCTCAATAAAAATTTAAGCCATAATAAAAAAAATTACCGGCAAATATGTTTATTACTTTAAGATAATTATATAATTAAACAAGTAATGACTAAATAGGTAATTGTCTTGAGAAATACAAGTAATTTGTAGTACTATCACTATTTATTGTTTATTTAATTATATTTATTTTTATATTAGGTAAATTTCTTCTATAAAATATAGATATTTATTTTATTTATAATTTATATAAAAGTATAATACATTTAATTGAGAAAAATCTTTAACCTTTACCTTTCAATTTTTTTAATCTTAAAAAAACATTTATTTGCTGTTAAATCTGAAACAAAATTGTATGCTATTTCTCTATAAATTTAATTTATATTAAAAAAAAATTAATAATTTATTTAAATCTAAATCATGTCTAGTCTTTCTACATTTATTTAATCCGAAAAATATGTATTTTTGGTTAAATCTCTGTACCTTTATTGCTAGGCCTGCGACATTGTTAGCATTTAACTGTTTCCGGTATTGCAGCATTTTTTAGATAATTTCCAGGTGAGGCGTGTGTAGGTGAGGTTCAAGTGTTTGTTTGCCCGATTATGGCACCAGAAACTGGCCAGTGGAACTTATTGAGCAATTTGCATTGCACCTTTCCTGGCCCACACTGACGTAGGTCAGCAACGAGTGATTTAATTTCACATATCTTATGGCATTTGATTAAGGAAAATTACTAGCGATGCGATGCGCGTCATAAAACCCGTTTTCTCACACTAACTGGGTGAGATCTATTAAGATGAAAATAGTATGTACTTAGCACGCATTATGGTGCACTCAGAGTCGGACAAAGTGCAATTAAATTTAATTGTGTGTCGACGTCTAAGCAGGTATTTTTCAGATAAACCACTCAAAAAAGCTGTTAATTCCGTCAGTTTATGTCGCCGCTGCATTATTGCTCCAGTTAGAACCGACATAGCCCAAAGTTGACAGGAGGAAGTTCAATAGCCGGTTCCGGAACCCCACGGAATTTCATTCACAATAATTGCTAGGCTTTGTGCTTGTGCCGCCGCCAATCAGTTTATCCAATGATCTGTCATAATTCGATCTATCATGTCAGGTCACCCGCCATTGTCCAGCAATTATTGTCAGGCCTGTAAGCTGCCTGCTTAAGCTTATAAGGTTTCTGTTTCTTGTTTTCGTGATCTGATTGGAGAGCAAACAAAAGACTTGGGACACGAACGTGGGCCCAAAGTTCGACAGTCATCGGTGCTGCTGCTGCTGATGGGTTTTCAAGTAGTGCGCACTTTGGCTGCATTAATGAAGCGATTCAGTTGTTTTTTTTTTTTTTACGAAATTAGTTGACTTCCTAGCACTGCAGCTGATTTGAATACACAAAACACAGGCTCAATCTTCGCTTAGAGCGAATTGCCCATTAAAATAATGTACGCATTTCGCAATAATATATATCTGGGTGGTCGGGCCGAGAATAGAATTAACTGGCCATCTGTAAGCGACTCGCAGCAAATGTGAAATTATACTTTTGTCGCGCGGTTTGTTGAACCTTTGTTGTTTTTTGCCAAAAAGCAAATTAAATAAAATGAAGCATAGAGAGAGAATTAAGACAAAATAAATAATATTAAAACCGGTATTTGTAAGAATCAACAAATCAGGCTGTCAAATACAACTTTACATATATCTATATTATATACGTTCTAAATTATAATTTTCAATGAGCTGTGTGTTTGGGTTCTGCAAGAGCTTGGCCAATATATTTTTTGGCAAACAGTGATTCACACACTTGGAGGCTTGTGTAATTCCCATTTTGCCGATTCTGCCGATTCACGGTGATGAAGATGATGATGTCTCGACCAGAATTTAAGCCAAGCTTTTTTTATTTTTGTTGTTGTTTTTTTTTTTTGCCAAGTCGTCAGCTGCTGCTGCTACTTGGACTTTGGCCCAGCAAACATGGCAGTTGAAAATGTATTGTATTTGCTATTACATAAAGCCAGAGCCGGCTGGCTTTGGTCAGTTTGCGTAAGCCACAGCACCAACAGCAGCATCTCTCGCATCTCTTGGCCAAATGCTGACCCTTTTTCGCTTTCTTTGGTTCACACGCGCGCTCGCCTCCAAATGCTTTCCCTAAAAAGCCACAAAAATGCTTCCGTCAGCGTTAGCGGCAAGTGCAAAGAGGCATTTGTAATTGTTGCTGCCGCCGTTGAGCGTTACATTTTAACGCTTCATTATGCGCCATAAAGTCGTCGGCAGACTTGGGGAGCACCAGAGTCCGGAGTCCGCAGTTCCCGGACAAATGAGTTAAATTTTTACAGTCCACACAGCTACAGCTACAGATGCAAGCGATGAGTTGACCATTCACCATTCATATCCATCATCATTGTTCAATGATGTCGATGATGTCGCCATCGTAGCCATCGTAGCAACGCCCCATCTAGGCCTGACCCACTGGTGGCGGCCAGTGACTAAGCCGACGTACTGGGAACCTTTTGGGAACCGGACAGTCCGCACACACACACACACAATGATTGTTTTTAGTGGCACTCGCTTGCGACAAATTGTCGCCCTAATGTGTTGCCGGTGACTGTGTAATAAGCGATTGACGCTGAGACGGCCACTTTGGCTCTAATCGCTGCTTACTGGGTTGCCTGGCCAAGTTTTACTACCATCAGCAGCAGCTGGTCAGACTGGCTGTCAATCATTTGGGGAATCGGCTATTCGAATATCTCAATCGAGTCCACAGAATTCACAAAAATATATGCATAGCCATATATAAGTTCGATGACTCTAGAGATTATTCCATACACTTGCTGGCAAATCTTCTCAACAGACGAAATTAATTCTACCTTTTTTTTTATTTTAAATTGTTATTCCATTTCAATAGCTAATATTTATTTGGAATTAATGCGAGCCAAGGTTATTTAGATATTTAAAATTTATACTTGGGTGCAATTAAATTTTAATTCATATTAATTTCTATTTTGTTTACCAAATTTTTTAATATATTCAGCCTGCAAAAAACACGTTATGGAGCCTAGATTTCTATTTTAAAATCAATTTTACATTAAAATATATTAAGAACACGTATATAAAGTTTTAAGGATAAAAATGTAACAATGTTTAAAATATATAAAATTCAATAACTCAATACTTTTAGTATCTAAACCTTATTTAAATTTTAATATACTAATGCCAAAAGCTTTTAATTTATTAATACTTGTAATAAAAGCAATATTTTTAAGCCTAAATAAAGACCTTGATAATAACTAATCTTTGTATTAAAGGAAAATATATATTATCTTTGCTAAAAATATTGAAATAGAAATATAACAAACATATATTCTTTAACCCAAATAAAACCCCAATTTGTATTTTTTCTCAGTGCCTTATCTAGGCGAAAAAAAAACCCAGAAATATTCAGGGTTTTATGGTTCACATTCCCGCTTAGCTTTTGTTGATTCAACTAATTAATACCACTATACCGATTTCAATGCCAGCGTCTTTGGCTCTTTTCACAGTTTATTATTCATTGGTGGCTGCTGTAAAAAACCAAAGGCATTCATCCCGAACCACAAATGCTTGCAAAATACAAAATACAAAAAATACACAAACAAAATATCCAGAGAGATATTTAATCCGAATCAGAGTTGGCTGCATTTTTGATCATTCAAATTTTTTGTCGCCTTTGCACAATTTGACCCAAAAGCTAATATAAATCAATGGTCCCGCGCGGACAGAAACATATTTGCTAACATTTGCATTTGGTGCCAAAG
The DNA here is from genome assembly GCA_008042575.1 of Drosophila watanabei. Taxonomy (NCBI): domain Eukaryota; kingdom Metazoa; phylum Arthropoda; class Insecta; order Diptera; family Drosophilidae; genus Drosophila; species Drosophila watanabei. Next base: position 503,577 of record VNJS01017705.1, on the reverse strand, counting down.
CTGGATTCGGATTCGAAGTGGAAAAAGCAATTAAATTATCAGCCAGAGAGAAGCAGCAGCAGCAGCAGCAGAAGCAGGCTTAATCGAACAACAAAAATGTTATTAACACTTTACAACATTGTGGCAATTAATTAAATCAAGCGTCCGAAAGGCAGATCCCTCCCCGGAACACCCTTTCCGCCAGGCTTCCAGTTCCATCGGAAAAAAAAGTATCTGACGGGTTTGAGTTTCAAATGCATAATTGGGAAGACAACAAAGATGGGAGGAGGAGATGGAGAAAGAGAAGTAAGAAGAGCAAGATGATAAAGGTGTTGAGGCTGCGAAGTGATGTAGTAACAGACATCAGTTCAAATCTTAAAAATTTTAGTATGTATTTCTTTACAAGGCCAACCGGCCAGTCGGTTAACTGACTGGGATTTTGCCTTTTGGATTTCTGTTTCTTATTATTATTTATATATATATATTTTTTTTTTGCTCCCTCTCTCAGTCTGAGCCTTGTTATTGTATTTCTCTTTCATTTTTGCAATTGGCTTTTGAGGGGAAACAGGTGACACCAGTAAATCTCTGGCTACTCTCCGTTGATTTGTAATTTGATTTATTTTTGACGAGCTTTTATATAAGTCCCATCTCCGTGCAATTTGCACTGTGGCCAAAAAATAAAACAAAATTATGGTTTCCCGCCGCCCGTATATAGCCGCATAATTGTCCAGCTCAACACTTTTACTTTCCCAGCAGCCCAAAAAAAGAAAAAGCCATAAGAGCCGAGTTTAAAGGGCCAAACTGGTTTGCAGCCATGTGAGGGGATCGATTCGATTCGATTCGATTCGATTCAATCCGTTCGAAGCTGCTCGTGTCGCACTTAATGATTTTCGATGATTAAAGAAAAAATTGCTTTGAAAGAAAAATCAAACACCAAACACACGAGCGAACGAGCGAGCGAGCCTGCGCAACATTAAAATCAATTTATAGGTCAAGTTGAGAGCGCGGGAAAGAGAGGCAAGGCGAGTATCTGTATCTGCAACCGGGTCTCGAAGTCAACATTCAGGTTCAGGCCTCCACTTTTACTCCAGCGGCATCTCTCTCTATCTCTCTCTCTCGGCAACATCTAACATGACAGACGGACGACGACAGGGCGGCGGTGATGCAACACACCAACAATCTTCGGCAAATGGAAAGCCGTAAGGAAAAGCATACAGCCAAAATACTGGCTGGAAAAACAATAAAAACAAAAACAAAAAAAACAGCGCCCAGCTGTTGTGGGTCAAGTTGAAAATGCACCACCGCCGCTCTGCGCGCATTTTTACTTTCGAACGAATTCCAAGCTGCGCGCGACTTGCACGCGATCGAAATCGCGCGCATCGGACAGCAAGCGGACAGCGCGCGATTTCGTCAGAGATTAAGAGAAGCAGCGGCAGAAACAACATTTGCTGCACTTGCCACACAAAAACAACATATGATATGAGCCAGCATATATCCATGTGCAAGTTGCTCAGGCACAGGCGCAGGCACAGTGGGGCTCAACTTAATAGCAGTGAATTTACTAAAAGTCGGGCGTATTTTCATAAAGCTAAATGAGATTTATTATGTGTTTTTTTGCTTTTTAAATTAAATGAATTATTGTAAGAATTACTGGTGATAAATTAGGAGTTCCCTTTACTTTATTAAATATTAAAACTGCAGTTTACAACTGTTTTTATATATTTAAAGAAGTTTCAAAAAAATTAAAGCTGTAAAAACGTAACTCATTTCATTTTAAATATTTTGAATATATCGATAAAGAAATTAAAGGAATATTGTTAATTTAATAACAATTTCTCTAAATTGAAATCTTTGAAAATATTTTAAACGATTTTATTGAAATAATAAATCATATTTTGCCCATTTATAATGCTTCCCATTAATTAAAGGAGTCAATTCATGAAACCCTTTTTAAAATGTTTTCATTTTGAATTTTATACTTGTATTTTGAGCAAACAAATATTTAAATTAAATTAATTTAAAATAAATTCTAATATTTTACAAAATATGTACAGTAATTTTACTTAGTTGATCATTTGTAAATGTTATTTAGACCTTTAATTTGAAATAAAATTTACCAATAATAATAATTCAGGAAACTCCTTTAAACATTTTTAAGTTTGGAATTAAATTCGTTTTGTTATTATAAAATTCCACATTTAAAATAATATATTTAAGTTAATACTATTAAGTTGACCTCTGCTATAATTTGTATTTTGCCAGAGAAGACTTGATTTCAGCTCTTGACTTTTCAAAGCAACTAAAACGCGTTAATTTGGCAATCGAGTGCGCTCTCAGCTGTATTTGTTGTTGCTGTTGTTGCAGTCGCCCACTTGTCGTTGGCCTAAAATCCCCAGTAATTAGTGCAAGACATTTTTCCGAGTGTATTAGTTGTTGCCGCTCCAAGGAAGTTGCGTTTGTTGTTGCTTTTGGGGGCGGTCTTACGCCGCTCACTGGACGAGCCTCGTTTTAGGTTGCAAGTTGTTGCAATGTGCACCGGAAAAGCAAGTGATTTTTTATATATTTTAAAAAATAAATATTTATTTAAAACTAAAAATAATAAATTTGGTAATAAAATTAAGAAGAATTGGGAGTTGGAGTTTTATTTAAAGAAAATACAAACAGAAAAAAGAATAAACTTAAATATCAAAGAGTTTCTTAGTATTTTTGTTATGTTTCATTTTCACAACTTATTTAGGTTTTATATAATTATTATTGATATAGTTTTTAATGAATAATATTATGTTTTCAGTGCATTTATGTACAATAGTATTTAGTTGCAGCTAGTAAAAAAATCAGTTAGTAGTCAAGTGCACAGCTGCAAATACTCGAGAGCCTGGCTCAAAGGTGCGTAAATGTAAGTGAGTTCCCCAAAATGCCATTTGAAAGCCTCAATTCAGATATTTTAGCTGATTCATTCCCAGTGTTGCATCCGTCACTCGGCGAATGTTGAATGTTGATTTTGTATTTTATTTTTGTGATTTTTTTTTCTTAATTTTTTTGAATATCTTGAATGTACTCGGCGCTAATGTTACCAGTCAGGCTGGACGCTGGCATTAATAATGGTAGCTAACCAATTGACTCTTGATTCAGGTATTTAATATTCGAATACGATTCGAATATCAGACTTTGGCTTTCGTCCCGACGGCGGTTTCCCTGCGTTCGAGTTCCCTGCCCTCGGTTGTCCGTAAATCACCAATGTAATTAAACAAGCAATGACTTTAAAGCGGACTTATCAGGTTCATGCTGTCCCCTAATTTAAATATTGTTTTCAGGCCCACAATGTTGATTATTTAATTGTGTTATTCTGGCTTTTTAATTGAAACGCTCATCTTTCTCTTGGTGTCCGATTAAAATATTCCAGTTTTGTGTCGTTGAATAATGATTATTGCAATGGGCGGGCTTTTAAAATAATAAACCAACAATTAAATGATCGAATCAAATACTTTCTTTTTTTACTAATTTAAATATTCTAAAAAAAGCCAAGTCAAGCTGAATTCTATTAAGATTCAGCCATGTAATATGAGAGAACCCAAGCTAATGTTAATTAGACGATTCGCGAGCTCAACCTGACCCACTAACTCCGCTTAACACCCGAAATAAATGTAACAAATACAAAACGGAATTTATTCAATCGACCCCAAATCGCAGCCATAAAAAAATAAGTTATTCATTAAATATGCATGAAGACCTAAAGAAAATTGCAAACCACTCAAAAAGCAGTTAAATATCATCATCATGTTGGCGGGAATATTTAAAAGCTGTTATTTTTAGAGTCTTTTAACACCTCTCTGCTGGCATATCTTGGCCGTCTAATCTCGCAACAGGCCATAATTGAATTTCAAATGACACTTACTTCAATCTCAGACCGATAAGAGTCCATAAATATTGTCATGGTGGAGCCTTCTTCAGCTCTTTCGTTTCTATATATCTTTCTCTTAAGTTGTGTTATCACTTCTCTCTCAGAGAGCTTTAGGCAGGCAGTTGTTTAAACACAAAATAAAAGGGGAGAAGAAAATACGCACGCACTTATTTCAATGTTGAACAATAAACCTTTGGCCAAATGGCATACTGGCTTATAAAAAAAAAAAAAACACTTTCCGCTGAGAATATCGCGCATACGCCGCGTGGTGCCAAACAAATCGAAATAGAGCACAAACTCGGCGATCGCAGAGTCACATGCAGCCAGCCTTATCTCTGCAGTGTCTCTCTCTCTCTCCTCTCTCTGTATTTGTTACAACCAATTATTTAACTCTCTCCTCGAGAAAACAGCTGAGTGTGTAGGAGAGACCAGACGAGCAGAGCCATAAAGCAGCGTCGTCAACGTCGCTAACTGTCTCTCAAATGTGGCTAACTGGCCCACAAGGGTTGCAAGCAAATCGACTGATTAAAGCCACATTTATATTGTGATTACCGTTGCCTCCACCCACCCGGCTTGCGGGGACTGCGCAGTTTGGCAGCTGGGTGGCTTTAACCAACTGGCCTAGTAAATACCACTGCCGCCAGCGTCTTTGCACTTTTCAGTGTCAAAAGAGACCCCAAACTCGACAAAAATGCGGCAAAAAAAAAGTCCCCAAAGAGCCGAAAATACATTCAAAGTGTAATAATTATTGTGTAAGAGGTGGCCAAAAGGAGAAGAAAACAACTCCAAGATTTGAATAAGTTTTCGATTTCTGGGTTGCTGCTGCCGCCTGATTTCTTCGCTTATTTTTATTTTTTTTTTTCCTTTTATTTTTTATTTTGTATTTTTTTCTTTTTTCAAAAAAAAAATGGTGCAATGCTTGTGATCATTAGCCAGCGGCAGCTGTGATTGGTAAACCCGCTGGTATGTTTTTTCATCTTCGAATTTGCAGAGCTGGCTGCTTGAATGAATATGAAAATCACTGGATTTCTACACCCAAAAAAAGCATCTGCAATGATGGCCCAAAAAGCTTAAGTGCACAGCAAAAAAGGAGGCTTACAAATGATCAAATTTTCAAATTGAAAAAATAAAAGTTTTAATTTTAAATCTCTTTAAACTCGTTAAGTTACCAAAATTTAATTTTTATGTCGAGAAAACCATTTAATTGTATTTAAAAATTATTTTTCAAGCCTTTATTTTCGTTTTTCAGTTAAAAAAAATACTATAAGTTGTCTAATTAATTACAATAATATTATTTTTAATCAATATTGTAGTTATTATTAATTTAAACATATATATTTATCAATTTTTAGCACCCTGTTTCCCCCGCACTAATTTCTCTCTGTGTCAGGTGGATGAAGCAAGGCGATTGGCCTGGCCCTGAGGAGCTATCATTTCACTTACGATCGCCGGGCTTTAGTTATCCAGTTATCCCAGTTGAGATTCAAGGTCAGCGCTGCACTGCATTTCCGTGTGAAATGTGGTCGGGCCAGCTCGTGAGCTGGTCAAAACCAAAAGCCAGCCTTCACTTTACTTGGCCATCATTGATGTTGCTGCTGCTGCTGCACTGCAGACGTAACAAAGCAGCAGCAGCAGCAGTAACAGCAGCAGCAGCAGCTTGAAAATAAGTGCAGCACTTGCATTTTCTGTGTGCACTTTTTGGCGAAACTCAAGTGCGAATGACTCTAGCAAAACAGAAAAGCGTTGGAAAAAGCGTCGAAAGGTCTGCGCGGCGTCGGCAAAAAATGCATTTGAGAAAACGACATTGAAATAATGTACTTGAAAATGGAAACCAGTTGCCACTCTCAGTGTTTTTCCATTTCCAAAGAAAGCGAACAAGAATTAAATAAGTTAAAGGTTTTAACACATACATTTATTTACTTTAAAGGGATAGTGAGTTAAGGAAACAAAATTTTAATATACAGTCTATAATTGCTAATTTTACAGATGAAAAGTTCCACGAATGAATAATCTTAATGAAGACTGGAAATAAGAACCAGAAATGGAAAGGTTTCCTCGATGAATAATCACGTCATTTTGTCAATTAACTGTAGATATAAATTTTACGGCAATATGGCGCATGTGTTGGGGATTATTTTTCTTTTTAATTTTTTTTTTTTTTATTATTTTCTTACTTAATAACAGCATACACAAGTCGTGTGCAAAGGGTCATTTGTCAGATTGATGGAAAGTCCAACTATTCGTTTAGTTATTCGGGCTTGCATGTGGCGGGGGATTGAAATCCAAATTATACGCTTAAAGGTTATCTCAACGTTTCCATTGAGTCACAATGGGAACCCCGATTCGAAAAACTAACAAATTGCAAGTCAAAATATTCGAAAAGATCACGAAAATAATTTATAATATTTATTGTTTAGAAACTTACCATTTTCTTAAAGTTCGAGAATTTAAGGCACTAGAAGTCGTTTTATCTGGCGTTTAATACAACGGCTGGTATTATTTTTAAAATATATATTTTATTCACTTGTCTAATTTACAAATTAAATTTAAGCTTTGGCTTTATCACTTTGCACTTTTGAACTGCGGACTATCCTGTCGATATTTCTATATCTTTCAGTGTTATTCGAAATGTATTTGTTCTTTTTTAGTTTTAGTTTTGTTTTTGTATTTTTTTTAGACGCGCACACACTGTTGGACCATGTTTCTATTGGGGTTTCTATTTCCACATCACTAGCGGGAATCGGGGGGGCGTCACCAGCGGGAAGAGCGTTGCGGATGCGGATGCGGCTGCAGCGGCTGCTGGACTTTACTGGACAGCAACTGGACAGCGACTGGGCGAGCGTGCGCTTTTTACATTCAAATCAAAAACACTGAAATAAGTTTGATTTCACGCTGTCGCTTTACTTTTATACGGCTCGTAGTCGTAGGAGCGGAGTTGGCTTAAACGCTGACGCCGGCGTCGAAGCAGGCAGAGGCAGCGACGCCAGCGGCAGCGCTCTTTATTTTATTTTCTGTTTTTTTTTTTCGGTGAGCGTGTGAGCCGAAGTCAAAGCAGAGCTTTCGGCAAAATTCTGAGCCTCAACGGCAAGCAACAGGTTGTCGGGTCGTCGCTCGTGTGTGTCGTGTGTGTTGTGTCTCTGGGCCAGGTGAGTCGCTCTCGATCTCGCTCTCGCCGCTGTCCAGCGGAGTTTGCGCAAGGATGCTGCCCGACGACGCCGCCGACAGCGACTGCGCTGCGGCCCTTTGGAATCACTTGGCATCTTAGGGGGTTCGGTTCGGTATATCTCTCTGGGGCTTTCGCACCTGCCTTTGCACCCACATGCCCAAGTGCGGCGCTAATTGCCGCCAATCTAAATATCGCTGCGGGTATTTTTGCTCCGCCCTTCGCAGCGATGATTGCACTGTTCAAAGTTCTGGAAAGAAATCCGTTAATTAACCCCTGACCAGGCCCTGCCTTTAGTGTCGCGAAAGTGTGCAAAAAAAAATGATAATACCTATAGGTGAATGTACGTATTACATCAGCTTAATAGCCGGAAATTGCTCTTAATTCAGATAAATATAAAATACCTTTTTTATATTTTTATTGCATTGCAAAACGTTAATGAATCTTTGGGAACTTTAAAATACTTTAATTAAAATCTATACAAATCTTTAAAAGAAACCTTTTGAAGACTAGCTGCAAGATAAGTGTTAACAACATTATTGAATTTTTAATATATAATTATTTTCTTGAGCTTTAATTATTATTTCATTATTATCTTTTAATAAAAAACCTGCTTTTTAAATAGTTTATTTATCTATTTATTTATTTCTTTAGATACAGCTTGTTTAGAGTTAAAAACTAAAGAAACAGGCTTAGGCAACCATAGCTTTAGGCTTTAATTTCAAGAAACGTTTACAAAATTAACAATTCCTTTAATATTTTTAATCATTCCAAAAATACTTTGTATAAAACCTTGAATTAAACATTGAATAGTCATTATTAATTACACCCTTGCAAAAGATGGCTCAATTTTTATTGTTTGAAAATATTATTTATTACTAAGCTTAATTTAGAAATATCCTTAAAAACCCCAAACTTTTTCTAGCTACTTTTTGAAAAATCCTTAACAGCGTTAAACTTTACCTAGCAATATAATTTTCTCAAGCTCTATATTTCTCAGTGTGGGGAGAGCAGAGAAAAGGCAAACCCAAATCGCAGACATTTGTTTGAATATGTATTTGGACAAAAGAAGAAGAAGCAGTTGGATGCTCCGAAACCAGTTTGTCTCTTGGGCTCTTAAATATTTATGGTGCTCCAAGACATTTTGGCTCTTCTCCGTTTGCCATCGTGGTGATCAATAGACGAAAAGGCGAAAATGCGCCGTGAACTTGTGAAACAAATAAAGCTGCCTAATGTCACGGCATGGCTACTGCAGTCGTACCTGGCGTATACTTGATATTTGCCATGAGGACATTACGTATACGTAATGAACGTAATCTGTACCATGTACCATGTACCAGATATTCCCTTGCGTTTACTCGACAATTATAATAGAGGTTACCGCATCCGGATCGAACTTTGACAGCGTTATGGGGATTCCAATTAACAGCCCAAAAATTGCTTACTTTTATTCTAATTTACCTGCTAAAAATCTCACTATTATAAGGCAGTTTTAGTGCACTTTTCAACTGAGAAAATCCAAGCAATGCAACAAAGCAAACATTTGCATTTTCTGTATATTTTTTTCGTCTCAAAGTTCGCTACATGGCCGCCGCGTACAAGATCTTTTTGCGGAATTCTAACCGAAACACGTATCTGGCCATGTAATCGGCCGAGATGGCTGACGGCTGGCTTGGCCATATTAACATGTGCAAACAGTTAGCGGGGGAGCCGCTGAATATGCATGACTTGGCTAGTAGCCCTAAGTTGATCCCATCTAACAGATCCGAAACACGCGTCATCCATTTTGGGCGTGTGGTTTTTAATTACAATCTTCTTCAAGGGCTTTTCTAGTGGCCAAATGACTGGAGGAAAAGCTATTGAATCGAAACGAATCGAATCTCGTGGCAACACCAGGAAATGCCGTATAGGGTCAGGCAAGTTCCCAGTGGGTAATCTTGCTAAAACGTCAGATGCTGGTGGAAATTTTCCAAGTTTCGGTCATTTTTCGTTTAACGAATAATAAATAATGTTGAAGCTGTTTAAACTTTAAAGTGCTTTACAACCATATTCGTTGGCAAATTTCCATTCAAAAGAGTCAAAAGAGTTTTTGGTGTCAGCAAATTCTTTTTACAAATTTGTATTTCGAAATTTCTTAATGTGCATGCTTGCCCCACCTTATCATATAATTTATGTAAACCAAACAACACCAACTAAAAAAAAAAAACCACAAAACCTGGCCTTGAGTTTGCAAATAAAAATTTGCATAAAATATCCAAAGTTTAACCCAATCTGCCAAGTATTATTACGACTTTGCATACGAGCGATTGCAATTTTTGATGATTTGTTTTCTCTTTTTTTAAATGGGTAATTGGAAATAAATGGGGATTTAGTTTAATAAATTTGTTTTTAACACATATACTTTTATTAATTTTAAACATTCTAAGGAATTTCTGAATTTAAAAGCAATAGAATAATAATACAAGCTTTTTTAGAAACTTTCTTGAAATGCAAGAAAAAAGTAAAAGGATAAATCTTTTTTGAATATAATATTCGATTTATTTAAATCCTCTAACTCAAAGTGTTTTTTAATTATAAATAATTACTGATAATTACCTGATAAAAACACATCTTTAAATTATGCATTCCATTAAGTTGAAGGAACTTGACACATGTTTCGTTTATCCTCTTATGCTGGCCAACAATCAGACCAAAAATAAACTTACAATCGATGGTTGAATCCGTTCGGGTTTTTTTGGCTCTTCCGGTGGTCATTCCCTGGCTGGGAGTACAATGACTTTTTGTGGCTTGGAAGTAAAGTTGTTTTTTGCGAGCACACGCAACCTTCGGCCCAGAAAACCGAAACATTGACTTTAATTCAACTCCCAATCAGACGATGAGCAGCAGCCAGGTGACGATCTAATGATGCCACGCAGATGGTCTGCGTCCAATTTTGGCCAGCATCTGGTGGGTGTCGTCGATCGCCGGCCAAGTCCATTGTTCGGGAGTGTTTTTGTGTAGCTCTTTGTGGCGCTTGTTTTTATTTTGGACTCTCGTTAGTACTACTGGCCTTATCCGAGCTTGGTTATACTATAAAAAAAAACCCCGAGTTCAAGGTTGCAGCTCTCGTAAAGATCATCAAATTACCAAAAGCGATCGGAAGAAGCGTCAAGGGAGGAATTCTAATGAGCACTGACGAGGGGCGTGGCGGGGTACTGGCAAATCCGCGGATAGGCTGCACTTACTCCCAGTTCAAGCCACTTGGGGCTGCACCTCCCAGTTATTGTGCGCCGTTGGGCAATGTCGGATGATTGATGCGTTGATTTCGCGTTGCAAAAGTCTCAATAGCCCTCGAAGCCGCAAAGGCAGCCGCAGCAGATGCAATTGCCACAGATGCATCACTCAACGAAAATGTTAAGTTAAGAATCTAGTTTCTAGGGGTTAATTTTTTATTCATAAATTTAGTTTTTGGTGTATATTTATTTTTGATAAAATTGATAAAAATTTATTTGAAAAAGAGTCTAGACTTTTGACCTTAAATCTTTAAAATATTATTCAAATGCTTTTGTACTATTATCTTACATTTCTAATTAAAAATAAACGAAAAAGTGATATTATCTAGTTAAGTTAATTAATTTGGATTGCTTATTCACCATATTTATATTAAATATCTCAGGAATATTAAAAATATAATTCTTTCTTTGTTATTTTACAATTTTTCTTTTATATTTAAAACTTGGAATACCCGAATTTATGGAAGGAAATGGCTTTAACTTTAATAATTTTAAAATAAATGTAAAAAATCGTTTACAATCTTTTATTAAAGTAAGCTAACATCACCTTCTTTTCAATAAATCAATTTAAAATAATAGTAAACTCCAACAAACTTCTTTCAGTGTGCTCCTACTATTGTTGTTGCTGCCGCTAGTGCTGTTTAGATTATTAAATAACTGTTAAGTCAAGTGGCATTTCCAGATTCTGCAAATCATTCTCGTCGACTTTACATTAACATGGAATTTCGGTCTGATGCAATGCAATCGAAAGTGTGAAATACCGAAAAAAGGCAACCGCCAAGAATAATAATAAAGTCCGATACGAGTCATTCTCCCGAAAAAGTGGCTTTGCCCAAAACCAGCGATTATAGATCGAAACCAGTTCAATACACCTGCCAATTTTAATTTAATGCCATCTCCCGAGATTTAGAAAAGTATTGAAAACAATAAAACGTTAAATTAACACAGCAACTGGACATCCCCAGCATCACTTTGACCACATTTGTCAACAACTCCACGAGTGGATTCGAAGCAAATCGATCAGCAATCAGCCAGCTAGCTAACCAACTTGATTCGGGGAAGCTGGCGTCGATGGAATGAAGACGAAGAGCCGATGATGGGGTTTAGTACGCATATATAAAAACAAGAGAGACATTAGAAATTACGCAAGGCACTGGTTCGTTCGTGTTTGAACATTGATCGGCGGCCATCGTGAAAATATATCAAGGTCAGCTGGTTGACACAGAAACCGAACGAATCGGCTAACTAACATTAATTGATGGATCTGTGCGTCCCAAGACGGGCAATTTCGTAGCCTTCCAGCTTTTGAGGGGGAATCGGGGGGAATAATATAATCTGCACTGCGTTGATCCGGCAAATCCGGTGATTTGCATGTGAAGAGACACTAAATTTTATAAATGAATTCAATTAAGGTCTTTATTATATATTGGCTTATTTAATTTACTTTTCGGCTGACAGAAACTAGTTTTCATTCACATGCAAAGTTCGGTCGTTAAACTGGCGAATAACGGTGAATGAAATGCATTTATTATGCATTAACATGCATTTCGATTGTTAATGAGCGATTTTATTGATTTGAATACGTAATTCAAATGGCGCGCTTGTCTGCAGACACAAATGGGCAGCATTGGCTGGATATCGAATATTGTTACCGACTAAAACAGTTTTCCCTGAATTTAAGACGATCTGGTCACACTATGCGGTAAGGAAAAGAAAAACATTTGTTTTGCTAGCAAAAACCCTTTATTTATACAAAATAAATTAAAGCAATTCCAGGAAAGCGATGAAAGGACTAAAAAGGCCACGCACCCAACGAACTGGGTCGTTCGGTTACGACGAAATAATCCTCTTAATCAAGCAGGTTCATTCTCGGCCAGTTCTGTGGGACGTACAGGACAAAAGACATTTTGATGGTGTTTATTTAAAAAGGGCTTGGGAAAGCGTAGCAGCGGCCCTAGATAAAGACTGTAGGTATTGTTTTATAAATAATAATCCTAAATAAAAAATATATGTATTTGTATTACAGTCCTTAGTTGCAAAAATGCGTGGATGTCGCTCCGGGACAGTCATAGGTATTACAGTAAAACTCGGCTGAAGAGAGGTGTTAAAACGGAGAGCGGCGAGTGGATACTGGCTTCCCACTTGGATTTCTTGCCCAAGGACTTTAAAGAGAGAGGGTACGTTGCCTGAATCGCTCTTAAATCTCAGTTATCTCACGTTTATTCGTGTTTCAGGAGACGAAGTGCGTCCAAATTGAATCCTGTCGAGAGGGAAGACAGCGAATCCGCCCAAGATATAGACGCTGAGTGCGAGGAGACGGCATCTCAGGCGGAAACAGATATCAGTAGCTTAATTGAGGATGCCAAGGACCTGGACAAAGATCTCTCGAATTGGACCGAAGACTTGTACTCGTCCGTAAGTTAGTTGCGTTTTATTATTATTATAAATATTTTTATACATCAATCTTTGACTACAGATTGGCAAAATCAGGAAAAAAAGAAAAGAAATATCCCCGACAAAAGAGGAAGAACCTATGTCCCCGCAAAAGACTGCTCCTTCTAGACCAATTTTTGCCTACTGGGAGTCGCTACTGAACAAGATGTCCCCGGAAGATGCCGATGCTGCCGAGCAACAGATGACGCAGACGCTATGGGCCGAGATTGCGGCTAAAAAGTATAAGAATAGAAAATAGATGATAGTTTTAAGACCTGAGGGACCTGAGCCTATAGTTAATGTCTTGGAAACGTATTACTTCGCAAAACAAATAGAGCAAATAAACATATTCTTAAATTACTTACAACTAAGTGCATCATCTAATAAATTTGTTTAATTATTTAATGGTTTAATATAATATTAAATTTAATTTAAAATCACATCTAGCCCCAGTGAGACCTTAGGGCTACCGCTTTTTGTGGTATTTTTTAGTAGAGTAACACTGACGCAATCTGGTCACACTGTTCCCTCCTACCTTATAACCAACTTATTTTGCATCCGATGCCAAGAAAACAGAAATGCTGCGCCAGAATCTGTTGGATCAGCTCAAGCACTTTATAGAGACGGTGAGCAATGGGCACAGCAACCCCCAGCTGCTCACCAACCCCAGTCTCATCAAGCTCGCGTGAGTAGCCGCGGTACGAATATTGCTCCCCTGAGCGGCGTAAACAACTCTTGAACTCTTCCAGGTTGGGCTTTCTGGAGGAGTTGCCCGCCACGCGGGACATTGTATTCGAGTATTTTGCATTGCTGGCAGAGATTAGCGTTCAGCTGTATGTCTCACCCGAGATGGCGGACCCAAAGACCGGAATGCCGGTGTCGCAGGTGAAGCAAGCCGGAAACCGGCAGCAACAGGCGCGTGCTCCGGAATACGAGAGCTTCAACATCGTGAAGACGGCGCTGCAGAGCCTGGTGTGGAAGGGTCCGCCGGCCTGGTCGCCGCTCATTGCCAACTGGAGCCTGGAGCTGGTGGCAAAACTCTCGGACAAGTACACCCAGCGACGCATGACCATCACGGCCAGCTGCAACTACTGGCTGGAGTGCAGCGCCATGCACGGCCTGATGACCCTCATCAACAGCTGTTTCCGCAAGCTAACCCAGCCGGAGGAGGAGGCCTGCGTGGAGATCATGCTGAATGCCTTCCACCGCTTCCCCATGACCTTCGACTGGATTGTGGCCCGGCTGGGGGGCTGCTTTCCCTACAAGATCATCATGCAGATCCTGCAGTGCGGCATCAAGCGTTTCGTGGAGGACTACCGGTGTCACCTCGACTCGGAGGCCGGTATCCTGGACTACATGACCTCGTGCCACGAGCAGCACCTGAGGGCCGCCTTTCGCGAGATGCTTAGGGAGGGATTTGCACCCAAGAAACCGCTGGATGTGGCCGTGGTGCCATTTCTGCTGATCACCACCAACTATTCCGATGCGATTCTCCAGAGCTTGGTGAATGTTCTTGTGGAAATATGTGAGTATGGGGGAGAAGATTATAGAGATTTCAATTTAAAAACCCTTTTCCTTTAGACACCGAGGACATGAGCGAGGTAATTGTGCAAAAGTCGCCGCTCTGGCTGAGCAACAAGATGTTCGCCGACATGCAGCCGACACTTAACAACGCCGTTCTCCGGCTGAACGAGCACGGAGCCACGCTGCTCATCACAGCCGCCAGGATGGCCGAGAAGTTTGCGTGGTGCCAGGACTTTCTGGACAACTCCATGCAGGAACTGGAGCAGTGGGTGCTCAATCAGCGCAACTTCCCACTGCTGGCGGATCTGGCCTACGAGGAAACCAAGTACATGCTGTGGAAAAGCTGCCTCAGCACCAATCTCTTTGAGCAGCAGACGGCAGTCCGATTGCTGCTGGTGGTCTGTGAGTAGAAATATGACAATTACCAATGTTTCCTAATTATATAAAATGGATTTCTTCCAAATGTAGCTTCCCAACACCCGCACATATACTATCAGACCATATCCCAGCTGCTACGAAAGTCATATGCCCAGAATCCCAATGGTATTGGCGCTCTAATCCGTCTGCTGGGTGGCCAAAGTGGCATGGTCAACTTTCCCGGCTTTACGCCTGGCTTCAAAATGGTCCTCGAGGACATCACGCTCCATGTGCAGGTTAACAGTCGCTTGCCAGTGCCACCGGGCGCCCCAACAGAGGCGTTCAACACATTCTCAAACCTCAACATTCTGGCCAAGTAAGAAGTCAACAATCTGTTGTAATTCAACATAATAAATCGTACTTTTTCAGGATGCACAAGAGCAAGAATGTGGCTCCTTATATAAAGGCGCAGCAACTTAATCAAGCCCTCAACGAATGTCTGCCCAAAATCGTTCAAATCTTTGACTGTACCGTCAATAAGTTGGTCCTCAAAATGGACAGGGATGCGGCCGAGCACAGTGCCGCGAAATTTAAAGCGCAACAATCTAACAACAACAATAATGACCTGTGCAATGGTAAGGATTACGGCAAGCGACCAAAGCTGGAGGCGGGCGAGGTTAAGGTAGAGGATGAGGATGCCACACGAATGCGTTTGGCGCACCTCATAGTGGATCTACTTAACAACATTGAGGCGGGCAGCCGCACGAACGTCCTGCGCACTCCGATGGTCCTAAAGCTGGCCGTGCTCAGCGTAAAGTACTTCTTTGTGGGGCTCACTGAAAAGAGTAAGTGCAAGCTTAATGTAAAGCTTATATCTAAGTATTTAAATTCAACTTACTTCTCCCTTACTTCCAGCTGTGATCCGTCGTGCCGCGGCCTCTCATCGTTCCTTCTCCCTGCTGCAGCGTCAGTGCTCCGCGCGGAAGATTGCTCGAACTATTTGCCTGCGCGAGCTTGTGGAGGGAGCCCTCTTCTATCACGGCCACCTGCTGGGCCAGATGGAGGAGTACGAACTGGATGAGTTGAAGATACCAGAGCACGAGCTGCTCATCCTACAAAACTTGCACACCAGTTCCGGCGCCAACTCGAATCGTTCTGTGCTGCATTCCGGCATCATCGGACGCGGCCTGCGACCTGTGCTGCCCACCAACGAGCGAAGCTGCGATGCCGAAAAGCAGGCACTGTATTTGAAGGCATTGAATGCCTGCTGTGCGGATCTGGAGAAGCCAAATAACGTGGAGGGCTACTCGCTGGTCTCGCTGCTGCTGGTCGAGCTGGTCTCCACGGATGTCATGTACAACGGCCTGCCCTTTCCGGACGAGGAGTTCACCAAGGTCACCATGGAGCGGGACATGCAGATCAGAAGAGCGTTTATCACCTCCCCCGTGCTGTGGGCGGTGCTGGGATTGATAGCAGCCCACAGGCCGGCCCTCTGCTACTCCTCGGTGCTACTGCGTGCACTCTGCGCCACTTGCCTGCATCACTGGCGGGGCAAAAATGGTGAGAGCTTTCGGGTTATGTTTGCTTTCGCCTTTTTCTTTAACACAAACACACTTTGTTTTAGTCAATAAATATCAGCCGACGTCGGCCAACGATGAACTGATGCTGTGCACCAAGAAGATGCTGCAACTGCTGGCCATGAGCCAACTAATACCACCGCCACTGACCAACCTGCATCTCATTATCGATCACTTTGAGTCGGCAGAGGTAGGATTTTCAAGTAGTTTTAGCTTGCATTTAGCTTATTTATTATGTGACTCTTTCCAGATTGCCCTGCTGCTGCGCGAGTGCATCTGGAACTACCTTAAGGATCACGTGCCCTCGCCGGCCCTCTTCCACGTGGACAACAACGGACTGCACTGGCGCAATACGAACACGCCGCAGGCCAGAGTGCCGCCCCAGTATGTGGACACGCTGCGGCACCTCATGCAAAAGAAGCTGTCCACGCTGGGCCACCACTACCACCAGATGTTCATCATGGGCGAGCTGATGGCGGGGCAGTCCGAGCCGGATCCCACGGCCCGGCTGGAGATCGTGGAACTAGATTAAGCCTCTGTAGTTAGCTAGCCTAATGTCGTGTGAGTGTGGAAGGATGTGTGTGTGGAGCAAACTAAATGCAATGTTTGTAATTGATCTTCAACGGGTTCTTTTATTTTCGTTTCATTTTGGTTTTTGTAAAAATTAAAATCTCAACCTAGGCCTTTGCAAATACTGTCCAGCAGTTATTGTACCGTCGGCGCCTGAAAATCGCATCGTGTTTCGTGTTGTAGTTTAGAATATAACGAAGCCAACAACAAGTATTTCCTTGAACATGTTTCTTTATGTGTGCAAAAGGATGGGCACCATCATGCTCCTCCTCCTCCAGCGATCCCCCGATCTGCCTTCAGTACATCATATATATATATATTAACGACTAATTTACGCTTTCATTTGCTTCATATATAATACACAGTATTGTCACATGGATATATAGCTTTCGTGTCGCCCAATTGACTGCCCAATCTCTGGCCATCAGCCAACTTTGAGTCTGTGCTGATGATGATGCCATATCCTGGGCTGCGCCTGGCACTCCTACATGCTTCTCTATGGTTACAAATACTTGGCGAATGTAGGACAACAAAAAAACGGGGAAAAACAAAACCAAAAAGTTGCTCACAATTTGTTAACAAAGTTATTAACTTTCGATGACGCTTAGCTTCTAGTTTGGTGGCGGCGCGCCTACGAAGTCCGGCAGTGACTCAGCTTGCGCACGGAGATGCAGGAGGTTAGCTTCTTGGCCCGACGCTTTAGCGCCGATCCCTTCTTCTTAACCGGCGCCTCCTCCGTGCTCCCATTGCCCAGCGAATGTCCGGAGGCAGCAGCGGCGGCAGCGGCAGCACTAGTTGAAGGTGGCTCATAGGTGTGGCAGGCGGCATGAGCCGCTGCTGACTGCTTCGACCGAATCTCGGATGCAGCGGCTTGCGCTTGCCGGGCGAGCTCCTCTGCAAAAGAAAAGTAAAACAATATTAGATTTCTTTTTTTAACTCCTCAAAACCACAAAATCCGAAACCCACGGTTAACGTCGTGCTCAGTGAAGTAGACGTCCTCCTGGTCCTGATCGCCGTAGTGGTATGCCTCCAGGTAAGGGACCACAGTTGAACTGCGGTACTTGTCGCCCTTCAGCGGGGGAATGGGTATCGGTGGGCCGGTCACCGGCGGGGCGGACATAAACCAACTGCAAATTTTTACATAAACCATAAATAAACTCAACTTAAAAAGATCTTTTACACTCACGTATCGTGGCGGATCTCCTGGAGCGAAAGCCGTTTGCTGGGATCAGCCTGCAGCATGCCCAGGATGAGCCTGGCAAAGTCCGGGTCCATTTCGTAAAGCCAATCGGGCGCCTCCCACTGTCCCCGGCCGATGTTCTCCAGCAACCGGTATATGTTGTCACCCTCGAATGGATACTGTCCAGTGGCCAGGTTGTAGCTGCAACAAGGGGACAAACTTATAATACGGTAAAGGATTATGGAGCACTAAGCTCCCAACTTACAGTGTCACTCCGCTGCTCCATATGTCCACTTTGAAGCCAGCAAAAGTCTCGTGTCCATTGGCAATTTCTGGCGGCTGGAAAGCGGGCGATCCCTGGCCCGTAGTGCACGTGTCGTCTGGCGCAAAGAGATCCAGTTGCTCCGCCACCCCAAAGTCGGAGATCTTGAGGGTCTGGTCGAGGGAGAGCAGCAGGTTGCCCGGCTTAATGTCCTTGTGTATCACCCGGCAACTGTGCAGGTACTCCAGGCCGTCGACCAGCTGGTGGAAGTAACCGTGCGCCTGGAACAGCGGCATCCGCTTGTCCGGCTGATAGTCGACCATCTCCTGCAGCCCGCCGACACAGTACTCCATCACCAGGTACATCTTCTGCTTCTCCTCGTTGTACAGCACGTCCATTAGCTCCACAATGTTCGGGTGCTTCAGCTGCTTCAGCAGGTGGATCTCGCGCGTGACGTTCTGTTCGCCGTTCGGGATCCGCCGCAGTTTGCGCTTTGTCAGGATTTTCACCGCCAGCCGGCAGAGGTCCTCCGAGTTCATAGCCTCCTTCACCTTGCCGTAGGATCCCTCGCCCAGGACGTCGCCCATGATGTACTTGCCGACCATTTTGATGTTCTTCTTCTTCTGCTGATAGATTATGTCCTGGCTGTCGACGCGATTGAAGAACATATTGCCCATATCCAGGGTAACACGATCCAACGTCTCGATCTCATCGTCGTTTAGCCAGGTGACCTGCGGATGGGGCTGGTCCTCTAGCAGTTCGTCCTCTGTGTAGAACTCCACGCCACCCGCCGGCTGAATGTCCAATTCGTGGCCCTCCTTTAGCTCGACGAACGGCTCATCCAGCTCCGATCCGGTGTCGAAGTGAAAGTTTTTGTTGGTCAGCAGGACGGTCATCTCGTCGCCAATGGGATCCTCGTCGCCAAGGGCCTCCTGCTGCTGCGCTCCGCCGCCTCCGCCACCGACGACGTGATGGTGTGCTGCTGCCTTGACTGGTGCCTCCATAGTGGTCACAGTCATCTGGACAGGCTCTGCCTCTGATTGCTACTCCTCCTTCTGCTGGTGGTGCTAGTGCCCCCGCCTCTTCCGCTGCCTCTCCTTCTGGCTCTCCCCGATCCCGCTTCTTCCTCTCCTGGGCGAGAGCTAGAACATTGCATAAACCGCCGGACGGAAGGGCCCACTGCTCACATCGTTCGTCGCACCCGCCGGCGGAATGGAATGGCGCGAACTGGATCGAAGTTGCTGCTGCTGGGGCGGCCTACGTACTGGGGGCTACCTCCTCCTCCTCTCTCTCTCTCTCGGCTGACTCCTCCTTGGCGCCGCGTTTATCGCACACCTCTCGAAATAACTTTATTTTTGTAATCAATTCGCACAGACACACACGAACGAACCGAGTCGCCGTGAGGTTTCTCGAGGTCTCTCGTCGCCGTCCGTTAAGTGCGCGAAATCCGTCGGAATGCCGCTGCCCCCCTTAGCCGCACTGTTTCCCAGCGACTCTGTTTTTCATCAATTTCTGTTAATTTCTGTGTTTACTCGCTTAATTTGTTTTTCCCTTTCCAAAAAAAAATTGTTTAACAATTATTTATGGTCAATTTGACAATTGCGCGATACGGTCACACTGCCGCACGCGACCAGGGCTGCAGGCTTGCACACTTTTTGTTGTTGTTTTTATTATTATTGTTGTTGTCGAGGCAAACAGCAAAACAAACGAGGAAATTGTATTTTTTTGAAATACTCGAATATCAGCGAACGAGAAATCATGGCCGCAGGGATTACCACCAAGGAGCGTCTGGAGCGTTTGATGGCCGCCAAGGCACAGCTGGAGGCGCAGATCAGCAAACACGGACAGATCCTGGCCGCCGTAAGTAAAGTCGCGCATTCATCCACATGCATACCCTATAGCTCTGATTGTAGGGTATATTAGTTGAACGTACAGTTTGTGAAATTGTGGAGATTTTAAGAAAGCTATATGTTTTTTATTATATTTTAAAGAGAATTACACCTATATTATAAAAGATTGATTTATTTTTGATTAAAAAATAGTTTTTTCTTCAAATATGTTTATTTTTTTAAATTAATATAATAATTGAGTTTAAATAAAATAATTTTAATGCATGGTCTTAGAGATTAAAAATATTTTATTTTTATTACATAAGATTAATTTATTTTTGATTAAAAATTTGTTTTTTTAAATTAAAATAATAATAATAGAGTTTAAATAAAAGATTTTCAATGTATGGTCTTAAAGAATAGAAATATTTTAGGAACAGCATGTGTTTTTTGTTTTTGTGTACCGAAAACCGCGAAATGTATCCCATACTTTAGTTTATATATCTTTGAGAGTGTTTTCTTTTTCGGAAAAACTCTCAAAGTCTTTAAAGTTGCTTTTATAAAAAATGCTATACGTTTTTGGTATCAAGAAACATCAACTAATGGTACATTAACTAATTAAGATTAAACTTAAATTCATAAAAGGTTGATCTATCCTATAATAGATCCTTCAGGAATAATTTATATGCATGGGCATCCATATACTTCGATGTTAATGCATTGCTTTCCATTACAGAATGACAATGTGGGCATGACTGGTCCGTTGGTGGACGCGGAGGGTTTCCCGCGGAACGACATCGATATCTACCAGGTGCGCCAGGCCCGCCAGTCCATCATTTGCCTGCAGAACGACCACAAGGAGCTAATGAACCAAATCCAGACCCAGCTCAACTTGTACCACAGTGAGATAGCTACCACGGATCCTGAGCTGGTAAACCGTGCCTCTGCCCTGGACTTGGACAGCGATCGTAACACAGGTGGAGCTAATTTATCCAACCTTGCACCCGCCCGTGCCTTTGTGGTGGTCAACCTAGTCAGCCCCAATTCCCCCGCAGAAGAAGCTGTGAGTGTCATCGGTAGAGGGATCCTCTTTTAAATCTTAAGTCTTACATTATCCCCAATTTCAGGGACTTCGTGTGGGGGATGGTATCCTTCGTTTTGGCTCCGTCAACAGCAACAATTTTAAAGGCGATCTCGGCCAGATTGGGGAAATAGTTCGCAACATGCAAAACCAGAATATTCAACTTAAAGTAAAGCGTTGCGAGCAGCAGCTGGATCTGATCCTCGTGCCGAAGACCTGGAGCGGACGCGGCCTCCTCGGCTGCAACATAGTCCTGCCTCCCGAGGCCATGGAGCACTGACTTTCCTAACTTATAAGCTCTGACGCATTTGCCAGTGTACACTTGCTCTGCATTTAATTATTAACTCATGGCCAGGCCACAGAACATGTTTGCACTAAATGGTGGAAATTGATTTTTAGATTGGTGTCCGGTTTACAAACTCGCAGGCTTGCCAAACCAATTTGGTCAGTGCAGTCCAGTTGACTGACAACCGGGTCACTGTGCCAAGGAATAGCTTCAAATGGGACAAGAGATGAGAGGTAGGTAAGTCAAGGCGACAGGTAAAGAGT
This sequence comes from Drosophila watanabei, assembly GCA_008042575.1. NCBI lineage: Eukaryota > Metazoa > Arthropoda > Insecta > Diptera > Drosophilidae > Drosophila > Drosophila watanabei. Next base: position 481,900 of record VNJS01017705.1, on the reverse strand, counting down.
CTTCAATTACTACACAGATGGTGATGAGCTGTCTTTGAGCTGAAATAAGGCAATACATTTTTTATGAAATAGATTTACTAATGGAAGAAATTTATTTTTAAACTTTACAACTAACTAATAAAGATTAAAAAGAGACTGTAAATAAATACTTCGAGTTAGAAATTGTGGACTAAGGAAAGCTTCACATCTTTATACCTTTACAGGGTATTCCCTAGATTAGAAGTTTGCTACGCCATAAAAGAGTTATTTCCGACTCTTCAAAGTATATATATTCTTGATAAGCATCAACAGCCAAGTCGATCTAACTAATTCCTAAGGAATTCCCTAGTTCTCTAGGGATTCTCAGAGATTCCTTAGGGGTTTTATAAAATCCTTTGATTCTTTTTAAAAATATCAAGATTCTATTTATTATTTTAATATCAAAATACAGTACATTTTTTTTGGCTTCTTAAACTATAATAACAAATACCTATATTTAATAAAATTACAAAATTTGAGCAAAAAAAGTTAAAGCTTCTATGAATCCTTAGTCCAGCCGAGTTCTCAACCCTGTTAGCAAAGACTTAATTCATGAGTCGCAGGACTCGCAGCAACTTGTTACGGGTTTCCCCCAACCGGTTAACATCAAGAGAGGGAAAGAGAGCATAAGCCTTAGTGAGAGGATAATTTGTAGGAAACGAGAGAAATTCGCAGGACGAGCTTTCGCATCCAAAAATCTATTTAAGCAACACGCAGCGTGAAAGTTTTCAAAAAATTTTCGCCCGCGCCGCAGCTTCCGTTTGCAAACTAAAAAAATAAAAATATATAATTAATTTAAGGAAAATAATATTAAAAAACGCTGGCACAACGCCGAGACGCGATAATGGTTTCTGGTTAAAGAAATATTTGTGATTATTGTGATAAATTGTCCTTCACAACCCTGCTGCCAGCAGAGCAGCAGCAGCAGCTGAAGCAGCCGACAGTTGTGCGCCGGAGCAAAGCTCCCGCCGTTCCGTGCCGTCGAGGCAAGTCGAGAGCATTACGGATGCGAATCCGAGTGGCGACACAAGTGGGGCCCAAGCGGAGCCAAATTACGGTAGTGAAAAAATTGTGGGGCGCCCAGCATTTTGTGCAATTATCGTTGGACAAATCAAAGGATTCGCGCGGCGACTGCAAATTACGCCTAACTCCAAGGAGCGGAAGCCCACATGTGTGCGTGTGCGTGGTGCTTTACATAATGGAACAATTCAAATGTGAGAAGAAGAGTCCTGGTCCTCCGTCTCCTCCCTTCCCTCTCAATTATTTTTTTCTCGTCGGGATGGGATGTGGATGGTGGTGGACCGGGAAGTGGGGAATTCTCTTGCTAGTGTCACTGTCATTGCCAGTGCATGGGAGGATGTGTGTGGAGGGAGGAATGAGGACACACACAGGCAGGCAGGCAGGCAGGATGCGGGGGAAAAGCTGCGCGAAGTGGCACAACAAACAAGCAGCAGCACGGGCAGGGAAACTAACAAAAAAGTTAACTAAGGGCTGCCATGGGCATGGGCATCGGCATTGTCGGCATCCTTTTTGCTTGGCGAAAACCACCCCACACAATCCCCGCCGAAGGAAGGACCAACATTTTGGCTACTTCATTCGATAAATTAAAAAAAGCCCATGCATGTGTGTCTGTGTGCGTACACTTCAACGCGCTTTGAACCTCACACGTACACTTACACACACACACACACATACAGACGCGCGCAAACACACTTGGAGATGTACACACACAGTTGAATAATTCAGAGACAGAGACTGCTGCAATGCTGCCTCATTGTTCATCAATAAATTGCCGTTAGATGGCCACGACACACACACAGACAAAGCCTTCGCGAGAGCTTTCATTTTTCGGCGTCTCATTATCCCGCCTGTTAACTGAATTATTCAACAATTACAGCTGAGATTTTGCAGCTTCACACGTTGCCAAAATGCCGTTTTGCCAGTGTGTCCACAAATCCTTACGTTCATTGGCGAAGGACACATGCAAATGAATTTTTCATTTGCATGTTTGCGTGCGGTACTTGTGTGTGAGTAAGGTGAGATGAAGTGTGCACACAGCAGCGGTCAAAATAATAGCACTTCCGGCGGATACGTAACTTGCTCTAAGTACTGTCTGTGGATACAAGTTACACAATTAACAAAAAGTTAGAAGAATTCCATTTTGAATGATTTGATTTTACCCGAAATATCAAATTCATTCATTCATTATTCATCTTCGAAATTCTTTAAATCATTTACCCAGAAAACCAGTTAAAAGCTCCAAACCTAAAAACCTAGTTATTTTTAAATGCTAAAAATATTAAATCGAGCATTTTAAAAACTAACATCACATACAAAATTTATGAATTCGATTAAAATTAATTTTTTGAAAATATTACGTATACGCACATGATATTTTTTAAAATAATTCCCTTTTTCAACCAAAAACATCCCACAAAATAGTCAAATAGGTAAGAAATTCCTCTTCTAGTGACCACGCCTGTTGGGCAGAGTTTTCCCAAGCGGGGATGAGTCTGTGTAGTGTCTCCTGTTGGGTCTGATATTGATGATGACAGATTAGTTGCACGCGCTATTTTTAGACCAGGCCATAAAACCTAATTCAAGCCATTCCACGCAGGAAGGACGCGGCCACAACTACAGCGAAATGCCGCCCGTCAGCAGCAGCAGCAGCAGTAGCAGTGGCAGCGAGAGCAGTGGCAGCATCCTTGGGAGCAGTGCCGCCGCCCGATGAAGGATTGCAGCATGGCCAGCACTCGCACATGCACTGGCACATGTACATGTACATGCAGCACAAATAACACAAGGACATGGAAGGCGCAACGAACGCGACGAGGACAGAGGCCCACGGCCTGTGACAGAAATAAACGCCACCTGCCGCCAGCTCCTCCTCGGCATCAGCAGAAGCAGAAGCAGCAGCAGCAGCAGCAGTAGAAGCTAACCAACTAAAAACGTGAACGCCCCCGAGTGATATTATTTTTAATGCAATCAAAGTGCTAAGTGAGTTTGCCAAAAAGCAGAGACTACGAAAACTACGACCGAAGAGTGAGTGGCGTGGGCGTGGGCGTGGGCGCGTTGTTAACCCAATTTAAGACAGTTCGTCCGCCTGAGACAAAAAGGCAAGGAGCAGCAGAAAACGACTCAAACCCCCCTTATGGACGACGGCAGGTGCTGCCTGCCGCCGGGGAGCCAGTTGAGCCAGGAAAAGTCCTGTAAGCTGTACCGCAAGCGGAGGCGACGCCACTGAATGCCGCATGCTGCATCTGCATCCATCAAGCAACGATCAAGAACCAATACTCGCCTAAATGAAGAATGAAGAAACAAAATGTGCGCACGATATCCTTGATCGTGTGTACATTTACCTATTTGCTTGTCGGCGCCGCCGTCTTTGACGCCCTCGAATCGGAAACGGAAAAGCGTCGTTGGGAGGCGCTGCAAGGTGAGTGCACACACTTGGGTATACACTTGGAAAATCTATGAAGGTTTAACAATTTGAAAAGATTTTAATTTCAAATTATTTAGCTCAAATAATATCTAAAAAGCCTGTCTTGAAAGTTCTTTAACTAAAAAATACACAACTTCAAAGTTTCATTTCTATTTATTTATTTTTAAAACATTCAAAATACAAATTTTATATATTATTTTAAAGCTTGAACTTGTAGTTTCGGTGCCTTAAACTGTTTGGTTAATTATCCATAATTTTTAGAAATAAAAAATTGAGCTCAAAAGAATGTCCTTAAATTAAGACAAGTGTACACTTGCATGTAACTGAGAAACATAACGACCGGCGGCGACGTCGGTATTCGTGTGAGTTGCGTCATAAACACTGTGGTGGTGCTGTTCTTTTTTTGTTTTGCAACTATTTGCAGATGCCGAGGACATGATAATACGCAAATACAATATATCACAGGAGGACTTCAAAGTCATGGAGACTGTGGTGCTTAAATCGGAATCGCACAAGGCCGGCCAGCAGTGGAAGTTCACCGGTGCATTTTATTATGCAACCACGGTGCTCACCACCATAGGTGAGTAATGTGTAACCTACTGAGCTATTTGGCTGGCCTGGACCTCCTCCAATGATGAACGCATAACAATTTCAGGCTATGGACACTCGACGCCCAGCACGGTGGGCGGAAAGCTCTTTACCATGTGCTATGCCATTGTGGGGATTCCCCTGGGACTCGTTATGTTCCAGAGCATCGGAGAAAGAGTTAATAGACTGAGCAGGTAAGTTATATAAATATAACCCAACATATAACTTTAAATTGTATCTTTTATGTTTCTTCCCTCAGCTACGTTATCCAAGCGGTCCGCACCTCGCTGCGCTGCAAACGGACCGTCGCCTCGGAGGTGGACCTTATATGTGTTGTGACCACACTCAGTTCGCTGACGATAGCAGGCGGTGCTGCGGCCTTTTCGAGATTTGAGGGCTGGAGCTACTTCGATTCAGTATATTACTGTTTTATTACTTTAACCACAATAGGTGAGGTTATCAAAATACTGTATAAATTTATTATCCTTGTAATCAATCCCTTCCTTGCAGGCTTTGGCGACATGGTAGCCCTGCAGCGGGATAATGCACTGAACAGGAAGCCCGAGTACGTGATGTTTGCACTGATATTTATACTGTTCGGCCTGGCCATCGTGGCCGCCTCGCTGAACTTGTTAGTACTTAGGTTTGTTACAATGAATACCGAGGATGAGCGACGCGACGAGGCCCAGGCCATGCAGGTGAGACCCGCTGCGAGTAGCTTGAGTCCACTTCATGCCATTTATATATTACCGTAGACTTGAGGACTGTTTTTTACAAATTTTTTACTACTACTACTAACTACTTTGTCACTCGTACATTCTCATTGAGTCGAGCGAGTACGCCTCCCGCTTTTCTCTACAGTTTCTTGTATCCTTATAATACCAACGCTTCACTGTACCCTAGAATCAAACCATATTGTGTACGATTTTGTAAACCTTTTTATACGTAACATGTATTCTATTCGAGTAAATCCATCTCTTCCGTCTCATACTCGTACCTTCGAACAATTTGCTTAATTAATTCGCCTTTAGTTTTGATATACATACATATCTGCTTGACACTTTGCTGCACACTTGGCTAACTCTTGATCTTGCACCTTCGGTTTTCCCATTTTGATATTTAATAATTGTACCAATAATGTTTTGAACCAATTAATGTAATACAATTTATTCAATGCAGGCCCGAAAATGCGAGAGAATCTCAAATGCAAAAAAACCTAAATAAATATTTTCTTTTTTGGCATATTTTCGGTTGCTTTTGACATAACGAAACGAAACGAAACGAATACGAAACGAATCAAATGCTAAACGCGAGCTTAGTTTATGTCCAAGTCCAGTTTATGGACCAACGAGGTGATTGCGGTTTTCAGATTCCAATATTTTTGACTAACTCCCACCACAAACTACTACTACTACTACTACTTCACCACCTGGCTACTGTACCACACTGAACAAGAGCACCACCACGACCACCCACAACCACCCAGAACCACACGGACACAGTTCCTCTGCTTTCAACGCTATACTCCACCCACTCGGCATTCGAATACCCGTCCTGTATGTCCTTAATTAATCCCATCACCCCCCATTTGCAGGCGCTTCAAGTGGCTGTAAAGCTGGAGGGCGATGTGATAACTTCCAACGGATCCATATTGAGCGGCTACGAGGGACACGACGGCCAGTCCCTCAACGGAAGCAACGCCTCGTCCATGTGCACGTGCCCTTGCCTGAGTCTTAATAGGAACCGGCATAAAAAGTACGTAATCACACCGGGCAGGATGCCATCGCACGATTAGGAAAGGCTCAGGAATAGGCCAGTTAACGCTGCTCTCGGTGAGGGGGGGAGTGCAGGAAAAGTGCAGGAATTTCCGGCTTTAGTCTGTGAAGAGTGAAAACCATGCCTCGAGAGATTGATGCAGGGCATAATGGGGGCTTGACAGTGTCTGAGGGTTTTCAAAAGAACTTTGACCTTCTCCTTACATACCTGACCTTTAATTTAGCCAGGATGTTACCATATTAAATCTTAGGCAATCTTTGTTTTAAATTAAATTTAAATTTAGCAAAAAATACTTTGAGGAAATGCTTAAATATTGAAAGTTTATTATAGTTAGTATTTTAATAAGGGTTAATTTTGGTTCTTTTATAAAAAGCAAAGTCTAAGGCTCACAAGAATCTTTAAGCTTTAAATTTCTCAACTGGAAATTCATCTGTAAAAACTTTAAATAGACTAAGGTATAGTTAGCTAAAATATAATATAACTGCAATGTAAAATAGGTTTATTTTGTAAAAAACAAAGTGTAAAGAACTTAAGGGATCCCTTCGGGCATTTCACTAGAATTCCCAACTGGATTTTCAGCTAAAAAGTGTTATTTACGTATATTTCCATTCGGTTTCGTAATTTTCCACACTGACCTATTCCTAAGCCATCCCAAGTTGATATTGTAAATGTGTGTACTCATTTTGGTTTTCATCGCGCTCTTTTCCCATGGACCTCTGCAGAAACAACCACTTGGGCAAGAACGGCGACGCAGAGTAAGCTTCCATTTCATCCCAATAGATATCAGACCATCCTGCATGCCTTGTTTTTTTGTCTATCTCTGATTTCGATTGATCACTTATCTAGTTTTCCTTCACTCTTGACCCACAGAAATCAATACAAGCTGAGGCGATCGCCCACGCACATGCGACACCTGCTGCCAGAGGTGGTGCCGATGCAGGACTTGAACTACGACTATGACACGCAGAGCCTGCACACCCTGGCCGATCGGGGAACCGTGGACAGCAGCTATATGGGCGTGGACATGGCGGATACGGCGAGCAACGGTTCACCGATGCGGCCGCACACATTGCTGAAGCGCAACGTCTCACTTTTATCCTTTCGCATCTAGGAGGAGGAGCTAGGAATGAGACTTGCCAGTGAAGGATGGAACCAGGTGCAGCGGGAACAGCAGGAACAACGAAGTGGCGGCCCCGAACCCTGTGTGTGGACCTGCCCTCGCCCAAAAACGACTTACAAATCGAAAGTGATAACAAGGCTCTAATAGTACTTAAATACTTATTTAGATTCGTAACTGAATATGTAGGACACACGATTGAGAGTTGGCCGACGGTTTTGGATTGCTATATAGAGATGCTATATATACATGTATGCATTTACCACGTGAACTAGTGCATAACTCTATATATCCCCATAGTGGGCATTATAGCGTAAAAAACCTATATGTATACACGTACTACCACTTACAACTAGGGCACTATACAATTGAATGTAAACCACTGCCATTTCTCCGAAAGCGAACAAGAACCCAAAAGCCACTCGAAAGAATTCAGAAACGGCAAAAAAACTCACTGGAACTCTTTCTATTTTAAAACTAAAAGGATCGATTTTGAAATTGAAGTGAGGCTGCAGTCGTGCTGAAATCAAACCATGCATTTCTACGTTTATGCGTCTTCTTTTTGACAAATTGCAAGCTATTTGAATATTTTACAGAATTTCTCTACTAAAGTTGTCAAGAGAGTGTTTCAAAACGAAAAATTCACCAATTTAACTCTTAAAATTCAACCAATTTCTATGGGATAAAAAATCCAGATAGAAAACTTCTCAAAAAGGGAAATAACCCAAACAAAAACAAGATTTTTTAAAAACTGTGATTAATCGGAGCGTATAAACGTAGAATGCATGCGAAATGCCAAAAAACACAAAGGGAATGAAAGTGTCAAATTAAATGCTGTAAATACTCTATAGCTGAGATTAATGGTAGATGACGTTTAAAAAAATCCATTTTATTCCGATTTATGATTACGTAATGTTTGAATATAAACTCGAAAATTTATTTACGATCACTGTGTACGCGTATTGTAGTTAGAAAAGCCGCATCTAAGGCTATATATCCTCGACATCCAGCTCGATTTAACCCAGTGTCAAATACTTAGCGAGAAGAAGCAACTCCAGTGCTCAAGTGACTCCACGATGTGCCAAAAAAAAAACCCACTCGTACGTGTGTGTTTGAACCGTACGTTTTAGAAAACGGGCAGACATACTACCGTCTCTGATCCCAAGACCTACCCTTATCGCATTTATGCAAAGAATGCATTTAGTTATAGTTGTAGATAAAGGCGAACCGAAGTCCCCACATTCCATGGATATATTGTTTACGGCATTTGCATTTAAAATAGAATTTTAAAACGAGGATATATGTTCTAGTTAGTTGAACCATTTTTCAAGGCCCTTGCTCACTCGAGACGTCAAACGCTTCTTCAAGAACTCTCTTTTATCCTTATGTGCTTTGTATATAATAGTGTATTTACATTTACAAAAAATAATTACTTTAAATAATGATATAAAAAATATATTGTTAAAACCCAAGCCAAGTCGGTTTGAGAAACTTAGTTACGTACTTCATTTAACTTTTTAGATTTTTAGAAAGCTAATTAATTTCCAAATTTTAAATATATTTAACTATATAATAAATTTCAGCCAATGGGGTTAGTTCAAGTAACCTCGGGAATTTCTTTAAATTCAGTATATTAATAATAATATAGAAGCAAAGGAAATTGTAATTTTAATTCAGGCAAATAATGCCAAATAGTTCAAATAAGACTTTGTAATATACTTATATTCCGGAATTACAACACAAAAGAAAAAGAAAACAATAAACTAAATTTATATGATTAAGTTATGGTTTACTTCATTATACATTTTTGGGAGTTGCAGGTAGCCTCCGATTCGATCGTGTTTGTGACTTTTCCCTCTTCAAAATCATTCTAAATCCTTGGAAAAATTAAGATAGCTGTAATCTTTAGCTTCTGATCCTCCTGATATCCTTCTTGCTTTTAGATCTCAATTCTTTTGTGCGATTAATGTCAAAAAGTAAGAATTAAAACTTCCTAGAGTAAGCAAATCAACATTAACTCAGTTCAAAAGGTGTTTCTTGCTTAAAGTTCTGTAAAATATTGAAAAGATTAAAGCTTTTCCTTAGCCCCATTAATAAAAACACTCGAGTTAAATTTAAATGTATCCGTATTTATTGAAATTACTCATTTGTGTAGACAATTTAAAGGGTTTTCCTCCCGCTCTTTTCACAGTAATTCCACCCCTCGAAACTACTAAACGATCCCAACAAATGGGAATATCCAATTAAGGTATGTAGAAATAAGGATTTTGTTGTTGTTGGTGGATTGATTTCGTTTTCATTTTCATTTTCATTTTCATTTGCATTTGATTTGGTTCAAGTGGCAGAGGGTTGATAATAGTAGGTGTCTGAGTGTTGATGTTTGTAGAGTAGTTGTTGTGTTATAGTAAAAATCTAAATCAAGTGTTTTGTTAAAATTAATGGGACAGCTAACTAATCTAATCGTCCATGCTCTCGTTATTGCGTTCCGGCGAGGCATTTCCATTTTTGGGCGAGGCCGAACGGGAGCGGGAGCGCGAACGGGACTTGTTCTCAGGGGAGGCGGACCGATCGCTGCAAAATAGAGAAGCATTTTAATAATTTATAGTGAGAGCTTTTGAACAACCACCAATGCTGGAGGACTACGTAGAGGTGCATCCAAACAAAACCAAAGAAAGCACGAAACGAAAGAAAGAATCGTGAACTATATAGAACGAACCAGCAGGGCAGCGGGCCTACGGACACTTACCGTGAGCGGGAATCACGACGGTTCGACTTGGAGCGGGAGCGGGAGCGCGACTCGCGCTTGACAATCGAACGGGAGCGGGAGCGGGACTCACGCTCACGCTTGGGAGAACGGGAGCGGGTGCGGGAGTGGGACTTTGACTTTGACTTGGAAACATCACGCGATTTGCTAAAACAAAAGAGAAGAAATAAAAGAAGTGATAAGAATAATGAAAAGAAAAAGAACTAAATTCGACTTACTTGGAACGCGATCGGGAGCGAGAGCGCGACTTGACCGGCGACTTTGACTTGGAGCGTCCGCTGCGGGACTTGGAGCGGCTGCGCGACTTGGAGCGCGAGTGCGACGAGCGGCGAGAGCGAGAGCGCCTGCGCGAGCGGGAACGTGAACGCGAGCTTGACGAACGGGAGCGTCCACGTCCGCTGCCGCCACCACCGCCGCCGCGTCCCCCGCGCCGGTCCTCAACCAGGTGAATGCGCCTGCCGTTTAGTTCGGTATCATCCAGCTTCTCAATGGCCGTCTTCATGTCGGACAACGAGGCAAACTCAACCACGCTTTAAGGACAATAAAAAACAAATAAGCTTCAAGGATACAACTTTAATTTAAAATTAAAAAACTCACCCTTCATTGCGACGCTGCTTGTGGGCATCCGCATAGGTGACCTCGCCGGCTTGGCGCATGTAATCCTTGAGATCCTGCAGAGGGCGCACAAAGTCGAAAGGGAAATACCAGAATTAGTTAAATTTTGATGTGGCAGTCATCTCGCAACAGCATCGTAAGCATCTTGCGGCACTATAGTGGTGGATGCAACTCAAAGGACAGCGCGTACAGCAGTTGGAGCGTTTTGAATGGTTCCAGGGTTCCAAGGGCTAGTTCGGTATCATCCGGGCATGGTTCCTAACCAAGCCTCAGTCTCAGTCTCAGTATCTCTCTCTCACAAGTCCCTCTCTCTTCGCCCTGCGTTCTTCTATATCCTGTGCTGTGGTCGCGCGCCTGCCTACGGGTGGTAATCGAGAATCTCATGCCGGACGTAAGGATCGATCGATCGGGGAGGTGGGAGCCCAGAGAGCGGCCGGAACATTCAAACACTCCACGCTGCACGCTGCACAAAACTAAAGCGCGATCAATCATATAGATAACAGTGGTGGTATCGCAATAGTTTAAATAGTTGTTGAATCGATTTAATTTGATTGAAAATAAATTAAATGTAAAAACAAAATAGTTGTAATTGAATTCTTACTTAATGCGCTTTCAGAGAGAGGAGGACACACACATCGTTTCTACACCGAGAGTTTAGATTGTCTGCCTAGTAACTGTGGGCCAATAGCACCAAGGACACCTCATCGAAAGTCCGATCGAACATCGTCAACTCAACCAGGCAGCCAGCGACAGGCGGATGAGCGGATGGATGGCCCGACCTCGTTTGGTTGGATTTGTTTATAGTTTTTGTTTAGTTTCTTCTTTTTTTTCGTGTACAACAGATTCAGATTCATCATATTAGAAATGGCACAAAAAAATGTATTGCAAGTGTTGCGGTTTCGTTTTTGTTTCGGAGGTAGCCACTCCGGATACAGTCAGGAGGAGGAGGAGGTCAGATCAGATCAGAGCAGACATCGATCGCTAGCCAGAGCCACCACACCAGAGAGCCGGATAGCCGGGAGAGCGGAGTATTTGGAGCAGTTTGGAGCCGGGCAGCGTCGGACAACCAGCGGTGGCATCGGCGCCTCTCTCACACACACGCAAACGAACTGCAAAAATAAGAAATACGTTTCGGGGGACGCCGCTGCTCTCTCTGCTCGCTAATCGCTGCTCCAACCGGTTGGTTGGTTGTCTAGTCAAGTTGTCTCAGCCGGAAGCCAGAAGCCGGAGCCGTAAGCCAGTAGCCAGAGCCGGAAGCCACAAGTACCGGGGAAGTATTGGGGGGAGGACGACCAAGGTCGGAGGCACTAGCCAAAGTTGGACACTGAACGCGCGACCAGCGTCATCATCATCGTCTTTGATCGATCATCGTCTCGTGATCATCATCTCATCTCATCGTGGCCAAGACCATCATCTCATCTCTGAATAAGCGAACGCAAGCTTCTCATCTATAAACCACATTCGACTCGATTCGCGCCCTCACACTCACAATGGCTATAAGGAATTTGACAATTCTTTATATAATATTGTTTTTGATTAGAGATTGTGAATGTTGTTTTTTAGCAGAGAATTAAATACCTAACGCAAGAGGCCGGCCCACACCTTCGGTCAGGGGACACGTGGGCAGACCTTTTGACTCTTGGGTCAGCTCAGCAGCAGCTCATCGTCGTCCATCGTCATCGTCTGGTTCTGTTTTTGGGTTTCAGTTTGCTTTACATTTCTTTCATATTTCGATTCTAATCGATTTGTCTCTCTATTCTCTATTTTGGAATGGACGAATGGATGAGGCGGCGGCAGCGATGGCGATGGCGCATCGTGGAGGCTGGAGGCGCGTAGGTCGTAGGTCGCAGGTCGGAGATCGCAGATATCGGACCCAAGCGGAGCGACGATCTGGGGCTGCTCTGGGGACTGTCTCTGTCTTCCACAACATCATGGTTCATGGTACACTCTATAAACCGGTCGGTCGGTCACTAGTTTGATTCGATTCGATTCTCAATCGGGTTGCGGTCCCAATTCGGTTTCAGTTTTCGGCCCAAGCATAGCAATCTCTCAGTCAAAACACATCAAACTCTTTTTTTATATATCGGTATCGGTATCGGTATCGGTATCGGTTGGTGTGTGCGAGAGAAAGTAATTGTGGAATGGCATATATTACACCGATCAGTACCAGGGTTTTAGCAGTGTTTTTATCTTAATTTTGCTTCGCTTCACTTATTCCTAAGTCAACTGTACAGCTTAGGGCTAAATTACAGATTAAAGATTGCTGGATTCGCAGACGGTGGGTGGGGATGGGGAAAGAGTTTTAGTTAAACACAAAACGGAAGACGGACGCACCAAGAGGAATTCGAAATCAAAAGGAAGGAAGAACGTTCCAAAAAGGGAGTTTTGGTTTTGGGATGGATAAAAAGAGGGGTTAGTGGGAGATCCATGTCAATCGGTTAGCTGTTATATATTATTGCTAAAGCTACACTCATTGATTCTAGGCTACTATAGATACCCGGAATAAATCCATGCTGTGATCTCACTTACCTGCCAGCTGACGCGGCTGGACAAATTCTCGACAATCAGGCGGTACTCAGTGCGCAAGGGCGGCCCGTAGCGGGAGGATGATCTGGAATTTTTGTTTCTGGTGAATAATTGAATGGATGCACTAATTAGTATTGACACTGCGCTGCTGCTCGCTCCCTCAGCTCCATCACAAAAACAAATATACAACGGATATGGATATATATGCATATTTACAATCGGTTAATGCGCAAATTGTGCCTACTATGAGGGTTAACGTGCAAACATAGGAGGAAATCATAATATGCATAGGAGAACGGAGCGTTAAATTAAGAAATTATAAAAACAGCAAGTCAGTGTCTTTTTTGGGTCCCTTCCACACGGATAACAAATGGGTTAAATGCGTACAATTATATTACGAAAAGGATTGGATTCAATAATCACTTGAATAAAAATTATGTTCTCTATAACGTCTCAAAAATATCAGTAAGTAAGCTAGTTTTTAACAAAATATGCAATTTAAACGAGTATTTCAATATAAATTGCACTTTTACAGTACAGAACTATAAGCAATAATGATATAGTATTATTTAAGAAAATAATTAAAGCTTAAGCATGAAAATGAATCATTTACATTTGCTAATATTGTAATATTTTAAAATCCTAATGTAATTACGCAATTTAACTAATCGCATCGGTGTGAATGGGGTTTTTGAAATGCAAATCATTGGACTTAAATGCTTATACTAAGGGCAAACTTCAAATAAAACGAAGTTGGAGGACGGGCTGGACTCACTATCGCGGGCCGGTCTGTACTTACTTGTCATTGTAGCGACCGCCGCCGCCACGACGACCACCGTAGCGATCGTCGTAGCGATCGCGGTTGCTGCCACGAGCGGTTCCTCGGGCGGGTTCAACAACCACGCTGCAAAAGTGGAGCAAAATACAAGACCATTTATGAATGATGAAAGCCACTCGCTTTTCGTGTCCACTTACCGCTCGCCTAACAGCTCTTTTCCGTTTAGTTCGTACACGGCATCGTCGGCGTCACGATAGTCTTCAAACTCCTGAAATTTCAATTAGTGTTTAGTTATTGATTTTTAGTAGTTTTGGTACAGTGTACGCTCTATGTAATGAACAATTTCACTTCTTGCAGTCTTTCATTAAGAAATTAGAATTTAATTATTTATCAAAATATCAAAAAAAAAATAATCAAAACTACAGTTAGTTTTCAGTGTATGTATAGCCAGCGTTTACTGTAGTTTCCCTCCCTTTTTACTCACCACGAAGCCGTAGCCATTCTTAATGAGAATGTCGCGAGTACGGCCGTAGCCTTTGAAAAAACGCTCCAAATCGCGCTCGCGCACTCCGTACGGCAGACCGCCAACGTACACTCGAGATCCAACCATGATTACGGCTTTATTTGTATCTCCAGCAAGTGCTGCAATTCCAAAGAAAACATATATTTTATTTTCTAGCTTCTATTTTGCTCGACTGTCCCGCGCGCGTGAATGTGTGTTTCGCCAAGATGGCGACCTCGATATACAGACATACACACACGCACGCAAAGTACCGGGTGGACAAAACGTTGGCGAAAAAAAATCAATACGTTTCTGCAGCTTATCCTGCACTGTACAAAGTTGCTTAAATGTATTGCATACGCACGTACCGTTTACTAAAGATTATTACTGGTAAATTCACAATTTACAAACTCTCTACAAACTCTTTTCTCCGGCTTTTCCTTTCGACACGAAAAAAATGCACACACGACGAAAACGGAAGTATAAGTGACAGCTGGGGCTGAGAAAAACAACGATGCGACATCGATACTTAAATTTAGCGCCGATATATCGATAGCAGCTACTATTTGAAATATCGGAAACTTAATGATGCTACCATCATTTTCAATTCTGTTAAAATTGGTAAAAAGTGCGCAAAAACAAGTAACAATATTCCGAAAAGAAAAAGTGGGCTTTATAAAATGAGAACAAAAAAAGATACATAATGTTTCCCCAACCAGCTTCTTGGAGGAATATGATGAGTGTAACGATAGTTTCGAAATTGTTGCGATATTTTCGCCATCCCTCGCGATAGTCCAAAGCCGATGGTGTCATCTCTACTATTCGGCCTTTGGTTACACTGCGTCTTGATTTTTCATTTGTAAGTGCTGTACACTTTTCGGCCGTGAAAGCGAAAAACTGACAAATAGCAATTAAAGTTGCTCGCGTCTTGCAAAGAAAGCATAGAAAACGTTTAATAATGGCAGATCTTAACGACTCCAATGGAAACTACGACGATTGCGACGAGGTAAGTGCTGTGTGAGAAGGCATTTGTCGGCTTTTCTTGGGGAGGGGTGGGCGACGGCAAAATGTCGACGCCGACAATTTCGCACCGCAATTAGCATGCGGCGTTTTCTCAGACAAGGGAATAAGTGCGATTGCCGGGGTCTTCGATCTCGATCCCGGCTCCTCCGGCGGCCAATGACACTGCAAAAGTTGAAGGCCCCTTTTGACCGGGCAATACAATTGATTCGAACGAACGAAACCGGCTGCAGGCCGATTAAAGAAAAAAGAAAGACGCATACACACACACACATACGCATGAGCTGTCATGGCGGTGCAAATAATAAAAAGAAAATGGCGGGCGGCGTTTTTCTATGCGGTGTTTTCTCCTTTATCACATGTAATACAAATCTATTTTTGATAGTATTTCATTGATAATGACTAATTATTATGATCGATTTGATTTCATTCAACGTTTACACGCATTTTCCATAAGCAACGAATGAATATATTTTTTATTGCAATCAATGTTTCATGTATTTCTCTCTAACCTGGAAATTGCATTGTAATGTTATCTGGAAAAAAAGGAAATTTTTGTTCCCTAAGTATCCGGAAAAATCTAGACCCAATATTGCGCTTAGGACTCTCATTCCAGATTTTGACAGTTTGGAATTCTCGCTTCCTTTAGAAGTTTCCTAAGTTCATCTAATTCTGTAAAAGTTTGCCAGATTCGTCCTTCGATGCAAATTAGATTCGAGCCCAAAACTTAATTCCTTCCATTTTAAATTTATTCCCCAGATCACCGAGCCGGAGCAGCTGCGGAAGCTGTTCATCGGCGGTCTGGACTACCGCACCACGGACGATGGCCTGAAGGCTCACTTCGAGAAATGGGGCAACATCGTCGACGTGGTGGTGATGAAGGACCCCAAGACGAAGCGCTCGCGCGGCTTCGGGTTCATCACGTACTCGCAGTCGTACATGATCGATAACGCCCAGAACGCGCGCCCGCACAAGATCGATGGACGCACCGTGGAGCCGAAGCGGGCTGTGCCCCGGCAGGAGATCGATGCCCCCAATGCCGGGGCCACCGTTAAGAAGCTCTTCGTCGGCGGTCTGCGCGACGACCACGATGAGGAGTGCCTGCGGGAGTACTTCAAGGACTTTGGCCAGATCGTTAGCGTGAACATTGTCTCCGACAAGGACACGGGCAAGAAGCGTGGCTTCGCCTTTATCGAGTTCGACGATTACGATCCCGTGGACAAGATCATCCTGCAGAAGAACCACACCATCAAGAACAAGAACCTGGACGTGAAGAAGGCAATTGCCAAGCAGGACATGGATCGCCAGGGCGGCGGTGGTGGTGGCGGCGGTGTCGGTGGCGGACGCGGCGCTCCTGGAGGTCGACCAGGCGGCGGGCGTGGTGGCGATCGCGGTCAGGGAGGCGGCGGTGGCGGCTGGGGTGGCAACAACCGGCAGAACGGCGGCGGAAACTGGGGAGCCGGCGGCGGTGGGGGCGGCGGCTATGGCAACAATAGCAACTTTGGAAGCGGCGGCCAAGGCGGCGGCTCGGGTGGCTGGAACCAGGGCAGCAGCGGCGGCGGCGGTCCGTGGAACAGCCAGGGAGGCGGTAACAGCGGCTGGAACAATGGTAGCAGCGGCGGCGGCTACGGTGGTGGCGGCAGCAACGGCAACTGGGGCGGCAACGGAGGCGGCGGCGGTGGCTTTGGCAATGACTACCAGCAGAGCTACGGCGGTGGACCGCAGCGCAATAACTTTGGCAACAACCGGCCAGCTCCGTACAGCCAGGGCGGCAGCGGTGGTGGCTTCAACAAAGGTGAGTTAATGATTAACGATTTACATTTAATTTAACAATTTAAAATTAAATTTGAATCGCTTCAGGCAACCAAGGTGGCGGACAAGGCTTTGGCGGCAATAACTACAACACTGGAGGCGGCCAGGGTGGCATGGGCGGCGGCAATAGACGTTACTAGACAAGGTAAATATTGAGGCAGCGAACTGCAGTCCTAACCCACCGTATGTTTTGTTTAAACGCTCGGATATTTGGTCGTTATCGGCAGCTATATGTAGTTGGAAGCCATGCAATCAAAAACTGATTCGGAACGGATCGAAGCTAATGTTAAATTTTCTCCTTTCTCGCAACTAGGTAAACACACGTAGAGAGAGAGGGAGTGTCAGTTCAAGCTAGACAAACAGAGGCAGTCTAGGCAGGCAGTGGCAGTGGCAGTGACAGTGGCACACTCTCAGGCAGGAAATCAGCGAGACAGGTGTGGTTGTCAGGCCAGGCAGACAATATCAGACCCAGTCCCAAGCGCAGTTCCCGTGTACCAGGCCGAGTGCAAGTGCAAAACTAAAACAATAAATCAGTTTTCAAGAACAAACAATCCTGCAGGCCAGCCCAAAATCTGCAAACAAACAAACAAACAAAACAAGCAAGCAAGCATACAAGCGAACCGACTCCAATTGTCAACAGTTGGCTGCTGCTGTCGTCTCTCTTTTGTAAACATTAATTCGCAAATCAATTCTTGTTTAGGATGCTAAGAACCCTGAACGCTTAGTTTTAACTATATTAACAAAAAACAAACAAACGAAAAAGAAAAAGAAAAACAAACCAACAACCATTCAACCAACAAAAATATAAACTAAACTTATTTTATACAAAAAATTGACTACCAATAGAAGCAAGTTGAGCGACTCAATTCTCAGCGAGAATCGGTTGCATCATCAGGGTGTTGTAAGGTAGCCAAACTTTGAACTTGTTTCATGTCGGGAGGGCGGTGGCCCAGAGCTAGATGTATTCTCTATTTGTTTTCTTTTATATATTTTACACGCAAAGCTATATGACCGGCAAAGAAATCAAATAGAAACATATTTTGTAATAACCTTTTTGTACATTTAAGCACCTTTTATATTATGATTGATTTATCTCGTATACAAATGACCCCCCAAATTCCCGAGAAGCGAACGCCACACAGAACTGCAGAATTATGTCCTAGCAAGCAGAAAAACAAACCTATATACGAAACATACCAACTCTGTTAGTCCCTAAGAAGTAGATGCTACGCTAAGCCAGAATCGACTACAAAACAAACCGAACATGTCCTGTAATTAGTTCGTTGCGCGACAAACGAAGGCGATGAGAGATTTAAACAAAATAAAATGATAACCAATGTTACCAACCCACCCAAAAACAATCACAGGAACAAACTAAACTAATGAGCTGTGGAACAGGAGCAGGAGAAGCAACAGCTGGGCAGCGAGCAGGGCTAGTTACCGACATTAGAGACCCCCGAATATATATCCGCAGGCAAACCGCGTACTAATGCACTGCCTATTTCTTTGCAAGACTGGCCTGGCCTGGCTGGGCTACGGACGCTCCGGATGCTCCCGGACCGGATTCGAATTGTGTGCTCTTCGTTCGCTCCGGTTCGTTTCCTAAACACTGAGAGCTTCTTCCCCCCCAGAAAATATGTTCTAAGTTATAGCTTAGACTTGGAATAACCTTGGACTACTGCAGACTTGGTTGGTATTCGGAGGTAAGTGGCAGGTAAATGGTATGTAATTCACTTAATGTTTTTATATTTCTGCATTTATTTCAATAAAAATATCTTGATTATTTAAAAAATATATGTTTTTCATCTTTGGGTCGGTCTGGATCTATGGTTTTTGGTCATTCTTTAGGTTTTCAATCAATAAGGACATGGTCGTTCGAAAACGAATGTTGAAGATGTTAAAATGTGGATAATAAAACAATTAAGGAAGTCTTAGAATCATCTACCAGTTACATGGAAAATCTGAAAACCAGGACGGGAGAGGATCAAAAGAGCTACCTAGACTACCTCTCGAAAAGGTGTCTCCAGAGTTTACAACACGAATTGTCACTACCTACGTTTTACAGTCCTTCCATTGGTTGCTTAACGTTAAAAACATCATTAGACCAAAGATATAAGGAAAAGAGCGACTGTGCCAGCATATTCCATGTGCATTGACCAACACACATGATTTGTTGTTAAAACCTCTATTACGTATTTTTCACGAGAATTTTAGGTGTTATTGTTTTTGTAGTTAAACCTATCACAAAGAGCTAAAATTCAACCCAAAATATCGTTGACAGAACTGGTTATAAAACTACATTTGTTTAATGGAAATTCGTGTCAAAAGTGTTACCACTCAAGGTAATAGGGTTGTGTTTTTTAATGACACCAAAATCCTGTAATTAATTGCCAAGTCATTGACCGATAGTCCATATCCAAACTTTTGACATGTACATTTTTTCACTTAGTTTCTGTCACTTTAACTACGTTCGGCTTCATTTTCAAGTTATAGCTTCGACTGTGCGAATTTTTCGTTTAATAATAGCAAAAATGGAGGTCAATTGTATTTCGCCGGAGACCTGCGTTCAGCGAGAGGTGGGATCTTTTTGAAAATTATTATGTTTTTGGGGGAATATTTAAAAACTTTTGGGGGTTTATTTTGTTAACAGCTCAACGGGGCTCCCTCTACCCCGGAAAATGGCATTACCAATCCAGTGGCTCCTGCCAATAGTCCGCCGACCAATGAGACTGTCAAGGAGGAAAACAATCCGGAGCACTTGCGCAAGATTTTCGTTGGCGGTTTGTCCACCCAGACAACTGCAGCGACGGTTCGCAGGTTCTTCGAGCAATTTGGAACCGTTGCCGATGCCGTGGTGATGCGAGATCCGGTGACCAATCACTCGCGGGGCTTTGGATTTGTCACCTATGTGGAGCCACAGTCTGTGGAGAATGTACAGAGGGCCAGGCCCCATTGCATTGATAATAAGTAAGTTTCGGGAATATATACTTTATCTATAAATATTTTAAATATATTTAAATGCAACTTCTGTCACCCAGAAATGTTGAGACGAAACGTGCTCTGCCACGTCACGATTTCATCAAGGGCGGATCGGGCGGTGGGCGAGCCACCAGTGCCGCCAGCTGTGGCATGGGAATAGCCGGTGCCAAGACCAGCAAGATCTTCCTTGGCGGCCTGAAGGACTGTCACGACGAGAAATCCATTTGCGAGTACTTCTCGCAGTTTGGCAAAATCGCTCATGTCAAGTTGCTGTTGGACAGGGAGACTGGACGCATGCGAGGCTTTGGTTTCCTGGAGTTTGAGAATCCAGCATGCGCCGAGCGCGCTTTGGGTGGGTAATTTTTGTAGTTTTTCCTCAATTAACTACAAAATTGAATTCAATTTCCAGCCCAGTCAAAGCATTCGATCAATCTGCACACTGTGGAGGTGAAGAAGTCCACCCAGAAGCCGGAAACGGCCAATCGTGTCCGCTTTGCCGTGGGCGGAGCTGCCCGTGCTGGCTATATACCACCGCAGCCGGCCACTCTTGATTGCTTTGCCTACAACAATAACTATAATCCGTACCTGGCCCAGACTGTCCTGCCGCCATCGGCCTATATCAACGGCTGGGCCGCCTATGTGACACCCGAGGTGTCTCAGTTCGATCTTTACACTGCCACCACTCAGCGCCATCCAGCTGCCATGCGCTCCTCGCAGTCGCAGTCGATTCCTTCACAGGGTTTGAACGCATTCGGGCCGGAATCCTGGTCCGCTTACCCAAAGTCCGGTAAATATCCTGTCCACGGATGGACACCCGGCAGCGTGGGCGATTGGCAGCCAAGGGCTGGCTACAAACACGCCCAGACCTCGACCAGTGATCGTACAACTTCCGCTCCAGATGCCAAAATTGAACTCGGTGCCGGTGGCGATGGCAATGAAGGATTGGACGGCGGGCAAGTGGCATCAGCAAAAGCAGCAGCAGCAGATGTATCGATTGGAACCGAGGGCAACGACAAGAAGTGGCCCACCGACAACTACAAGATCTTCAAGCCTGCCCAAAGCCCAGGCCAGCTCATAAATCCAAAACCAGAGAATGGGGGCTCCCCGCCAGCCTACGGTGGGTTGTATGTCATTTAATAACTCGTAATTTTAATTCCTTCCTTTTACAGGCATCTAAAATGATGGACGAAGGACCCCATGGTAGCCATATATCCTTTAAACACTGTACTTTTTCTGAGAATAATAATAAACCAGAAATGATTACACACACACTTGTACGTTTGAGACTTAAAATCGTAAACTCTTGTTCTTTATTTATACTATTTCTCTTGTTGTTTAAGTATTTCATGAGTGAATTGAGTTTGCATAATTGTTTTATATCTGAAACGCTATAAAACGCACCACTGAATTATTTCCGAGACACTTTTGGGGGGGATTCGGAGGAGAGTGAGAACCCTTACGACTGCCGTGTGATTTTTTTATTAAATTTATGCTGCAAATTGCTTGGCTTTGTGCGCATTAATTTCATTTAAATGCTGAAATGCTTCAATGAAAATGGTTTAACGGATTCAGTCGCAGGAATCTCTGATAAATAAACGTGGCCCTTTCAGATATATATATATATATATATACTTTATCTACGATATATTGGTGTTGTTTGAAAAGTAATCGCATTTACCAGAAATGAAAGGCAATGAGCAGAGTCAGATTACCAAGGACAATGTACAGAGTAAGATGCGTAACGCTCAAGCTCACTTCCTCTCTGGTTTATCCAATCCATTATTTCCTCTCTTGTGGCGTTACCCATCTTATTCTTTATACTGTCCTTGGGTTTTAATGGGCAGGAAACGAGAAGTAAAACAAATTAAAAGTTTTCTTTTTCCTGGTAAACACGCTGAATCTTTGTGGTTGTTTTATTATTATTATAATTATTTTGTAGTTTTGTATACATATAAATTAAATTATAATTAAGTTGTTTTCTCTCTTTACTCTTTACAAACTGCAGTATTGTGATTTTCTCTTCGGTTTACTTAGAAATGAGCATGATCTTAGCGTTGTTTTCTATGTTTTTACTCTTACATTGATTTAGTTAGTACCTCTGACTTGTATTGTTTCGTTTTAGACGCTGCTTTTGTGGTTGATGGTTGGTGTTTTGTGTGTGAGATGCACTTTTAGCACTGATCCTTGAGCCAAGATTTGAACACTAACATTTTCGTCTTACAAAAATGTACTAAAATTGCTTTAGTCCCACATCACAGTGCTAAAAACGTGCTCCGACGTGTGTGTTTAGAGTGTGTACTAAAATAGTTGCATAAAATAATTGATTTAGCAATTGATTCTCTAGAGCAGGCGCCGGTTCCAACAAAAACAAATGATATGTTCACAACGAATCAAAGGTCCTTAAGCTTTAACAAAACAGGGAATAACTTAGGCAGAAAAAGTGCGGGACGCCTGCGATACAATTTAAGATATTATATTTCACACGATTTTCTTTAATGTTTTTAGTTTCTTTCCTCCTCTTCGCCTTGCTTGCTGCTGCAGTTATATAAATATATATATATATATGTATATTTAGATTTCTGGTAAGTCTAAAAGTTAACATTAAATTATATGAGTTTTTTGTTTTGCTTTTTATTTATATATATATATGGATGTATATATATATATATATATATATTTGTATATATTTCTTGTTACATGTTTTGCTTGTTTTACCTTGAGAAAAATGTTAGTAGCTTGTGTTTCTTTCGTCGCCTCTCCCGTCTATTATAATAAGTTGCTTGTTTTTGTGTGTTTTATAAGGTTCTCATCTTCGCTTGTTTTTTTTTTTTGGGCTTTTTTTTGTTGATTTTATTTAAAAAATATGTACTAAATTTTAGTTCACAACTGCGTTGGAAACACCAAATCGTTAAAGTTGCTTGACTTAGTTTGGTTTACGACCTTGAACTCCTTACACAGAACGGAAAAAGAAAGCGGAAAAACTAAACACCGTCGCCCGTCCGTCCCCGTTTTCCCTCATCGATTGCATCGACCACGCCCCCCTTTTGCGGCGCCGGCACCGCTCTCCTCCACTCCTACCCTTCCATACTGTGTGTTTGTGTGTGTTTGTGTGTCTCCATTCGATCCGATTTCCTATATAGACTAGCTAGTTAAATGTGTTAAAGTGTCTGCAAATGATGATTTAAGTAGCAAAAGGTTTACAGTTTACAGTTCACAGTTCACAGGCTCTAAAATGCGGCGGACGTCGACGTTCCTCACGTTTTCCCCTCTTTTTAGCTAAATTTATTTCATTTTCAATGTTTTGTTAAGAGGTTTGTGTGTGTGTTTGTGTTTATACTTGATCATTATATTGTGTTTGTTTATACCGCGCCTTACATTTTTCTCGTGTTACCATTTTCTTTTCTTTTCTTTCTCTTTTTTTGTTACTCTTTAGATTTATCATTTTTTTGTAAGTCTTTCTTTTGCTCTTTTTTATTGCATTTTACAAATGTTTTTCATTTTTTTGTTCTTTTTTTTCTGTTTACATTTTTGTTTATATCTTTTAGCTAAGTTCTTCATTTATCTTTTTTTTAGCTTAAGTATTTGTGTAAAAAAAAACAAAACAAACGAAAAACTGTTGCAGCAATTCCTTTCTTGTTTAAACCATTTTCATTCATTCTTTTGGTGAACTTAAGTTACATTTTGGTTAAATGTGAATTACCAAACGAGAGCTGAAATTAAAGTTTACATTTACGCTAAAATGGATGTGGTGTGTGTGGTGTGCGTGTGTTTCTGATATCCGATGGATGCGTGTTAAATGTAAATGTTCGATTGAGACTTAAACTTAATACGTGCTGTTTGCAGGTGAGGAGGGGGATGGTGCGTGTGAGGTTTAGGGAGGGATTAGCAGTTGGAGGAAGCAAGCTGAAGCTTCTTGTTTCACAACAGAGATTTGCACAGAATTCCGGTATCTTTTGGCACGAACTGGCTGGAAAAAGAGTGGACTAAGTAAGGACCCAAGACATTTACATTAGTCCCTTTGTTTTGTTTTGTTTTGCTTTGTTTTTCTTTTTGAAGCTCGATGCCTCGAGTTTTTGCTGTTGTGATTACACGCTCAGGAACATTCAAAGGACAGTTGACATTTAGTTGCTCCAACTACTTTTATGTTAATGTGTGTGGTGTGTGTTATGTGTGTCTTGTGCTTAGTCGCATGAGATGTTTCTGAATGTAATTGATTGATTGCATTGTGGAAGAAGTCGATGTTCTTAACGTTGGGTTTGCTGATTTTGTTTTATGCTTTTTTATGCTCTTCTTTTTTGTTTCTTTGTTTGTTTGCTACTGCTGCTGCTGCTGCTGCTTCCAATATTATCGCCGATGTTCCTTCTTAGCGACGTCCGTAGTTACCACCGCCGGCCTGCTGTCCGTTGCCGGCACCGCGCAGCGGTCCGTTGGACTGATTGTTGCCGCCGCCGGTGCGGTTATCCTGGCGCTGTCCAAATCCGCCGCCGCCCAAGCGCGGGGCTCCGTTTCCGCCACCGCCGCCGCCTTGGCGAAGATTATTGCCGCCAGCGTTGTTGCGCATGATGCCGCCCCCGCCGCCGCCGCTGCTGCCATTGTTGTTGTTCATTGGACGCGACTGTGGTCCGTTGTTGTTGCCCAAACGGTTCATGTTGTTGTACTTGTTGTCGCCACCCATGGGCGGACGAGGAGCCATATCGTTGCGTATGCGCGGCTTCTTCTCCTCAACATTCAGCTTCTGGCCATCGGTCGAGTTCTCCGGGAAGTACAGGGGCTATTTTTGGGGATATATGTCTCGTTAATAATAGTTCTAGTTTATAAATATTCTATCCCTAAGACTTTTCGATGAATTTATAAATGATTACTCACGCAATTGGCCAGGCACTTTTGCACTGCCTCGGGATCGTCGTAGGTAATGAAGCCATAGTTCAGGGGACTGCGCATGCCCGGCGGCAGCTTGTTGCCAGCCTTGGAAAGGATTCGCAGCTCCAGGACGTTGCCGAAGCGCGAGAACAGATCACGCAAGTCATCCTCGCTGGCATGGTGCGGTATATTGCCGAGGAAAAGCTGCTGGTTGTCGCCAAACTGCTGCGCATTGCTCGGACGACGCTGCTCAAATTCTGCAAATTAAAGTTCATTCATTAATACCTTTAAATGAGATTAAAGATTTACGAAAACTCACCACCCTTGTTGTTGCGGATGGAATTGTTGCGCTGCGGCAGGGGACCGCCGTTGTCTAGCCGGGAGTTGCCGTTGCTGTTGTTATAGGACGAGGCAGTGGTCGAGTAGCTCACCTGGGAGCCGTTGCCTCCGCCAGCGGAGCCTGAAGACGAGTTGTACGTGTTGCTGCTGATCGTCTGCTGCTGCTGCTGCTGTTGCTGCAGCTGCTGCTGCTGCTGCAGGGCCGCGTTGACGAATCCGCTTGGCGAGGAGGAAGTGGACTTGAACAGGTTCGCATAGGTCTTTGGCTCGTTCTGCTGCTGCTTGGCGGCCTCGTACTTCTCCTGCTGCTGCTGCTCGTGGATTGTCTTGAAGTCGTCGACCGGAGTCGGTGGCTTCTGCATCTGGCGCTGCGGTACCTCGGCTTCCTCGGGCTCGGCTTGCGGCTGCTGCTGCAGTGGCTGCTGCTGCTGGATGGGTTGCTGTTGCTGCTGCTGCTGCTGTTGTTGCTGCTGCTGCTGCTGCGGGGGCAGCTGCGGAGGTTGCTGCTGGATGAGCTGTGGCGCCACCAGAGGCGACTGCTGGAAGCCCGCACTTGGTACTGGAACGATGGGCAACACCGGAGTGCCGCTCGGCTGTACCAGGGGCGAAACGCTGGGCGGAACCAGCACCTGCTGCTGCTGCTGCTGCAGCTCCTCGTGCGACACCGCTCCGTTCTGGATGGGCTGTGGCGGTGGAACATTGAACTGCGCCGGCATAGGAACCGCCGCGGCCTGCGGAGCCGGAGGCAACACGGCCACTGGACGTCCGGCAGCAGCTCCCGCTGGCAATGGGTAGAAGATCTGCTGCGGAGCAGCACCGCCAGCGGTTCCAGGAGCCACCTGCTGCTGCTGCTGGGCCACCACAACCTGGGCCTGCGGCTGAGGAGGCACCTGCTGCTGCTGCGGCTGCTGGGCGACCACATCGCCTACCACTTGGACAGCCTGGTCCGCGGTGCCGGCATTACCGCCCACCACCTGTACGTCGTGCTCCTCGTCGTTCTCCGAACGCGACTCGCCGTCCTGCTCGTCCTCGATGTACACGTCCTGGTAGCGGAAGATGTCGTTGTGCACGTAGTACTTCTTCGGCGATTGGGCGGCCAGGACGAACGTCTGGGTGAATCGCCGCATGGGCTGGCCATCGTTGGACAGCTCCCCGGTCACCTGGACGACCACACCGTTGCCCAGCGTGGCCTGGGCATCCACCTGGCTGATCTTCGCGTGGCAATCGTTGAAGTTCAGCTGCTGGATGCGGTTATGGATCTCCCGCTGGCCCACCACCAGCTTCGACTCGCCGTGGATGTACGACGAGTTGTTGTTGTAGAAGCGATGCAAGTGGTTGGGCGCCTTGTTCAGCAGCGTGTAGTACTGGCGGACAAACTCACGTCCCACCGACTGCGGCGAAGGCTGCTGCGATTGGGTCGCATCCATGACCATTGCTGGCGATTGCTTCTTCTCTGGACTACGGGTTCCTCACAACGTCACAACACGCCGGTTTCTCAGCAGCTCTCAGTTTCCGATACAGTTCCTGCCTGCTTCTAGTTTTTTCTTTTGAATTCCCCGACACGTCGACGGATCGGTGTCAAGTTTTTGGACTGGAGAGTGTCGAAATCGAAAGTCTGCAAGAGTACCAAAAATATATATGCATGCACATATAAAATATGTGTTAACAATTCAACAGCAACTGTTGCGTTTATGAAATATACAAATTATATATTTAAAATAAAAAATTCGAGAGAATTTCGGATCGGTTGTCAACTTGATCCGATGAAAGCAAAGCCAATAGATACTCAGTTGATATCCGCACCGCCCACAGCTGCCTCACAAAAGGCGTGTCAGTGGTTTCCGATTTCCCAGCACAGCTGCGTTAAGAAAAATATAAAAACCTGGCCTAGACGCATTTATCTTATAAAATTCAGTCTGCTTTTTTCACTTACTAAAGTTTTCTTTAAGTTTATTAATTGTATTTCTCTCTCTTACATTATTGCTCTAACCACACGAAGTGTGCTCTCCTCTTCGAGGGATCTAGAATTTCATGCTGCTACGTCGGATGAGAAGGAGAGGGTCACCCGGAAAGGAGCTCATTTTACCGCAGTGCACATAAAAAGAGACGCAGCGCGTTGCAGTTTGACCCACTTTTATCACCACACACACACACACGCACACATGGAAAAGGGAAAATTTCGTGCAAACGCAAAACAAGAACAAAGTGCAGCTGTCACCCAAAGTCCCATTTACCTCTCTTGTTTTTATTGCAGTTCTTCTTGTTGTTGCTTTTCCCCCTTTAGCAGGACTTTTTTATACCTTGCACGTGCTTTTCTCGGTTATACTGGCGATCCTGACACAAAGGATACCTCAGAATGTGTGAGCTTTGAGAGTAAATGACCTCATACATACAGATGTAAAAAAAAAAAAAAAGAAGCCGCGAGTCGGGGAGCATGAATTATTTTGAGGTTATGTTCGGGCTTCAAGGTTGAGCCGCCGCCGCTTTGGACACCAAACGCATGTGTGTGGGATTTCATTGAACTCTAGCTTCGGCCAACAAATTTGCAAATAAACAAAAATGCTTTGCTACATAAATTTAGGTTATGTGAATCTGCAAAATTGTTTACATTTTTGTGATCTATCATTTATTTTAGTCAAACATAGCATACCCCGCCCCGTGTCCAACAAATAATATTTGCCGATAAACCAAATAATGCACAAAGAGTTGCGGCCGCTAAGTACACACACACAAACGCGGTTATGAACGCGCCACTCTCGCTCTCCCGTTCTCTTTCTGCCAGCGAACCGCGTGTGTAGGAAGAACAAAGAAGGCGATAAATGAAGAGCAGTATTTAAACAAATTTACAAAAACAATTTTCTTTCACATTTTTAGGTTATGCACAGGCGATAAAAAAGCCGCTAAAATGGAAAAATTTAGGGAGCAGGCAAACGGGGAAAAACACGCCCAGTATGCATTTTGTCTTTTTTTTTGTCTTTCCTTTTTTTTTGTGTTCCACCCCAATGGAAGAATATGGAAAATGCTAGTTTTTCTAGACCGCGCGCACATACACACGAGGTTACCGGCTCACCTTTGGCGATTTTCCTCCGATTTTTCCGATGGATAATGCTTGTTGTTGTAATGCACAATGTGTATTGCTTATGGGTTGAAATTCGCCGAAAAATTTGCACTTTTGGGGGCACACTTTATAAACTTCCGACGCTGAACTTTGGAGGGGGCGGGGTGGTGAATATTAATTGGAGCGCTGAAAGAAGGGATTTTTAGTTTAAGTATTATTGGCAACAGTCGTATATTATAAAAACTTGCAATCTGCACACAAATCACACACACACACACATATACACAACGAGCCTTCTTCTTCCTTCTTCTACACTACTTTGTTGCAATTTTTTTTTGTAACTAACTTGGCAATTCTCGTGCGTTTTGTTATTTTCCGATGTTTGGCGATCACAGTTGTTGGTTAATTAAGTTACGATGCATTGGTTGTGGTTTTTGAGTAGAAAATAATCGCAAACGCAATGAAATTGGACAAGTGTTGAATTGAGAAGAGAACCGACGTCCGTTCCTCTTTTTGCTTTTTCCTCTTTGCCTCTGTTCGTTCCTCTTCTTGCTTTTTGCCTCTGCAGCGTTTTATTCTCGGTTCTGTTTCGCATGTAGTGGTGTGCGTTGGTGTGTGTTAATGATGGCGGCATTGCGGTGTGGTGTGTACACACTGTCAGGGGTGTTTCTTCGATTTAGTATTTTCTCTTGTTTGGTATTAAATAGTAGTATTTTAATACCGAAAATATGGGCAGCACGGGGGCCAGTAAACGAAAGCATGGGAAGCACTGAATCCCGGGCGTTGCCAGACTTTCAAGTCTCGAGCCCTGGCGTTGCCAGACTTTCGAGTCTCAAGCCCGGGCGTTGCCATATAATTGCACTGCCGTGCTGCCCAATCTTTCGATTTTTAAGAACCAGGGCTGCGCACAAAACGGAATTCCAATTTTTCCATTTCACTTTTCTTTTCAACCGGAAAAAGAGCGCAAGAGCTGAGTGAAAGAGACAGCAGGGAATTTGTAATTATAATTTCTTGATATATTAACAAAGTTTAAAATTTAAATGTATTGAAAACTGTCTGGTGTCATAAAAATACAACAAATTATTTAATCGTGTACGTGTGACCGGACTTTCCCATTTTATTGATCTGGCCACTCTGGAAACTGCCTGCCTAGCTATATAGCCAAGGTTTAGCAGGCAAATAGCTAAGTTGGCAACACTCTTCCCATATACACACGCTGTCGTCATTTTCCGGTTCATTCGCGACTTTTTGTACAAAGTAGGCTCCGGCTCAGAAAAAGTGAAATAAAAAGCAATCTGCTAGCTTCAAACTTGCACAAAGAAAGTTCCACATAATGGCCGACAAGCAGCAGGACACCGAGATGAACGGCGAGGATTTCACCAAGGACGTGACCGCCGATGGCCCGAGCTCGGAAAACGGAGACGGAGCCGCCGCCGGCTCCACTAATGGCAGTTCCGACCACCAATCCGGTCAGCGTGATGACGACAGGTAAGTGGTGTCGCGCTATCGCAAGAAAATTTGCTTTTCGCGGCGGGCAGTCGGTGATCATGTGCCCCCTGCGTTTTTTTTCTTCTATATATTGCCTTCTCTGTTACGTAAATGCGAAGCTAACGTCGTTGGTCGCTGGTGTTCAATGGGTTTAACGGGTGCTCGCGGGGGAAGTCGGAGAGTCTGACCCCCTTTGTATGCGCTCTCTCTCTCCCGCTGGCTAGCTGGTGTGTGTGTCGGTGCGACTGTACTTCAGCCGCTGCAGGCGGAATATTAATAGAATCATCGGGAAAATTCACCAGTTTCCCTGTGTGCAATGGAAAAATTTCACCGTTACCCTTTCCCCGCGGAAAACCATAGACGTTTTACTTTAGCTTGTTAGTTTGGAAGCACATTTTGCCCCATTTGTGAGGTTATGTACGCTCCCCACGTTGCCCCACACACACACGCACACAACCATTGCCTTTCACTTGCGAAAAAAGAAAACGATAAAGAAAAAAATTGAGTTTGTATTTGCCGGAGTATTCTTTTTTATTCGCATTACTCTTTGGTTCGGCTATTCGTTGTTATTTTCTGGCCTTCCAGTTCTGTACCCAAAATGGCGGACGCATACGAGTGTTTGTGTATGTGTGTATTTTGCAGTTTTCACTTATTCTCTTTGCTTGCCGGCTTCTCTCCCTCTAGCTGTCTCTTTCCCTCGCCGAGTGACGGCCGGCATCGCATTAGAGTTGTCGAGGCGCCAAAAGAAGAAATATCAGAGCTGGGGAAAAGCGTAAACTTCTGTAATATAATTCTATTATTATTTAGGGTTTTTAGTACAAGTATTGTTTAATAACATTTTGTGATAAATTATAATTTTTGTAAAGCAACGTAAGGAAGCAAACGAAATTAGTGCCGTGAAACTTGATGTAAACAATACGACGTGTTATATATATTTTGACATTTGTTAGTTTGCCCAGCTCTACGATGTTTTAAAAATGCGATAGATAGAAATGGAAAGCAATGAGTTTTCGTTGGGGAAGAGTGGTTCTTTTGTCTTGCTTTTTGTTTTGTTTTTAGGCGTATAGCATACACATCATTTGCCCATCCTACTGATCATTTAATGTCTAAGTTTAATCTTAAGTCACACGAAGAAGCTGTACATAATAACGAAAATACGGAACCAATGGCGGAGCCCCAGAGAACGAAGGATGGAAACGAGAGAGAGAGAATCAAATTAAATCCAAAATCATAGCTTATCCTGTTGTGTTGTGAGCGAACTAACCTTGTTCCTCTCCGGCAGGTCTTGAGTATAGCTATTCTCAAGTCGGAATGGGATTGGAATGCGGAATGCGGAATCGGAATCATTTTCGGATTCCCGTCGCCGGCTAAAACGGATCCGGGATTCGGACATGGAGGATCACTCAGGAACTCCAATCTCCAGTCTCCAAAACTCTCCGCTCCACCGAGATACTGATGCTGATGGTATTTATCTAACCAAAACTAAAACAATCAATCAGTCAGTCAGCCAATATATATATAGAACTATCGACACACAAAATTACCAACAAATTATCTCGATTTAAAATTGGATCCATGTAAACTGTATACGAGTATATATTGTATTGTATTATCTTAACGTATAACTTGTAAATTACCAACCAAAAAATAATTATATATATTATATATATGAAAAACGTATCAAGTAATCGGAGACAGAGAGAGACCGAGTGAAGGAGACTCGCAGTTTTTTCCTTTGTTTTGTTTAAATCTCAGAATATATATATCTATCATCCGATGAAAGAAACACAAAGAACGAATGTAACGTAATGAGTGCACAATACAAAATTCCAATCGAAATTCCGCCGCCGTGTGACGTCACTGTTCCAAAATTGCCCGGAAATCCGCTGAGAACGCAGAGATATCGCTTTCAAACCCCCAAAATCAATGAGAGTAACGTACATCAAAGTAAACTAAGTGACTATGCATTTTTTTTTAAACTCTTTTTTATACAAATAAAGAAAAAAAATATAGAAAAATAAATAAAAAAAAAACAAGTGAAACCAACCACAATACAGCATAAAAAACGTTGCATTTTTCTCATCCTATCGAATAAAGATAATTGTTAATTGTACAAACGAAAATTAAAAATATTAAGTATACCCAAAGAAAAAAAAAAAGAAAAAGACGAAAAACTTAATTCACTCTTTGCATATGTTTATATTACTATATATATCTATATATCTTTCGCTCGTTTTGTGTCTCTCGATCGATCGCTCGCTCGCTCCTCGAACTCTTTCGCTCATTTCCGAGTTTGCAAGTTTTTTGACACTATCCGAACAAAACTTTGATTGCAATACAGTAACTAAAGCAATTTTTCACTTCAAATTTGGTGAGTTTTTTTTCATATTCGTTTTTGTATTCTTGCTCTCTGTCATCAATTCTTTTGCAGCCAATACGAAAAACAGTAAGAGATGAGAAATTTAAAGTAAATCCAGAAAGTATTCTATTTGCTACGTACGCGCATTAAACACAACCTATTTTCTCGTACCCGATCCCCCAATTTTCCCCACTTCCTCTCCGTAGTCTTTGAAATTTGCTGTTTTAACTTTAAAACTAACCAATTTATCTTTGACCTTTCGCAGAAAACTGTTTGTGGGCGGTCTGAGCTGGGAAACGACTGAGAGTAAGTATTAATTATTTATATAAAATTGTAAAAACATTTCTAAATGAATTATCTTTCGAATTTTGCAGAGGAACTCCGCGATCACTTTGGCAAGTACGGTGAGATCGAGAGCATCAATGTCAAGACAGACCCACAGACGGGACGCTCGCGAGGATTTGCCTTCATTGTGTTCACAAACACGGAGGCCATCGACAAGGTCAGCGCCGCCGATGAGCACATTATCAACAGCAAGAAGGTCGATCCCAAGAAGGCCAAGGCACGACACGGCAAGATCTTTGTCGGCGGCCTCACCACAGAGATCTCTGATGATGAAATTAAGACCTACTTTGGACAGTTTGGCAACGTAAGTATTTCCAAATTAGAGAATATTATATTATATTATTATTTAACTTTTTTTTTTTTGCAACTTGAAGATCGTCGAGGTTGAGATGCCATTCGACAAGCAAAAGTCGCAGCGCAAGGGCTTCTGCTTCATCACCTTCGACTCGGAGCAGGTGGTCACGGACCTGCTGAAGACGCCCAAGCAGAAGATTGCCGGCAAGGAGGTCGATGTTAAGCGGGCAACACCCAAGCCAGAGAACCAGATGATGGGTGGCATGCGTGGCGGACCACGCGGTGGTATGCGTGGCGGTCGCGGTGGCTATGGAGGACGTGGGGGTTAGTATTGACGAATCACTTTAACTCGGAAATCTTCAAATCTAATCCTTATAACAGGCTACAACAACCAGTGGGATGGCCAAGGCTCCTACTCGGGCTATGGCGGCTACGGCGGTTATGGCGCTGGCGGCTATGGCGACTACTATGCCGGCGGCTACTATAATGGATATGACTACGGTTATGGTAAATACAACAAACCACATAATAATGCTCAAAACAATTATTACAATAACAACACGTCGAGTAATTACCATCCAAACAAGAACAATAGCAACAACTATCAGCAGTTCTAAATAAGTAGTCTAGCCGCAAAAAAAAAACAAAACAAACAAAAAAAGCTGGCCAGAAAAAAGAAAACAAAAGCAAACAAAGCAACAACAACAACAACACCTGCTAAACACCATTAATTAAACTTTTGCCATAGACCCGATCTGATTTGATCCAAACAATTTCCACGTTGTTGTGTTTCCCATTCAAACAAAAACTGAGAGAAAAACAAAAACAAAAAAGAAAAGATGAAAAACGTTGTTTGCTGCATTTCGATATATGACTAAATATGATATATATCCAGGTGTATATACGTGTACATTTTGCGTATAATGTATGCTTATATCCACATGTGTATATCTCATGCAGATATCCAAGAACAACAACATCAACAACAACAACAACAACTACAAAAGCAACGTCGCTAAAAACAAGAAAACTTTTAAATATTGTAGAAAAGAAAAAGAGAAAAAAAAGTGCTAACATATATATAAATTTTAAACATTCATTTTATATTGAACAAAAAAAAAATGTGTATGTTGACAGACAATTTTCTTCTTCATTTAATTAATATATAAAAAAGCAAGCAAATTTGGTAATTTTTATATACACATTTATATCTATCTATATATATATATATATTATAACTACGTATAATTTTAAAGCTATATACTTGATGTTTTAAATTTTAAAGCGTACTTTTTAAACGACAAATTCATTTAAACGAAAACATTTAATTACCAATTATTAGTTCGAGTAGCATTTAAACATAAAACTGACGAAGCGTGTGTATAAAAGATTGTGTTGTTTAAAGAGTGAGAGATAGATGAGAGAGGAGAAAAGTAGACGTGACGTTCAAGTTGAGGCATATATATAAACGCAGAGTGGTTGATCTTTCCGGATTGATCTACTCTAGATATATATATATGCGACCATAAGACCACCAGACAAGACCAACAAACAACAACTAGACTCACCACAGCAGCGATGTTGTCGCGAGGTCGCCTTCAACAGACTTTCCAAAGATGACAAATACCTCAAACGCAAAGGGCAGCAAACAAACAACAACAACAACAAAAAACAAGACATAACAACAGACAAACAAACACACGAGGAGCATGTGCCAATTATGTGAAACTGTGTGAAATGCCAGCGTTTTTGGCCTTTTGCGCAATTGCAACTTGTGCCTTTTTTAATTGTTAACTAACTGTTATTGTTTGAACCAACTGAAACCAAAATCTGTTGAAACACACACACCACAACCTACCCCCTCCAACAAACACACACACCACCCAGCACCCACTCCTATAAAATAGTTATTTAAATAGTTTCTCCTTTTGTTTTGTTAAACAAAACACTAAACAACAACCCAGAACAGAAACGACAACAAACAAAACAAAAACAAAACAAAACGAAACGAAACGAAACGCGTAATCAAAGCTTTTGATTCAATGTCTATTTAAATATATATATATATATACCTTATATATAGCATATAAATATATTTTTAGAAACATATTATTATTCCGGCAACGGGATAATATTCACGTTCTTGCAATGCATATGTTTTCGTATGCACCATACGTCAATATACCTACCATATATATTTATATCAAATATATACAAATGTTATATATTTATACATTAAAAAAAAAAAAACACACGTAACATTTAAACTATGGTACTATTTTTGATAGTATTATTTTAAGGCAAATCCTTGTAAAAAACAACTACAAACAAACGAAAAGAGTACAACAACCACCACACAGAGCTCTTAAGATCTGCGGGCCGGGGGCCCAAGAGTCGTCCACGTAGTCAGCGCAGCGGATAACCGGAATATTATTATGTATTTATCATTCCGGCTGCAGCACCCCCGGGCCCAATTCGTGAGATCATTCTTTTATTTGCTTTATTTTTGCATTTCTGCTGCACTTTCTTGACAAACACAACAACAAACTAAACGAAACAAAACAAAAAATTGTATTTTGCGTGAGAGACCTTTAACGTAACGTAACGTAATGTCAAGGAAACGAACCATTTCGAGACTTGTTTTAGTTGCACCGCAAGCGCATTGCGGCATTCTGCACGTTCATACGTTGATTTCCCCAAAGGTTAAAGAACAACAACAACACAACAACTAACTAACTGAGCAACAACGACAGCGATTAGTAACAACAACAAGAGTAGCAAGCAACATCAAGAACAACATCTTAATTGTAGCAAAAAGAAAAATGAAACTTTCAACAATCAAAAGCTAAACAAAAAAAAAACACACTTCGTCAATTTTAGTAATTTTAATTCAAGCATATAATACACATACTTATATAATTTTTTTTCCTATGGTTTTTAAATGTTAAGTCGATCAACAACACCAACAAGCAAATCACACATACACTAGCATTGCTGCTATTCGCAAATGTATAATATAATAATATATACACCTTGTATAACTCGTACATATTTGAAATCGAGCAGAAAGAGCCAAAAGAGCCTGAAGATCATCTTTTTGCCTAAAACCAAAATCGTTTCAAATGTTGTCTGTATTTGACTTTATACCAATTATATATACATTTGTACATTTATACACACATTTTTTACATCTATTCATAAACTTTGAGTGAATTATATTTTACAAAAACTAAAAATGCATGTTTCTCAATGTTTTTAGCAAGTTGTCTGTATACAAACATAAAAATCAAACTAAAAAAAAAAAACAATTTAAACAAAATAAGAAATAATATTGACATTTATTCCCTTACAAATTGTGCAAGAGAGACAAGTTTTTATACCATTTTATGCTATATATTTTTTAATTAATTAATTATACCGATTATTATACGATGTTTAAATGTGTAAACAATTTTTTTGAGATTTCAAACAAAATTTTTGTATACCTCTACATATACTTACAATTATATAGCAATAATTTTGTGCCCCCCCCCCACACTTTATATTAAAACCTTAACACACAACAATATATATATATTCTTAATTTCTTTATAATTTTCATTTCCGTTACTCTACCAACTTGAAAATTCTAAAACTAACCAACACTGGAAAGGCGTGGGGAAAACGGGAGCTCCAAAAAACACCGATCAGCATCTTTTGAAAAATGAAAAGTTGATAGTTTTCTACGCTGGTGTTTTTAGCTTCCCTTTCCGCACGCCTTCCCACCCAAGTATGTAATGTTACTTTCGTAATTATTATGATTTTTGAACATATTTATATACGATTATACGATTGTAATACCGAATTTTCCGATGTTTCGCCTCACAAAAACGAAAAAAAGCAAACTAAACTAAATGAAAACCCCCAATGAGAGTTCAACTCGAAAAAAAAAGAAAACAGAAAACCACAAAACCACCCAAAAGCGAATATCCAAAAACGATCGCAGGCCGCGCGTTTGTCTTGTCCAAGTTAACCGATAACCAGCGGTGTGTCCGAGGCTCGTAAACCCAACATCCAAGCCAAGCAAAGCAAGCAAGCAACCGAGCGACCGACCAAGCAATCAATCGAGATATCGAGAGCTCGAGCAATCGAGTTATCGAGAAAATCGAGCAATCCTCCGCACCAACAGTGTTAACTTTTCACACTTAACTGTAACTGTAACTGTAACGTTTTTCATTTTTTTTACTTAAATCTTCCTTTTTCTATTACATTTAAAACGTATATATTTACAAGTAATTTAGCGTAATTAATATTTGTTTTTAGTAAAATGCATTGAATAAACTCTACAAAAACAAAAAACAAAACAAAAAAAAAAAAAAGAGATAAGATATATGAAACCACTAAAGTAATATTATAATGAATTATATTAATATATTGTCAAAACCACATTTCTGAGACAATTCCTAAGCTACAAACCAGTTTTCTTGTTTTTAACAACAGCTACAACAACAACAAAAAAGAGCATAAAAAAGAACACAGAGTAATTATTATAATCAATTAATATTAACTCGAGCATATAAAGTAAAAAATTGTTGACTATTTGCATTTGTTTTTGTTTTTCGCAAAACGTTTTCTATTTGACACACACAAGAATATTCGCGACAGACTCCGCATCGTCCTCCCTCCTTCCTCCTCCTCCTCCCCTCCCCAACCCCAGACCCTTGCAATCCCCATTAAAGGAACTTGAAAAAAAAACAAACAAAAAAAAATAATAATAACTTAGAGTAAAGAAAAATGCAAATTTGCAAACTTTTTGCTGAGGTGAGACATTCAAAATACACACACACAAGAGCAGCAAATGAATTCACAAATTTTCCTTTTTGGCAAAAATGATTTTCTGAAATTTATCGAAAATTTAAAACTATAATTTGAAATTGAAATGCTGAAATTGTTGTGTGGAAGAAAATGAGGTAAAAATTTTAAAAAACATAAATGCATAAAGAGACCGAGTGCTGTAAAAAAATGAGAAATCGGATGGAAAATGAATTGGAAATCCATTGCAATACATTGTGAAACATGTTAATAAGTCGAGTCGAGACAACTAACAAATATCTGAGACAACAGCAACAACAACAACAACAACAACAACAACAACAAGAGTTATATTGTTTATAACAAAAGACAACAACAACAACAACAACAAATCGAACCGCATGTATGTGTGAGCGCCGCCTTGCGCCTGTTTCCTCTCCAGGAGAGCGAAAGAGCGACAGAGAGAGAGAGAGTAAATTGTTTTTTAAATTTTTATTGTGTACCAGCAACCAACAACAAAAAACAACAACCAAATGTTTAAGCAACAACTTATTGTACTTTTGAGCTACAGCAATAACGGATAAACATTTTAACCATCAATCTTATAATCAAAAAATCCACAAAAACGAGAAATGAGCAAATAAAAGAAAAAACGAAAAAAAACCAGACAACAATTTTGTGTGTATTTCAGTTGCCGCCCCCCTCAACGAACATCCATCCCCCTTCCCCCTTAAAGTGCTCTGGATTCGGAGCAACACCCTATTCCTTTCCAGCTATCTCTTGGTATGTGCTATTTGAATTGTCTCCCCTCGGCGCGGCGTCGTCGTCGCCCAAGTTAAGCAGCAAAAATTTTGACCAAACTTAATGATATAGAAAACCCATAAACCAACCAACCAACCAACCGATACCCTGATCCTAGTTTAGAAATCACAGCCAACACCGAGTCACAAATGTTGCCAACTAGCAGCTACACAAATTGTTAAGAATATATTTAAAACAAATGTGTAAACCTTAGGTTACATTTATTTTAGGGGAATTTTTGCGGCAAAGAATCGCTTTTAGTGTACAGGCTTTAATTCAATGAGCAATACGTACTCAATTTCATTATTCTATTGCCATAATATAACTAATTTTTATATATTTTAATCTTATATAACACAATTTATAAAAAAACTTAAAAAAGTATATATTTTTAGGTTAATTATTCAAATTGCACATAAATATTGTTACCTTTAATAGCTTTACTTTTTAGAGCACAAAAAAAGACTGAACAAATAATCATTTTTATATTGATATTTAAAAGATTTTATGTAAATAAAGTCATATATATATGATTTATGTATTAAATTCTATAAAATCTAATTAGAATCCCTTATAAGCTTTTTAAAACCTAAAAAATCTGTGATTAATAGAAGTCAATTTGAAATAATTTATTACTCATATTTATTCGAGTGTTTTTAAAGAGTTAAAATCCTTAAAAGCAACATTTGTTTAGCTAGTTGGCAACACGCTGCTGCACTCCACCCTTTTTTTTGTTCGAGTCCTTTTTACACCATTTTATAAGCTAAGCTTTGTTTGTGTTCTCATCAATCTTCTATTCGACAAAAAAAAAAAATAAAACCACCAAATCAACGACACGTTTTGTGCGATTGAACCACGAAAACGAAACCAAACCAAACCACGCCATCCATCCAATCGCATTCTAAAGACGGCTACGGGTACGGCGGCGGCTTTGAGGGTAACGGCTACGGCGGCGGCGGTGGTGGCGGTGGCAATATGGGCGGCGGTCGCGGTGGCGGCGGACCCCGCGGCGGCGGCGGCCCCAAAGGTATTAACACTAAACAGAGCCCAGCAACTATCTACCAGCGAATCCGCTGGGCCTTCATCCTCTATCCAAGTATCTGTTGAATATATAGTCTCTATTTTTTTTTTCTAAGC
This sequence comes from Drosophila watanabei, assembly GCA_008042575.1. Lineage (NCBI taxonomy): Eukaryota > Metazoa > Arthropoda > Insecta > Diptera > Drosophilidae > Drosophila > Drosophila watanabei. The sequence goes on along the minus strand of VNJS01017705.1, from coordinate 442,491 downwards.
AAAATTAAATATCAGTTGTTCAGTTCCATCGTTATCGGTTGTTAAACTTCATTGGCCTCTTTCCAAAACTTGTGTTTAGTTTATTTTGCTTTACCCTATAGAGTTGGTCAAAATTTTCTCCAAAAGAATAAGTTTGGCGTAGTTACCGAAATCTTTAGATAGTTCCTTCCAACCTCTCCCGCTGATGTTGAGCATGTCTTCCCTTGCGTTTTTATAAATGCTTCAAATTAAACTTCAATTAACTCTTTACATTGAATCCTTTTTGAAACAGGCGGCGGCGGCGGTAACTTCAACGGCGGAAAGCAGCGTGGTGGCGGCGGTGGACGCCAGCAGCGGCATCAGCCCTATTAAACGGGCGGGGACGTGGGCATTGGGTATCTATCGCATTCTCCAGATAACTGCAAACTATTTGAATTTTACCTAGTTTAGTTTGTTATGGTGAGTAGGAGACACAATTCCTATGTTTAAACAACTTAAATTCATGTATTATTTTCCTCATTACAGCATTACTACAAATACAACACACACATCCATCTCAGCAACCGATTATATACTGGCTTGTATATATATCAATAAAAGTAAAACGGATGAGAGGGACTCATTGCATTGAATAGACTGGCTGGCTGGCTGAAAGCAACATTATCAACAGCAGCTACCTTTACAACAACTCTACACACACACACTTGTTGTGTAGCACCATTCCAACAACAACAACAACAACAGCAACATGAACATCAGCAAAGGGAGCAACAAGAACAGCAAGAGTAGCAGTAGTAAAGCATCATATATACACTCACACACACACACACTACACACGACACATACGTATAGTTAGGCCTAGAGAGATATAATTTTTCAGCAAGTGGCTAATTTTTCATAGCCACACGCTCATTAAGCAGGCTAAAGGCAACCACACAAAGCAAGCAAGCAGCCAAGCAACCAACCAACCAACCGCCCACCAACAACAACAAACCAACAACCCTTCAACCCTTGGTAAACCCACAAGACAACCTTGCAGAGAAAACATAGCAGAGAACATTTACCAAACTAAATAATGCCATGCCCCGCTCACGTTGTCTGTGTGTCGAAACTAATTTGTTTTTCTAATGTAGCCCCATACATTATGCGAGGTAATTGTTTAACGTGTCAGCAGGACAGGGAAATGGTAACGAAAACATACTTACAAGAACACATACAGCTATAAAATGTTTCATACATTATATACAATACAATAGAGTATAAGTATTTGTTTAACTTTAATTATGAATTAACTGTAATATGTAATAATAATTATAAACCAAGAAACAAAACAAAACCAAGCAAGCTAGCGTTGACTGGCTGGAACATCGAGTTGCATTGTTCCCGTTCGATTAAAAGAATGAACGAAAGAAAGGAAAACTATATAGGACAAGCAGAATACAACCTACAAGAAACAAACAAATCCACCATTATAATAATACTGAGCTGAAGAAAGCGAAAACGCCAGATTAGTTTTTGTTTTCGGGTATGTATTTACGCTCATAGACTACATATATACATACATAACACATATATCTATATATATATATTTATATACACACTTCGAAAGGGAAGAGATTTATATTTTAATAAAAGTCTAAAGCCACACAAGAACATTATCTACTTACCCCTAAATTGTATAGACCACAGCAAGATTGCGAATTGTTAAATCAAATCTATGTATACATTAATTACTATAGCTATATATGAAAAAAAAAAATCTATATACGAAATCGTCCGACAAAAGCTAACTGAGAGCGAGAGAGAAGATGCCGATTGTGTGCTGGGTGGGAAGGTTTAGGTAGCATTTCAAGAAGAGATCGATGCGTGTGTAAGTGTAGTTTCTCCCCCTTTAAATCTAAACAAAATGAAAGAAAAACATTCTCAAGCGAAAATACAACCTAACTTTACTGAACGATAAGAAATCAGACAGTTTTAAAGCGAATTACATTAAAGAAACTCTCAAGTAAATACATTTTGTTGTTTATTTGCCAACGAGAAACATTTATATGGATATATGGATATGGAACACACTGAGAATTTAGAGAGCGGCGCATATATATATTTTATCGAATTAATAGTTACGCTTCATCTGGCCGGTGGTGAAGAGCACGTCAAGGATCTTGAGGAATTCACGGTAGTTGAACTCCATGCACAGGCCCTTCTTAACGCCGAAGCACTTGCAGATGGCATCGAACTCGCGGCTGCTCAGCATTTCGTGCATTTCGCGCACTGTGAGGCCGCGCAGGAACTGGTTCTGCGTGATCGAACCGCACTGTTCGCGGTCAAAGTCCTTAAAGACCTGACTAAGATTGGAGATCTCGTCCGGTTTGCGGGCCAACTTCATCAAAGCCTGAGAGCAGATAGTTCGCTCATCGAAGCTCAGGAAGCAGTCGACGCAGTCCAAGTTGGGTAGATGGAGTAGCGGTACCGCAGTCATCACCGCATCGCCCATACTCGTGTCCAGTTGGATGAAGATCTCATCCAGGGCCTTGCAGAAGTCGCGGTAACGAATGCAGGCACTGCGACGGGGGGAACGGAAGCTGAGGGTAACACATAAATATTAATATTTTCAATAAACTAATTTGATTTTAAAATTTAAATGCAAACCCACATGTTGCACAGGATAGTGGCCTCCTCCTCCGGGATGATCACACTGGAATTGTCCAGGGCCCGCTTAAAGTCCGATTCCAGGATTTCACCCTCGCGATGGCGATCGTAGTCGCTCATGAACTCTATTACGGCCACGCTCTTGACCAGAGCTTGGCGCTTACAGCTGGTCAGGATACGCACGATGACCTCTTCGCTGGGATCCTCCGGATCCACATTGTCACGCGCGAAGGGCGGGCACTCCACCAGTTCCTGCTTGGTGACCATTGCTGGCATTGCGTACTCGGCGGGATCGACATCGTCCAGGAACTTGGTATAACAGAAGCCCAACTCATTACCATAACGACTTAGCACAGCGTCCTGCTCCTGATCGGTTAGCAGGATGCCATTGGTGCGGAAGATTTGCTTGGCAATGTTGCAGCGCACGTGACCGCTGTTCAGCCTGGAGAGGAATAAGTGATTCTAGTGGTCGGGATGGAAATTGGAGTACACTCACTTGTCGTAGCTGCGGAAGAACGGATGCAGATAGAGCCTGCGGTTACGGATGCGTATGCGGATCTTGGCCATGGCATCTTCACACGCATCACGAATATTCGCTGGGACAGTCTGCCAGTCGACGGCACCAGGTCTCGGCAGCTCCTGGATGTGACGCGGTGGCGACTCTACCACGCATTGCGGCATTTTATCCAGATTCTTGATGGTGAAGACTGAAACGGGAAGATTTTTATATAAATTAAAGCATTTGAATCCCTATTTTGACTCAACCTGAATCGATTTCATCCACAAAGTTGCGCCAGCGCACTCGATTGGTGTCCACGGGATCTATGTAGCGGTCCAGTAGGATGCCCAATTCCCTTTGGCTTAGGTACTTGCCCACACCCATGTTGGACAGTCCTCTTTCGAACTGATTCCTGGTGATGCTGCCCAAGTTTAACGTATCGAAGCTCGCCAGGAACTCGGAGGTGCGCACTTGGCTCTTGTAGACATAGTTTTGGATGCAGAAGACAATATCGCACTGATTGCGATTCTTCTTGGGGGCATTGCAGGCATCCGGGAATATGGGTTGCACGAGCTGGCAGCCATTAATTGGGGGTAGCTGGGACAGCTCCAAGTCCACCAGACGTCCCGGGAAGTTCTTAATAATGTCCTGTTTATAAATATTTTAGTTTTTTAAAACCAATTAATTTTCTCTGGTGGTTTTCCTTACATGTGAATTATCCAGAAGATGATTGTCACCCAGATAAGCCATGATGTTGTCAATGTGCTTGAGAAAGGCCACATAGTTGACCAAGTAACCATCTTTCATGTAGCGCCTCAAGAGCAGCAGGAAGTCCTGCTCCGACAGGGGTATCTTCATAAAGTGAAGGACCCGCGAGAAATGAGCCACAGTGACGACACCAACATTTTGGGCAATCTGTAAGGATTGAAGGAATAATAGTTAGCTTCATTATCTTACGGATCGAAATCTGTATCTACCAGTTCATAGTCCTGAAAATAAGGCATTAAAGGTATGTGCGTTGCCTGGGCGATCTTCATCAGTATCAGGCAAAGACGCCGGCGATCCTCCGGATGTGGAATCACATTCACATGCCAGGGATCGTTCCACTCCAGTCCACTGGCCAGATCCGTTTTTCCGGGCTTGTGTAGGGCTAAGACACAATAGTTTTGGCGAAGATTATTGCAAATTTCGGTTAGTCTAACTTACTTTCGCTGCAGACCACCTTGCAGAACTGACGATACGCCACTCGTCCATCTCGAATTTGAAAGTAGTCGGTGACATCACGGAGCTCAGACTCGGACATGCCGGCCACCTTGCGATACTTTCCCAGTACGGCCGTGAAAATGGGTTCTGCAGAAGTTTGCGAGGGTCATAAAAGGGTCATAAAAAACGGAAATGTGCCCGTCGGATGTTGTGCTCACCGGACACGAAGCCGGTGCAGCATGGATCGTGCTGCTTTATATCGGCACAGATGTCCAAGTTATAACGGAAAATGGCACCCTGAATTTTACGACATCCTCGCCAGATTTGGTTAAGCTCCATCTCCTCCTAGCAAGGCATTCAAATTAGCTTGACCACGTTTAATGACCGACCGACATGTGACTGCTGCCAATACACGAACTCACCCTGTCATCGCCCTCCTTAATCTTGGTCGAATGCATCTTGGCTGAGACTGAGAATTGTTAACTCTTTCTAGTGATTTTTCTCTTGTGCAGCAAGAAAATGCTGAAAATCCTTACGAAAAAAAATTCCCTACAAGTGTCTGAGTGTATGTAGGGGGTAACCCGGTGAAACAATGAAATCAAAGGCAACTCTGGCAACCAGCTTTTCCATTACAAATTGGATTTCTCGGCAGCGCCGTGTTTGCTTTGTTCCTGCTCCCGGGATCCGAACCGACTCACGCAAGGAAGCCGTGTAGGGGCCCGTACACTAATCACTTCCTTCGCTTGCAGGACGACGAAGAAGAGTAGGGAGAGCGGGTCGCGAAACAGGAAGGAACCGCTAGCCAGGACCTATGCTCACCTTTCTACAAATCGCCTCCAATCACGCGCTCATTCGTCCACCAGTTTGTCGCAATGCCACCAACACTCTTATTCAATTTTCTATAAATGGATGGAGCTAAGGGAAAACACCGTGGGAAAACAAAAAAGGGATGATGGTAACGGGGGGAATGGAAGGGCGAAAAATATCAGAGTGATTGGAAAAAAACATATCCTGGCATCATCAAATGCAATTTCACTTTATTGGAAAATCGCTGGCCAACCAACCAAGCAAACCGCATCCAAAGCCAGCCAACAGTAACAGTTCACTGAGAAAAATACATTTTTTAAATTTTTAATTATTCGGGTTAGGGAACTACTACCGAGGGGAAGCTTTAAATGGTGTCCAAAGCTAGGCTAGGAAATGTTTAAATCTAAAAAAACCAATTTATATCAAAATTTTAATTAAAAAATTTGATGCATACTTTTAACACATTTTAAAATGATTTCAAATCGCTTCTTATATGATTTCGTGTATTTGAACGTGTTTTTCCTAACGAATTTGTCAGAAAATAAATGAGGATTTCTTTGGTTTAAGTTTTTAATAGAATTAATTGATTAAATGTTAATTCTCCTGCAAACTTTAAAATTCTAAAAACATTTTCCCCGAGTGCCTTAGCAGCAAAAGGCAACCTTGTGCAGAGCTGGAACTGTTATGGTTGTGGCAAAACTACATGGTGGGTCCATGACCCTTTCCGCCTCCTAACGCCCAGTTCGAGTCAAGGTTGATTGGCGACGACAGGTGCCTGCCATGGTACACCTGCCCACTTCAAGCTGGCCACTCTGGCCACTCGGGCCACTTCTGGCCACGCGACTAAAAATAAGCTAAAGGGCGGTCCACATTGGCATTTCTAGTGTTTGCTTAGATGCCCTTTTTGCTCCCAGAGTCACGAATGTCCCACTCACTTATGGACTTGATGCAGGAAAAGCCACGATAAATATATACCAATATTGCTGCACTGATTTTAATGCAATATGTTAGTTTTTCTTTTCACAAAGGTTAACAAGCAGCTCTTGAAAAAATATACTAATATTTATTTATGAGTTATTTACTAAGGGGTTTTTATTAGGATTTAATATTTAAAAGGTTTGTTCTGAAATGAGTTAAATAATCTCGGGAGATGCAGAACACCCTACAAGATTTAAAACAATGCAATGTTACATTTTGTAGCCTAATTCTGTAGAGCTTTTAATAACCTTAAATTTACCGCTAAAAATAAGATTTATTTCCTTAATAAAGTTATAAAATAAATAACAATCAACTCAAAAACCTCATGATATTCGTGACTATACTCAATATAAACTCATCTACGCACAGGGATTAATTGTATACAGAAAATGTGTAATCAAAACCCCATTTTATGTTAATTTTAAACTAAAATGTGCACATTTGATCTGATTTAAAATGACTCGCTTGTCATAAAACGTTACCATCTCCGTGTAAATCACTCCCTTTAATTGAATTTTGTAATATGCGTGCGCCGGCAAATTGGGTTGCTGAATCGTAATACCCGGAAACGGTTAGTTGCTGGTCATAAAAATGAATTGCAATCATTATCGTTGCTTAGATGAGGTCTGCAGGCAGCCAATTCCCCGAGCTGCTGCTGCTCTGACACCCGGAAAACAGGGAACCAGGGAACCCGGGGAACCGAACCCGAAACCCCGGATAACCAGCTCCTGCCTGCGCCACCTTTTGAAGCGTGCTTTATTGCAATTTTTATTGCACATTTTTGATTTACCCGGCTCTAGCCAGGCATCCACGGGCTTCGAGCTGGCTGATGGATTCAGGTTTAGCGTTTTCGTTCTCGTTCCCGTTCGTTTCATTTTGCTGAGAAAATGTGCGTGCGATGTGCCTGGACATCGATTTGCTGGTGTTTTGTTTCTTATTGCCCAGCCGTTTGATTTGATGCGGTGTTAAATTATAATTACAGGTCTGAGTTCCACGAATGGGGTCGTCATCGTCATCGTTGGCTTCGCTGGATGTGGGTTTACAGCGGTCGTGCCGCTTATCGCGCACAAACATATGGCATTTTGTCAGTTTGCTTTGTTACCTTCTTTTTTTTTCGCACTAAAAAGGAAGCATAGGGATATAGGTACACTTGTGGAAAATGGAAAAAAATATTGGATAATTTTTTAAAAAGTCAGGGATCATAATCCTTGCAAAGCTTAATCCATAAATGATCATAACATTCCTTTTCATCCAAGTTTAGCTCTCATTAAAAATAATTCAAGCTAGAACTTAGTTCTTGAACCATTATCTGTAGAATTTTACTAAATTTCGCTTTAATTTTAATAATTTTGATTATTTTTGAGCAGTGCCAGCTGCTATGCCTGTATAGGTAGACAAAGTACTGGCATATATATTCATGAACCTGGTGTACATCTGCATAATGCATGGCAGCGGCAGCAGCAGTAGCAGCAGCAGAACGAGCAGTAGAAAAGGAAGAAGCCTTCGTGGCACTGGCAGGATACGCCAGTTGGCGGACTTTGCCTTTTATTTTAGCTGCTGCTGCTTGGCTGTCTGCTGCTTTTGGCGGCCAACTAGCGCGGCTAACACATACACACACACACACACACACACTTGAGAGAAATATGGGGAAAAGGCAAACAATGGCTGGCAACCTAGTTATCGCCCCGCCATCTTTATTGCATGCAAATGCGCGAAAGGCGGCGCAAAAAGGAGGCGCGTCTGTTGAAATGGCTAACACACACACTCAAACTCACACTTACCTTATAAAACCAACCGCATGCATATTTATCTTACGGCAGCTCCTGCTCCTTTTGTGGCATACAAACACATCTACAGACATGCGAGTTTAAGAAATACGATATCTTAAGTGTTAAACAGGCGCTTTGCCAAACAAGCCTGCACTCTGCAAACCTTATCTGCTTTACGTATGTGAGTGTGAGTTTGTGTGTGTGCGGGTTGGCCACGCCCACCGCCTTTCTGCAGCTGGTGATGCAGTCTACACAGGAAAATATATATCAACATCATATTTAGAGCAGCATTTTGGGTTTTTGAAAACAAATCTAATATTTTCCACAGTATAATATGGGTTTTGATTCTTAGTTGTCTATTATTTAAAAATCTTCCCCAATTTGCTGCTGGTTTTTAATTAGTAAATAACAGTTTAATTTCCATAAATCTTAAAAAGAAATGTACGATTCATGGAATATTATTGAAACTTCAAAGCAATATATTTGGCGCCCAACGGTTGGTAATAAATTTTTTGATTCAAAATTGTCAAGGTCCTGTCTAGCACATAAATCAGGATGATATTGGAATTCCATATTTAATATTTCATATTTAATTTATGTTTAAAAAATTCAAATATCTCACGGATTTTTAAGTACAATAAGTAGTGTTTAATGCAAGGATAATTATTTATTTAACATAAAATAACTACATTTTATTGCTTGTAAGGATGCTACAGCTTTAAAATCCTAGGAAATTCTGTTTTATTGATAGAGAATTTGCTTGAAACTTTTTAAATTTAAACTCCTTATATTATTTTTAATGGATGGGAAATTAAATTTAAAGTATTAAAACTGAAGCTAGGCTTAATAGTTATCCCAATTCCTTTTTTCTAATTAAACCTAAAAGCTAACTGTTGACCTACTTCTCCAAAAGGAATTCTAAAACCTCCAGAGATCTCTCATTGAAATAAGCTAAATTAAAATGAGAATTCGAATTTCGAATTCCCCTCGGTAGGTTTTTGTTTCCTGTGCTCGAATTCGAGGCTCCGCATATATTTTCGGGAGGGAAACAAAATGTGTGGGGAAATGGGCAAAGAAAAATAAAAACTACACCGCGGCAAATAAATAAAAATACTGCTCACTCTGCTGCGGCGCGTTTTATGCGCACTTGCACTCACTCACACACACACACACACAGCCACATACTTTCGTGCAAACAGGTGTGAGCTGGCGTTCACTCGCACACACAGGACCTCGCGCCCTGCTTCATTTTTGTAGTGCATACTTTCGGGCGCTGCTTATAATTCCACGCCAGAGTTGTAAATATTTGTTCAAGTATTTATTTATGTACTGCCTTCGCGCGCGTGTTTAGCCTGCATATGTGTGTACGTAATGTGTGTGCACACCCACCGTGCTTCCCTTCTGGTCTTGTGTGAGTTGCGGCCCAAATTAAAATGCATTGCACTTTAGCCTGGCTTTTTGATTTGCCGCATTCCCAACTTGTACTACCATCCAGTTGGATCTCGTACTTTCAATTTCTTTAATGGTAAACCAGGCGAAAACTACTCATGGCGGAAATAATTTGTCACAGCTTATGTTTTATAGTGTTAATTCCTTGGAGAACTTGATGGCCAAGGGATACTAGAATATATATATATGAAAGTTAAAGGAAAAAAGCATTTTATAAAGTGTTATATTTAAGAAAAAATTAAATATAATTTTATTGTCATTTTATTTACTTTGAAGTTTTGCGTACACAGTTTATTGTTTAACTTACTCAATAAATCGGTTTGAAATTCTATGGATTTGAAATCCTTCTTAAAAGGTGTCTAAAAGTATGCAATAAATTTGTAAGAACCTAAACGTTGTTGAAATTTATGATGTTCTACAATTCTACGATTTAAAGCTCAATAAATAAATAATACAGAACTCCCATTTTTTTAAGATGTCTAAAATATGCAGTAAATGTTTAAGAATTTATAAAGGTTGTTAAAATTAGTTTTGTTTTACAATTATACGATGTAAGGCTTTAATATATGTGTAAATTAGTTTGGTTTTTTACACTTTAATATTATGGACACCCATTTAGAAGATTTGCAAACTAGACATTTCTGCATCACATATACTTTTAAAAAGACAAAGAAAAATTACCTTGGTTTGTCAAAGACTACAAAGAATTGTAATTTCTCTTTGGATTTAAAGCTCTTTTTAGGCCCATTGAACCCATGTAATTGAGGAAAATACCTAGTTTTATATACATTCCTATCTAAGAATTAGAAGTATAATATTTTCCCCAAAGACATCTCTGTAATGAAAACCATATGCAAAAATGTTTCCAAACTGCATCTGGCCAAAAACGCATCTGATTTCATTTGGATAAAAGTCCATTTACTGCCGACATTTTGACCCGTTTGCAAATACTAATCAAGGAATTTCCAGAATACTTTTGAGTGGATCAAACTGGCAGTCATTTTATGCTTTTTGGAATTTGCCCAGCTTTTGGTTCCGTTCCCGTTCTCATTCTCATTCTCGTCCTTGTCCATGACAAGCCAAAGTTATCAATTTTTTCAGCTGCTGCTTTCGTTGGCCACGGTTCATCAAACATCTTTGCAGACACTTCATGGCATTTGGAAATTGATTTAAAAAACTTTTTTAATTAATTATGATAATGTCGTAGTGAGTGAGTTCTGTGGGGACGGCTGCCACGCCCCATGCCACCACAGGAAACTTGCTATCCGCCCATCCGCCCCACCACGGACCACGCCTCGATTCATTTGACGCATTGCTGTTGCTCCTGCTGCTGCGTCTGTCGAGTATCCTGACTTCCTTTATTGCTGCAAATGATGTTCGAGTTGGGTATTTCTTTTGCCGTTCCTTTTTTTTTGTATCATCGGAATGTTTGAGTTTTCACATTTCAATTTCTGGAATTTTCCCAGCATCAACTTTGGATGAATCTCCTCCCTGCACGTGTGTGTCTGTGTGTGTGGGTTAGTGCTCAACTTGAAATTAACAAAAATTGGCAAGAAGGAGGAGAGGGAGGGGCTCGGTAGGTCGGTCGGTCTTTTCGGGCCTGCAAATAAGTTTTGTATTAATGAAATTGCAAATATGTAAAACTTTTATACATGTTTCTTTATAAACTGACAAACTAATAGACTGAGTTTTGGCATGTTGTGTCACTGGGTCGGAGTCGTTGTCCCTGGCACTGGTCCTTTTGGCAGGGTCCTCATGGGTGTGTGTGTGTAAGTGTACGTGCATGTGCATGTGCAAATATCCTGGCAACTTTCTGCTGCAAAGTTTGAAAATGTATTTCAATGCATAGAAATGAATCTAATTTGTAAAATTTCATACAACAGTTGAAAAGTTATAAACGCGCAGGCACTTGCACTCGGCACACGGCACAAGGATGGATCCACGCTTGCCACCCCAAGCCATCCGGCACCCCATTGCAATCCTGCCAGTACAACCACTTCCTTATCCTGCAGGGTAAGAAATGAAGGAGAAGTAAATTGAACATGTTAAGCGGGAAGTAGAACTCGCTTTAAAAACGAATATATGATAAATTTGGAATATAGCCTATATAGTTTAGATATATTTTTAGGTACTTAGCTTTTTGGAGAACTCAAAAACAAAAAACTCAAAATAATATATGAGAATTTAAAACTAGTTTACAAATATCTTATGTTTTACAAGCACTGAATAATTCTGGAAACCCCTAGAAGTTGAAACTTTAATATTTTAAATATTTTTAATATATTTGTAGATACTGAATATTTTTTGAGACGTCTAGAAGTTAAAATTTTAAATTAATTTACTTTTAGATACTGATTAATTCTGAGAAGCTGAAATTTTAATATATTTAGATACTGATTAATTTTAAGAACCTTTGGAAGCTAAAAATGTTTATTATTTTTTGCGGAAAAAGAGTTAAATTTTATAATAAATTTATAAAGAGAGTCATCAAACACATATAAGCTTTCCTTAAACCTGGAAAATGCTCATAAAATAACTATATATTTTTTCCTGTGCCTTCAGTTTCCCATTTTCCCCGGCCTGTTTGTGTGAAAACGTCGACAACTTGGCATGCAGATTGCAAACTTTCGAATAGCATCAGCGGCGGCTGAGGCAGCAGCGCAAACCAAGAAAGGAAAAAAGTAAAATGCTGAGCAGATTTAAGTGGTGCTTTGTTATGCATAAATAAAATGCTTGGCAAGAAATAAGCAGGCAGGCCAGGAAGGCAGGCAGGCTGCAACGGCAAGGGCAGCGGCAGAAAAAAACTACATAGTACAAGCCAAAACATATTTTCAGTTTATTTAAAATAAATTTTACATTACTTAGCTCCCAACTAAAAAGCTGCAAACATGGGGTCATGCCCAGATCCTCGCCCACACCAATGCGGAAAGTAATTTACGCTCAGCCGACTTGCAAAGAACAACTGCACGTTAAAAAAATAGAAGCCTTAATTGTTTTATTGTATTTTTATCGAGAAAGTTGTAATTGTGTTTGAGTAGCTGAAAATTGCCTTAAAATTGAAGTCCATTTAATGGTCAAAATAAAGACTTAAAGTATGTTTACAATACAAATGTATAGTTATATCAAGGCTTGAAGCAAATAAGTTGTGAATGCTTGAAGGTATTGTTTTACAAATTAAATAATTATTTGAATTGTAATACAACACCACACGACTTGTAACAAAGTAATTAAACAAAAAAAAACATATTTTCAAGTGAATATTGTTCAAGATTATTTTAATTTTTTGCTTTTTAAAGGATTTCTGTAATCTGGCAAACCTAAATCCATTTATTGTCTTGATTTTATTGCCGGCTACATTTGCAGCTGTAAATATATTTGGTTAAGCTGAACAAATGCATAGCTTGTTTAACATGATTTATATTACTCTTGTGTAGTAATAATTTATAAGAATTTCAGTTGCATGGCAAAGTTGCAAAGTTACCTAAATCATCAAGTATTTTGTTGACCGAGTACAAGCCTTTCTTCAGATATGAAAACCTTCCAAATGAGTGCTCAAATTTGGCGATATTTTTTTGGACGGTGTGAGGTCCTGAGCCCGGGACCTGAAACTGGCACTAGGCGCAGTCTACGGCTAGCAGCCAAAGACAATTTTGTTGGCACTAATTGAATGTAAATACAATTTTGCTTTGCTGTCAAGTCTTGTGTCTGGGCGATGTCGCCAGGGCTGACGATGAAGATGACGACGACGGTGACGATGACGAGGACAAGGACGAGGACGAGGACGAGGACGAGGACGAGGACGAGGACGAGGACAGGGACAAGGACGAGGAAGAGCACGAGGACAAGGACTGGGTGAACTGTTCTGTGACGACGTTGGCAATAAAACGAAACGAGCTGATTGTATGCTACAAACAACTGGTGCAGCTGCTGCTGCCAGGAATACCCCGATTCTGCCCAGCTACTCCTCTGTCTTCCGTACTCCTGCACTCCTGCTGGAAGTGTCGTTGTAACGTTTGGCACACAGATCAAGTGCAATGCAACGTGCAAAGTTGCAAAAAGCGCAAAAATCAACAGTATAAAATCTTTTATTTAGTGTCATCATCATCAACGTTGCTACCATCCTTTTCACTCGGCATTTTTGCTCTGCCTTTTAGCCATCTTTCTCGCTCTCGCTCTCGCTATTCGTAATTTTCCTAGCCAGCCCGCATCTAGTTTTGTGCACAAAATGTTATTTGCCATTTTTGAATTGATATTTACTTAAAATTTAATTGCGAAATTTGTCAACAAATAGATAATTATGCAAACATGTTTAACCTAGACATTTACGACCACTTTTTCAGCAATAAAAGTTGACAAAATGTTTCTCAGCTGGCATCCTTAGGAGACGCATATATCTGGTAGTTTTTTTTTTTTTTTTTTGGCAAGTGGAGTGAACTTTTCGCTGGAAAACCTGTGAAAACCACTTTGCCCGTGGGCACTTTCATGCGGCTCACCATTTTCACAAGGATATGCGGCCAATCAGGGCCAAAAGCTCCATTAATAACATTAAGCCTGACTCTCAATTCAATTAAAATACATTTGTTTTTAAATTGCTTACAAATTGTTTGCATTCAGGCACTATATTTTTTTGGTTACACGATAATTGAATTACTTTTTGCCAGGACAATGTCCAGCCACAGCTCGGATCAAGGATCAGCGACAGCATCTGGCGGGAAAATCCATTTAGTTGTTTGACTTTTTTTTGCATTAAAAAGCTTTACAAAGTGGAACAAGGTAGTGGCATTATGATGTATCTTTGGGGATTTATGTAAATAGGTTAACATAAACAGGTCGCTTATGAGCGATATAAGTACATGTGTCAAAGTAATTTATTCATTTTAAAATGGCGTTTACTAAAAAAAAGTAATAATAATAAATGTGAATCGATGAACTGTTGCAATTAATATAAATAAGCTTCTGGACGTTGTGTATTTAAAGTAGGCATTGTTTGTTTTTTAACTAAAAAGTAAACAGCTTTAAGTTAAATACAAAACTGTGCCTAGAATCTTAGTTAATATAAACAAATTAATAAAGTAAAAGGGGTTCAAATTGTATACTAAATAAACTAATATTTTTGAAAGAGTCAGATAGTCAAAGGATTCATGACTACCGTTAACTTTGTTTATATTTTATACTAGAAACTTTATTGTTACATAAATTAAATGAATCCCCTTTGAACTACATAAATATAATAAATATTCATGTTGTGTTATTTAGCTTTTCATAATTATGCAAATGGCTAGTGGAATGTTGTTTTTCATTATGTCATGACCCAAAAAAATCTATTGTCAAATCCAATTGCACATAATCCGCATTTTAAATAAAACATACATCCATCAATTTCATAATTGAATGCCAAAAATGCATTAGTCTAGCTTCACATCTAACTGACATTTTAAATAAATCTGGTAATTAACGTTATATTTTTTCGTTTTATAATTATTCTAAAATTATAAAAATTTGTTTGCTATTCAAAAATTGTATAATTGATTTAAATAAACACAGTTTCGTTAATTAAATATAAAGCCAACGGCAGCAACCCTACTGGGCAGGGCAATGTGACTTTTATTGTTTGAATTACAGTAATTATAACTATGTTTTTATGACTTTGAGTTCACCATCCCTGCCGTTTTAAGCGAAGTCTTTAAGCTCATCTCTGCGCTACGCTGGCTGCCATAAAAGCCTCGCTGCGTGCTGGGCGACAGGTTGTTGGTTAATTAATTCATTTATGCGCATTAAGCGGTCGTGCTGGTTGTAAGTGTTCATTAGCATTTTCGCTATTTGCATCTATTCGAATGCAATTTTCGCGTTTGCGGTAATGACATTCGCAACCATCGACGCGCTCTGGTTTTTCCTATTAGCGTCGCCCAAATGTATGCTACAGTTTCATCCGGGGATTCTCAAGCAAATTGTACGCTACCCAGCGTGTGTCAGTATAAGTGCACAGAGAAAAATAATTTGTACATAGACTATTCGAAACGGTTTGGGTATTGGAATTATACGAATTAAATATATACATAAAACTTGTCAATGATTTCTAATATATATTCAAAAGATTAATTATAAAATCAATAATATAATATAAAATTTAATAATATTTTTATTTGCCAATGTCAATAATACAATGGCAGTGCAGATAGGTCATTACAGCAAATCTTTCATCATAAAAAGGTTTCACTAGAACCTTGTTTGAGACAACTTGTTTGATTTGCAACTTCATGTTGCATGGTCACACTTTTTTTGGATATGAGGCTATAGTATAAATTCAGTAAATTTACAAACTTACATTATTTATTTGCTATTCTAGCTCGACAAGGTTAAGCTTATTCTTCATTGTACAAGTCAATATAATTTTAAATATAATAACAATAAACTTTTAAAGGTATCACTAAGTGTGCTGTCATACGGTCATACCAAATATAAGAAGAGGTAAGACATACTACATTAATATAATTCGATAATGGTTTAAAGATTTTTTTTCCACATAAAATTAACACTGCAAATGTAATTTTAAAATCCAAAAAAATTTGTTTCAAATTGTATTTAGTGTTTTTCCAGTGCACCCCTTGTGTGTATTTGGTGGTATTTCATGTCGGGCGTGGAAGGACCGTTGTTGGTGGTCCACTGGGCCGTGCCGCCTGTCTCGGAACAAATCAAATCATCATCAAATCATGCCGAAATCGAGTTAATTCATCTCCACAGTTCATTGCGCACTAACAAATGAGAGGGAGACGCCGCCGCCAGAGCCAGAGCCAGAGCCAGAGGCCCGAAAAAGAGACGGAATGTGATGGGGACATGAGACAGGACAGAGTTTATGCACTTGCAAAATGCATTTCAATGCGGTTTTCGGCATTTTGTCTAACGCAAAATATAAATGCATTTTGTCACTGAATGGACCAAAAATATGGTGAGGGAAGGGGTTGGGGGTAGGGGTGGCACAGCAGTTATGGTGGATAAAAATGCTTGACTGGCAAACAACGATGCGTATACGCGATGCTTGATTGCGTTTCCGGTTTATGAAATTTTGTGGTGCACGCTATGCAATAATTTCTCGTGGCTTATATGACGTCAGCAGGCTGATGGAATGCTGATGTATGTGTGCGTTGTGTGTGTGTTTTGAGTGAGTGTTAATATTTTGCCGATTGGCGATGCAATATTTTGTCATTTGTGAAAGCCATTATGCATTTATTTATTATTTTGCCGAATGCCGCTCTGTGAGCTGTTGATTGCGTTTATTTCCCCCAAAAACTCACCGCCATGACACCCCCCGCGACGGCGATGGTGGGTTTGGGTTTGTGTGTGATTTTCAATTCGTTTTCAGCGTACGTGTGTTTTTAGCATTTTGCGTTAGCATCTGGCAAATTAAAGTGCAGGCAAGCAGAAATTCAATCTCTCGTTTGATTCTCCCTCACGCTCCCAGCAGCCGCTCTCTCTTTGTGAAAACTTTAAATGCGGCAAAAGTCCCTTTTTTTTGCGCCATCTCTCCGTCTGATTTAAATTACGAAAAGCGCACGTTTTATTGTTTGTTTCAATTGCCTGCTGACGAGCCAGAGTCATGAAGTCGGAGATACAGTGGGGCTTTTTTAACTCGGACTTTCTTAGGTCTTGACCAGCTGGGAAACTAAACTTTATGTACGTAATTTCTTGGTTCTTGTCTTGGTAATAAAAAAATATATTAAAAGCTTGCAAAAGAGACAAAAAGTAATATAGAATTATAATTAAAAGGGAATTTTATGCTTTATAATAATAGATTTACGCAAATTTGCAGTGCTTTTTACATAACAAAAATATAATTAATATAGAATATAGATTAACTTGAATTTGCAATGCTTTTTGAAGTGGTAAAAGTACTTTAATAAAAATGTAATAAAACCTTGTTCTTTTTAGTAGAACTTTTCAAAAGAAAATACTTTACGGCTATAGCTTAATTATGCTTTTAGAATCTCAAAACATTCTTTAACCTTATTTTCTTCATGGCTTTTCTGTTCAAGTTACCGACGTCCACCTGTATATCCCAAGACCAGGATGTGCAGGACGAGCGTAATCAGCAAATGTGCCAAACGTCCTCCGTAAAACCTAACCGAAAAAGGTAGGGAAAACCAAATTAGTTTAATTTGTACGAAATCAAGCAAACGTATGAGAAACCTCCCTCGTTCCACCCAAAAAAGGAGAAAAAAGCCAATGGCAAAGGCGGAAAGATGGAAAGACGGCGAGAATGGAGGAACGGCTAAAACTGTCTTCGGACTAATTCTATTTAGCATTTGCAAGGACATCGTCCTGCCGCTGCTGCTGCTGCTGCTATTCTGGCTGGCCAGCGAAATGAACTTGGGCTAATTACTCAATGCAAATTAAAATTCATGTCAAGCAGATTGGATTATCCTCACGCAACATTTAATGTCGCACTTAGCAAATGGCCAGGACCAAGGAAAGGCGACTGGCGAATGGCGACTGGCGTCGACCGTCGAAAAGGTGAACGGATGGCAAAATCAAGGGCGTGAAAATGCGACGACAGGCAGGGGGGAAAATGAGATGGGAAAAACCAACCGAGGAACCGAGGAGCCATGGAGCGCTCCAGAGAGCAACAAAGAAAAATCTCTTTTGAAATGCTAATGTAAAAATTCTTTAAAGAAAATTACGCAATACATTATTTTGGTTTATTTTGCATTAAAAGTCAATTTAGTGTTAAGGTCCCGGACCCGGGCAAGGAGAAAAAAAACAGCAGGAAAAAAAGGGCGTCCCGGAAAAACAAATGCCGTAGCAGGACCGAAGAGCGACACAAGTAAAAAAAAAAAGAACTGCAGAGCGTAAAGCGCGCAACAGGATTGGGTCCTGCCAATTGGATGGACAGCAGCTTCACGGAGCATCCTGGACATTTTCGCTGGCGTGGGCATGACAACGCAGCTTGGCGGCCATCGGTCCGGTCCGGTTCGGTCCTGACACCGGCGTAAATAAGCAGCCGCCGAACCCTCGGGTTTTTGTTTTGCATTTTAAGTTGGGACCGCGGACAAGGACACGCGAACTAGAGCCTTCACACATTCCAAGAGGGTCGCCAGGTGGCTAAGTGGGCGTCTTCGGTTCCTACCTGATTGTTTATCTTCAACGGGGGGTTTTTTTTTTGCTGGCGGAAAATATTAACATTTTCCAATGAGTCTTCACAAGAAAATTGTTGCCGCTTGCCATTTTGTGTAACAATTTATTTACTTAATCCTTTGGAATACCTAAACATACTTTTGTAAATTCCAAGGAAGCTAATATTTCTGCAATTCATTTAATAGGTATTTAATAAAGCATTTTTATATTAATGATTATTTTTTATTCAAGAGATATTATGTTTTAAACATAGTTTGTAGTGACCAAATATTAATTTAAACAAGCAATAAGAATTATATTCTATAAAACAAGTTTATTAAATGTTTTAAATTTTAGTTATACATTATTTTAATATCAATCAAATATAAATAATAAAGATACTACATCTTCTTCTCCATAATCTAAATTTATATAAGTGGAACCTTTCCCTTGGCTTCTCGAAATACTTAAAAGCAATTTATCTAAATACACATTTAATTACATTTTATTTTATTTATTGATTTGCAGAAATGCTCCCATTTAGCTGTTGAGTTTTTTCGGTAACTTTTTAAAATGATTCTAAAATCCGCAAATTCCCTGGAGGCAAATGAGATTATAAGCTTTCCGCATTTAACTTCACAATATGCAACAAAAGCCATTATTATGGCTGCCTTCCACTTAGCTGCGCGCTTTTTTTCCCAGCATTTTCTGGATGGTTTTTTTTTTGTATTTTTTTTGCTATTGTCAGCCTGGGCGGCGATGGTCTCCTTTTTCGTCGAGTGTCCTGCGTGGGTCTCTCGTCGCGCTGCCTCCGCTCTTTATCTATTAAAACGCCTTCCAATTTGCATATTTCTGCAGCTGTAACAGCTGTCAACGCTGGACGCAACGCAGGACTTATTGTCGGAGGGATCGGGGGAGCTTCTCCAGCTCTTAAGATAATGTCCGGCGGCCGCGAAGTCGTCGACTTATGTCTGGAACAGGGTCTGGGCCCAAAAGAGGCAGCGAATTAAAGCCCTGGCTCGGATTGGTAGGGGTCTCATTTTGATCAGAGCCTGAAAATGGGCACAAAATAATGCGCTGATGTCCAGCCAGGATGTACTTTACATACAGTATATTCGCTAAGGACATAATTTGCAGGAAAATATGATATAGATATTTAAATATTTATAAAAATTTCAAGATAAGAATTAAAAGTTAAACTGGTTATATATTTCTATCAGCTAAAAAGATTGTTAATTATAAATAAATAAAATCATACAACGTTTGTTTAATGAAATTCCCTAAAATTTATACAAGTTACTGTTGTGACTAATTCAATTAGTTAAGTCAAAAGGTAATACCAATCTCGATATTGACTTGGAGAAGTTATTATTTCTAAATATTAACAAGTTTTAAGAAGCTGATATATGTCTTGAAGTGAGTTCTATCTTATTTATCACACAAACTACGTTAAAAGTTCATTCAAAATAACGTAAAGGAGCTTTTTTATATATTTATATTTATTTCAGCAGATTGGCAATATCTTAGCACTCAATTCTTAGCCCAAAAAGGGCATTGTAAAGTCCACAATGGACCATCTTTTTTGCCTTTTGTATTTTGTTTCATTTTATTCGGTTTTATGCCATTTTATTTTGTCGTCGTTCCCCTCGCTGGCTTGTTACGCTGTCACATTACCTACATCAAGTGTCACTTTAAAACGCATTTTTCTTTCACCCCGCTCGGGTCTCACATTTTGAAGTGTTGCTCAAAGCTGTCGCCACTTTGCTTTATCTAAAGACCCAATGTCCGCCGTTCTGCGTTCTGTCCGTCGTCCCCGCCCGGGTTTTCACATCCCCCCAGGTCGCCTTCCACCCCCCGCTCCCCTGGTGGCTCGTGTTTGTAAACAATTCGAGGCACATTAAGTTCCAATTAAGTAACATTCCAGGCAAATCACAGACGAGACCCTGCCTCTGGCATTTGTTTATGTTGTTGGAGGAAGGCGGTCGGTTGCGGTGGCAGCAGCAGATTGCTTTGTTAATATTAATTTGTCATTAGTTTGGCTTACGAGCGGCTCGTTTAAAATGCATTGATAGGCCAAGTGGCTCTTATCACAGCTGGAGAGCTCCCCGAGCTGTGTACATAGTTACCTTCGAGTCTTCGGTCTGTTGGCCGACCTGCCCATCAGATAAGTTTAATGCGCTTTAAACTGTTTGGCTAGGAGCTTGTGGTCCGGGCCCAAGATTGGGGCTGAGAGAAGCCATCATCCTTTCGGACGGTAACGACGGGGTCCTTTTGAAAACTAGGCGCAACTGTTGCTTGGCCACTTTGCTGATGAAAGGGTGCGAAGGTATTTCGGTTGCGGCCAAGCCACAGCCTCCTCACCTGCACCGGCCGCAGGCTCTCATACCAGCCTATTGGGTTTCACACTGAAGAAAAACTATATTATTAATAATATTTGGAATTGTTTTCAATAGGAAAATGAAATATTCCTATATTTGTACCCTTTTACAACCTCTTGAGCCTTTGCTTAGAAAATATTTCACACAAGTCTCATATGGAGCAGTTTTTCTTTTCTATTTTTGAACAGTGAAATCTGTTCTTTATCTGGACATCGGTTGAAGACCTTAGTTAGTGTGCTTTTCTTAGGGTGCCACTTTGATGGACAGATCTTGGAGCACAAGCCAAAGAGATTTCATTTTCCGCACCAAGTCCTTTTCGCCGGACAAGCGGAGCTACTCTTTGGGTCTGTTTTCTGTGTTTTGTGGCTGTGCTTTTCCTGGCCATCATCTTGTTTTATTTTTATTTACTCTTTTTTTTTGTGTTGCGCTCCTTTTCTATTCGGTCTTTTTTATTTTAACGCTTCAACACGGACGGGACTCGGCCACATACACACATTCATAGTATATATTCCCGTACACATGGCACTCAAAGGCTTCGGCCTCAAGTGTCGACGTTTTTTATTTCACGCTACTTTGAGCTGATATACATGCAAATACACACACATTGCGGAGGCCACAAAGCGTAAAAATGTATAAAGCTTATGCCAGTTGGCATCCAGCAGCGACCCACAACCCGTTCGGCCCACTGAGTCAGTCAGTCAGTCAGTGAGGCGCGTTATTTCAGTTTAGTTTAGAGCAGAAGGCGGGGTGCCACGCCCTCTACACAGTGGGTGCTTTCGGGTTTGGGGGGAAAACTAATGTCAAAAATATAATTTATGATTTAAAATAAAACTTAAATATTTAGGGCCTTTGTAAATCATATACTTTGGTTTTTTAACATCATTCTATTAAATCTATTAGAAATGTGTCCAAAAGTATGCAATGATATATTGTAGGGCTGACATCAGAGCTCATCCCATGTGTTTGATTTTAGTGCATACTTCTAGGCACTAAATAATACATTTTACATGGAAAAATGTGTGTAGGCACAGGAATATATATATTTTTCACATTTTCTTAAGAAAAATATTTTTTTAGTAGATTTTTCTATCATATAACATTGGTTTTTAGACATGTTCAATATTAAATTTAATTCAAAGAAACCTCTATAGCTTTGAAACCTATTAAAAAGATGTCCAAAAGTATGCAATGATATATTGTAGGTTCTAACATTGGAGCTCTCCCTTTATGTGTCATTTTATAGCATAGTTTTGGGCACACGTTAAATAAATTTCACATTGAAAAAATATTTCCCTTGAATGTAACCATTTTTCTGAATCGATTTTTCTATATCATAAACTAATCTTTTCTAAATTTTTCCAATCAAATACATATATTTTCCTCCCACTGTGCTCCGACCAACTACGCATAAAAAGCAAATATATATCCTCAATGAAACAGCCACAAGCACCGCTAGCCAGGTATCCGGCTTTCAATAGCGCTATATAGTAGAGAGCTGAATATGGCGAAAAGGAAGGTGTTATCTGATTGCCATTTTAAACACAGCAGCAGCAGCACCGGCAACAGCGATTTCGAGTGCAATTGGCAAGAGCACTGGCCAAATCAAAAGCGAAACCCGTTGAAAGGCGGTTCAGCGCATAAAAAACAGTACAATTCAATGAATGGCGGAGCGTTGCCAAGCGTTTCTATGCCCGCTGGCGAGTGCCTGCAGAGACATTAAAAGATAATCGGGCAGCGAGGAGAAGCGCAATCAGAGTCAGAGTCCACCGGAGAGGATAAAAGGACGAACGGACGACACATGCCGTATTTGTCTACGGGTTGTCAAAGCTAAGTTGTCAAATGCTCTAAGCTGCTGGTCAGCAAGGGTAAGCTAAGCTAGATCATACAACTTGTTCAGAAAAAGGTTTTAAAAAAATATGTAATACAAATTTTCAAGATTATGAAAGGGGTAAAAACATAACAAAAGTGGTAGCAAACCAACTGAAAATATTACAGCCCATACTTTTTATTCTGATATGTTCATATTTACCAACAAAGCAAACATTTTAAATTATTTCTGCTCTAAATTCTGTTTTATTTGGTTTTGACTAATGAACTGAATTATTCAATTTAGCTTTTTAAATTAGAAATATTAAAACGGATTTTATTTGTTCAATTAAAAATATTATTGTGTATTTGCAACATGATGACTGGCAAACTTCAAATTTAATGAGTTTAATTGAAATGAGTTTTCAATTTAAATCAAATTAGTGGAACATTAGAATAAACTTAGCCTGAAAATTGCATTTCGACTGAATACATAGTTATTTATTTATAAAAATCTCAGGTACTTAGCGTTTAATAAGCTTAAATACAAATAGATGCGCTTTTAAAACGTTTAGAAAAGGATTTGATAATAATTTAAAAGCAAAAATGAGGTTGTTTTTAACATTTTAATCTATTTATTTAATGTTATAATTAACACAAAACACATGTAGAACGCAAATTTAGTACAAAACACTTACGGTTGTATAAATATTTCGATGTCAAGAAGTCATTAGAAGCAAATGATTATTAATTTACGTTTAATTACATCAATTAGAGAGTTAAAGCGTGGAACTCAAAGCACCGCAATTAGTTGACGACATTTCTGTGTGAATTATTAAAGAATCCTGCCGGCACATGTGAACATGCAAATGGTGATGACTTTATTGCCCTGCTGCAGTTCTTGCATTTTATTTTTCCCCTTTTCCCTGTTAATTGAAATAATAATTCATGCTCACGTAGCTTGTTAGGGCATCGGACATTTCCCCCTGAAAACAGAAGACAGGGTTCTGTCTTCGACATCCTGTTGCTTGTTTTTCTGTTTGCGTGCTTTGTGTGTGTGTGCGTGTGTGTGTTTACACTGAGCGAAATACAGCAACTTCTCTCAGCAAGAGCTGTGAGTGCAACGGGGCGTATGTGCAACCAAAGTCGTTTAAAAGTCATACACACACACACAGACACCAATTAAACAGCACTCGGACACTCCGCTCGACTGGGCTGTGAGTGTAGAAGGAGCTGTGTCTGTGGGAATAGTGCTTACACTATCGGCAATTAAAATCTAAAAAAGCCAGCTCTTCCTGTCTGCAGCAAGTCCTGCAGTCCAGCTAGATGTCCACCTCAAAGCTGGCTGCTATTTGCTTAAGCTTCTCCGGGGACGACCCGGTGGTAAATGAATGTGCCCTGTTCGTGTTACCACTGAGCACTGAGCACTGGGCAAATAATGAGGTAGACCATCCTAGATTTTAATGAATGAAAGCGATAATCGTTGTGAATTGCACAGCAATTGGACTCGTCAAAGGAGCACTAAGCACTGAGCAAATAAACACCTTATCGTGGTCCATCAAAGTGAAACGTAACCATTGGTTGGCTTAGTTTTTTTTTTCAAAGTTTACTTGGGAGGTCTTTTGTTTTTGTAAAAAAAAATATGAACCAAGGGAGGGAATGTCTGCTTTCAACTAAAGATATCACTCTAGATAGATAGAGGAAAAATATATATAAATATAATCAAATGTGTAAGTTTTATTTTAAGTAAAGATTCTGTCAATTGACTTTATTTTTGATTTCAACTGTCAATGGTCTCAGCCAAACCTTTTTTGTATTAAGTATTAATTTATTCCTATTTCACTTAGTTGTAATTATTACTTTTTCTTACAAGATCTAACAAAATAAGAGCCTGTTGTTCGTTTTAAAAAACTGCCACATTTTGAATTAATATTTCTATAGTTTATCCCACCAACTTCACTTTATTTTTTAGTTGTTTACTTTACTTGCTTTCACTTGTTTTTTGTACACACTTTAGCCCAGTTTGACCACAACTAGATAACAATATCAATTAGTTTTCTTTTTTTAGTATTTATATATTTTTTATTAAAGTTTTTTCGTTTTTTTCGTATTGGTAAGGCCACTTAAACGAACGGGGAAAATGGAGAAGCACCGTAAACGCCGCCGGCGGTGGCACCAAAGCCACCAATGGCCGGATATCCAATATTATAGCCACTGCCATAGCCATAACCATAAGGACGACCATAATATCCGCCCGACAGTCCTCCCAGGCCGCTCGAACCATAAGGATAATACGGCGAGCGTATGCCATAGCCTCCAATGCCACCGATGCCGCCATAGCCACCATAGCCACCATATCCTCCATATCCTCCATAGCCTCCGTAGCCTCCATAGCCGCCAATGCCTCCGTATCCTGAATATCCTCCGCCGTAGCCACCCACAAACGGATAGCCAATTTGGCGACTCACTCGCTCGCCCCGCTCAGAGCTAGAGTCCTTCTCCATTTTTTCGGGCTCATTTTGGTGCAGCGGTTGGCCAACTGTTGCGGCGATTAGCAGCGCATATAATCCGAATAAAAACCAGCTACGCATTATCCTTATGGCTCCTTGAACTGCTTGTGCTGGTCGCTTGACTTTATCAGTGGCTGCTCCGCGCTGCGTTCGCTTAAGTTCGCAACTGTGACCTGGCCAGCTCGCGGCCGGTGTCTTTATAGCCTAGAACTTTGGGCATAAAATAGAAACTTTTGTTTTCGCCCTTTTGCCGCACTGCTTCGAGTGCGAGGCGTCTGTTTGTTTTGTGACCGAACCGCTTGTTAGCAGAAATTAGATGCTAATGTAAATGCCATAAAACAAACTATTAAAATATGCGAGAGTGCGAGTTCGAGTGCGAGTGCGAGTACCTCTCCGCAAAAACGAAACAAAAGGCTAATTCATATGGCCAGTCTCTGGGTATTTTTCGTGGCACGCTAAGTGGCGCTCATAAAATCGAATGGCGGCCAGTGGCAGTTTAAAGAGCAAAACATTTCACTTTGCGGCGGCACCAGCTCCTATTCAGTGTTGGCCACCAAAGAGGTTTCAACAAGTGAATAAATAAAATGGTTGGAAATGATCAAAAATGGCAAGGACTTGGGCAGGACTCAATGGAAATGTAATGACTAGCTGGCTTAACTTATAATAATAGTAATAAATTATAATAATATCAAAAGATTGATAAATATAAAGCGGTTGGGTTTCTTTTCTAAAAGTCATCTACTCTATTTTTCTACCCTTGAGGATATTATGATATTTGTTATAAGTCTAGACTTTTATAATTGTTAAAAGTGTCAAGTGTCAAAATTAAAAATTTACATAGCTTATTCCTTAGCCTTATAAAAAAATTTGCTTAGAAAAGCTTTCTGAATCAAAATTAAGGCAATTTTTCCTAAGGTCAATTTTAAAACTCCAACTTATCGAAGTTAGCTTTCTTTCTTGTTTAGAATAGTTTCTTTAAACTTTTTCCTTAATTATTATTAAAAAAATAACAGGGTGCAACTTTATGCCAGACTGTAAAAAAATCCTATCAAAGCGAAGAAACAAGACTAGCAGTTATTTTAAATTAAATTATTATTAATTTAAGGAATTTTTAATTCAATTTGTTTTAAAATGTTGCTTGTTGCTAGTATAATAATTCATTTAGGTTACTTACGTTGGGATAAGTTCTCTGGTAAATTGAAATATAAATCCTTAAAGCTTGTAGTAAAATAAGCAGCATAGAAATATAATTGTATTTTTTCGGTATTTATTTACTTATTGAACATGCTAATTTTTGTGGAAAATGTTAGCAAATTCTGTTGGAAAAGAAAACGGAGTCACCTTGTGTTTTTTTAGACTCTTAAGTGTTCTAAAGTTACAGCTTTTTAATAAAAGGTACAATCTTTTGTACTTTAGTATACAATATTGACCAGTTCAAAAATTATTACCAGCTTGAGCTTTAAATATTTTTGTTTTTAGATTTCTTGTGAAGCGGTAAATGTGCAGAACCCCATTTTAACTTTAAGAATTTTTTGTGGCATTCTTAAGGTTTACTCCGAACTGATTTAAAAAATAAAATCAGTAAAGTTTAACTTATCCAGTGGTAGGTTTCTACTTTGGTATTACTAAAATCTATTTACATTTTTCCAACTTTAAAAAATACCAAAAAAAAATATAGAAGCGTCATATTTGTGAAAGTTCGAATTTTTAAACATATATTTCCACTTATTACCACTGTAAGCCATATTACCTTAAAGGTATTTGCTAAGCCCATTGGCTTGAAAATAGCTTTGGTGGCAGCTCTGCTCCTGCGGTCAGGTAAGCTGTGTAAATGTGCTAATTTCATTTGAAGGTTAGTTATGCTATTGACCGGTGGGCGGAGGCCTACTGCCAGACCCATTCCCATTCACAGACTTTGGGCAGACGCCTCCAACTTTGGGGTGCGTAAGTGTGAATTGCTGTTTGTTGTTGCTCTTGTTGTTTGCCGAGTTTCGGCCAGTTTGCCAGTTTGCGAGTTTGCCAGTTTGCCAGCTTGCCAGCGTGCTTGTTTGCCTGTTTGCTGCTGTTTGGCTTCGCTGTTTGTTTTATGAGCGCGGACCGGGCCATTAACAATGCTCGATGGCTCTATTGCCGGCTTGAATGGCTCTCAATTGGTTTATTGCGGTTTCGGCGCATGTGTTTTTCGGCCAAAATCCGCAAGCCTAATCCAAAGCCAAAGCTGCGGCGTTTTAATTCATTTATGCAAAACGCGAAATCTCTCTCTCTCCCTCAATCTCCATTTCGCTGCCCAAATTTGCTTATTCAAATTTAAACGCTTTTAGCCAGTCCAGGAAACTGGGTCAATTAACGATGTCAACGTCAAAATGATGCACATTTCGCTACCCACTCCACTTACAAGCCTCCCCAGAGATCCACTGGATGGCGTAAACTTCCGCATAAATTTCCACCGACTGAATGCAATAAAAGAGAGAGAGAGAAAAAAAAGAGCCAAAAAAAGACACAGACGCGGCGGCATAAATTAAAAATCCATTTTTTACTCAAACCAAGGGAAAAAAGTATTTTGACTATGATTGTCATAATCAGCCGAGGAGCCAGAGTTGGACCTGGAGCCAGAGCCAGAGCCAGAGAGCTGAAACTGGGGGAGCAGGAAGCAAAAGCAGGAACTCGAAACTATGGAAAGGCCACGCAAACATTTACCTCACCGTCCCCTCCCGCTCTTCCCTTACCCAACGAACTGGTTGGCGATTAGTAAAATTACTAATTTACATTGGCCAGGTGTCCAGGTGCTGGGCTAGCTACCTAATTCATTATTTTTTTGCCCGCTCGCGGTTGTTTATGTGCCAAAATGCTATTCCTGTTATAATGGATTCTATGCCCTTAAAGGTGGAATTTTAATTATAATTAATTATTTACTTAAGTTGAGCTTAGTTCGTTGGGAAATTGAAATATAAATCCTTAAAGATTACATAAAATAAATACCATTTAAGTCAACAAGTTTCTTTATAGAAATATAATTGTATTTTTTGGGTATTTATTTACTAATTAAACTTTTTTATTTTTGTGAAAAATGTTATCATTAAAAAAAAGTAAAAAATATTAATTGAAACATTACTATAAAGTGTGATTAACAAACATTCCTTGAAAACCAGTTGTAAAAACTCTGACAATGTAGTGTGTAAACTTCCTAAAATATATATTACAGATATATATAATATAATAATATTTCCATGAATGCCGAAACATTAAAATAAAAAAATAAACAAGGTTGATTCGTTATTATAAAAACTTTTCCGATTCAACACTTGAATTAAGTACAGTAAATGTAGTTGAAATAGAATTTAAATCTATTATTTTACAAATTAAAAAGAGAAAAACTAATGAAAAACCTCCCTTTTTTAATGCTTTTAAATATCTACTCGGTAATGATTAAATACTGCAGTAATCAGGTCAAACATGTCCACTTGAACCTTTATGTCATCATAAAAAAATATGATAAATAATCACGTTCCATAATACAACGTTTGTTACCTGTTTAGCCGTGGACAGCTTTGCTTTTACCTTTTTTATGCAGGCCATCCTTAAAAGTTTTTAATATTTTCTAACTTGCATTTTGTTTGTTACTTCTTTTAAAAGTTCAGGCCAAAGTTTCGCCTGTCCCTAGGAAGATGACTATAATGTCGTGAAAAACGTAGGCAGTCTTGTCATTTACTTGGGCATTTTCCCTGTAGACTGGTCCCCGGCAATTGACGGATGACAGGACAGCGATGGCGAATCAGTTTTATGTGTAAGTTTGAGTCGTTTCTGATTTTGATCAACGGTCACTTTGAGTGCATAATTGATTTAAAAGTTTGCTGCTCTTTACTCTGTGATTTCTCGTTTAAATAAGGAGAGGGAAATGCATTACAAAAGGTTAAATATGGGTAGGAAGTTATTATGGATTTGATTAGTTTTTGTTTATTAAATATTACATAAAATTGTATAACATAAATAGGTTTGATTATTACCAATTCGAAATGGGTTATTTATAATAAAAATATATAATAATATATAATATAATAATTAAGAAATATTTAATGTCATATGTCAGTTGACAGAGACTTCTGTGGGGTTTCCCTTGTTACAAATAATTTCAGAGAATCCTAATTATATGAATTATATGCTTATATCTATGCTAATAAAATTATACAACTTGTATAAGTTTCCCATAATTAATCTTAAATTTTGTCAAAATCCACCAATAGCAACAGACTTAAATAAAGCACTTTGTCTTCAATATAATCCATTTATTTCTGCCCTGGAAACCCCCTTTCCCCCTTGGCTAATTCATTTATGGCCTGCATTAATATAATCTATATATATAGTAGCAGCCAGACACGATCTAGGTGTGTGCTAACCATTGAGTAAGCTAATAACCGGGATGAGTCAGTGCGTCAGTCAAAATGAAACCGACAACATTTGATGACACTTGAATAACAACCAGTTGCGTTGACTGTGTTTGCTCTAAGATTTTAATTAAGTCAAACAAACAACAGAAAATCAACCTCCACTTCCCCCACAGCTCCCGTTAAGCTTTACGAAATCTGAATGATGAAGGAGAGAAGGCCCTCTCGAGATGGTGCTTCCCATGAACACTTGGCCACTTGTCTATCGATCTGTTTTGTTGTGTGAGCCCAGAAACTTGAATGTTTTGCGCATTTGAATAGCTGTCCAGAGTGGGAACTATGGGAATACCTAAATTTTGGGTTATATAAATAGGAAATATTGAAGGGCAGATGATCTAGAATGTATATAAGATACAAGCCACCTTTTAAAACTCTAGAAAACATTTATTAAATAGAAAATAATGAATTGTTTGACAAGCTTCTAAGAAAGTTTAAGCACGACCCTTTTAAAAATTGTAAATATTTTAAAAATTTTACCTAGAAAATAATATTTCAACCCACTGTCCTCTAGAGAAAGCCCATCCGTCTGACCACTTGGCCCAAGATGCTTGAAGCCTCCTCTCCTGGGTGTTTGCCAAAAACTTTGGCTCTTCTTGTGCTCCGTTTTCGTTGCCTAATAGGTTTTGGTTATTATTATGACCACGGCTACTGTCTATGGCTACTGTCTCGGCCAATTCTGTTGTTGTTATTATTGGCAGCGCTTAGCCAGACAGTTAATACGAATCGGCCGCTCTCTGCCCCGTAGTATTCATTTCAGTTGGCGAAACACTCACAACTTTGATGTTCCGCCCCGTCGAACCACTTCCACTTTTATTTCTCATAGCTTCCTCAGTCCCAGTTGCCGCTAGTCGATAAATTCGGAATCATATAAATTGCCGGTCGCAGAGTCGAGTCTTCATAGAATCCATCGAAACTTTGCCGGTGATTAGTGGCAGAAGTTTCCCCCGAATCCGAGTCCGAGTCCGAGTTCTAGTAACGAAATGCGCACATTTGTTTGCTTTGCCCTGGCGGCCATTCTCCTGGTCGCCGGCTCTTCAGCGGCCACCTATGATGCGGCTGCCCAGCTCCTAGATGTGGATGCAGGTGTCCAGGTGCCCTTAGCCACACGGCAGGTTCGTCAATTTGGCGGCGGCTATGGAGGATTCGGAGGCGGAAGACCAGGAGGCGGTTATGGAGGCTACGGAGGCGGTAGACCAGGAGGCTTTGGAGGTGGCTATGGAGGAGGACCTGGTTTCGGAGGACCCGGCGGCTTCGGAGGCCCAGGAGGTGGCTTTGGACCCGGTGGAGGTTTTGGCGGCCCAGGAGGACCTGGTGGCTTCGGAGGACCTGGCGGCGGCTTTGGTGGCCCTGGAGGTGGCTTCGGTGGCGGCTTTGGAGGACCGGGCCACCGAGGCTAAATAGCAACCAGCAATCATCTGTGACTGACTTAGCTTAACTCACTAGAAATAGAATGTGTAATCAAAGTGCAATCAAGCACGTTCTAATTAAGTTCCAAATACAAATGCCTCTGTTCTTTGATTCACTTAATTTCCTTGTCATTTGCATGGCTTTCAGTGATTGGCAAGGCTATTTATCCAGTTAAATATAGTTGGGAAAATGCACTGGAAAATAATTAGGTAAATATCAGAAGTATTTCTGATCAAAATATTAGAATTTTGGGCATTCAAATATCTTAGTTTGTGAACTTTAATGTGAAGTATTTGTAAAGAACAAAGAGGAATATGTTCAGAGTTTTATTTAACGATATTTTCATATCAAAATATTCATTATTCTGACTTATTTCCCATTAAAATATAGTTGGGGAAAGGTATTAAAAAAATGAGACAAATATGGGTATTATTTCTGATCAAATTTAAAGGGTTTTGAGTATAAAAAAATATATATAGTTAAGCCTTGCATAAAATTATATTATAAATTAGAGAGAATGTTAGGTGGACCTATAGTAAATATTGTTTTAAAATGTCTTGCTAACATTCTCTAAATCAAACTGACAGTGTTGTTTAATTATCAATAGAAATATTTGATATTTCTCTATCTGCGAGTAAGTATTTAATTCCTTCACTTGGTGCCTTCTTTCTTTCTTCATTTTTTTTCGTTCCTTCCTATTTATAACAAAGCAATCCATTGAAACTTAATGGAGGCTGCTGCCAGCGTCCTGGGTCTTTTTTATCCAACTTGGGAATCTCGTTGGCATGGGGAAAAGTCGTTTAAGATTAAACGTTTGCTGTAAAATTCCTCTTTTGACAAGCGCCCCTTTTATTGTTAAAAAATTAACTCGGCTTTAAATTTACGCCTTTTGTTATCCCTTGACCTTAGCGCAGAGGACAACCATCCCACCCGCCCACTCATTCCGTCCATACAAGGGTCATACGCCAACATTGATAAAAGTTTTCGCTTTTTTTCCTCGTTGCTACCCATCGCTCCCTTTTTCATTTCATTCTTATTCATTTTTTTTCCTTGGCTCGTGAAAAATTTCTTGTTACTAGAACGCAGAGTCTTGTAAAAGGCTTTGTTAGTCTACACTTTCACGGTATACTCTTGGAACTTTGCTCAGGGGGGAAGCTCAGGCCAGCACATTTCCCTTTGGTCCTTTTAATGAATTTGTATAGATTCAGCAGGAAGAAAATGCAAAATGTTAAACGAATGACTTGGAGAAGAGAATGAGCTCATTGCTATTTAATTAATTAGTGCATTTTATATCTAAGATATTTTCAATTGTTTAGAATTTAATTTCGCAAGAAAACCTTACTGCACCGTGAGAGCATCTACATTTCGAGGATCTGTTATACTCTCCTCTTTTTTTTTGCCATTTTGGCGGGGCTGTTCTTATCGAAATCGTGTCTCAATAAATCTACGGCACCTTCGGATACACACCCGCCCACTTGCCACGGACCCCGCCCCTTGAGCAAGGGCAACGTCCACGCCCACGCAGCAGCTGGCAGCTAACAGCAGCCTCTGAAGTGGGTGGGAAAAGCCGTTCGAACTGATTATCCTTATTGACCGTCGCGGCAGCAGCAGCAGCAGCAGCCGCAGCTGATTGATTTGTTATTGAAAATATTAGGCCTGGCCCAGAAGGGAAAATCGAGATGGGGGACTCGAGATTCCGGGTTTCAGGATTCAGGATTCAGGACGCGGGATGTGAGGACTTGGAACGTGCTGTGTGTTTGGATACGCTTGAAACTTTTATAACTTTATGAGGGCGTTGTAATTTGATATCGCAAAGTTTTTTTTATTGCCTTTTATAGCCTTATAATTTGGCCGCGATGTTGTTACTACCGCTGTTGTTGTTCTTGTTGTTGTTCTGGTTGCTGGTGTCGCCACAAAAGGGAGACGAGCAGCCGACGAGGCCCCACCGGGCGTATACTTGTTGTTTGTGGCAGCTTTTTGTTTACACGTTATTTATGGCTTATAAATACGTATCGCTTTTGGCCGGGACTGCCGCTTGGGGCGGCTTCTCTGAATTGTAAACAACTCACATGCGGCCCGTACTTAAGAAATCTCTTAATGAGCATTAGATGCCGGCAAAGTAAAATTACCCAAACGAACGTGTATATATAATTGGATTAGAGAAGCTATACATTTTCTAGTACCGTCATTGTAATGACGGCAAAGCTTATACAATTTCACACTCTCGAACTTATTATGGGATTCTTCTGGATGGGAATAAATCACATAAAAAAAGCCCCTAGAAAAAATCGAATATCATTCAAAAACTTCTATATAAAATCCCCCTGAGTTCATGTCGTGGCTATGTTACTTAACTATTTTTCTGTATTCATTTTGAGACGGCAATCAAAGTCAGTTAAAGATGATTAATACAAAAAAAGATTTTAAAGAGAAATTCTTTAAAATACTTGCCAAGTTACACTCCCTTTTCTTGTATTTTTGGCAACATTTAATAATCATTTCTGATTTAGTTATTAGAAAAACTATACAGTTAAAGCCTGATTTTTCTTCAATTTAAATAAGTCATTCGCCTATTTTATTTGTAAGTTCTGCTTATTACCAAATAAATACTTAATTATTCAGTAACTATATGCTTATTAGCAATTAAATACTTAATTATTTACATTTGTTTATTGTATGCAAATATTTTGGGAGGGCATGTCGGAATGGCTTATAATTTTTGTTTATTTCTGTCAACTGTCATGGTGAATATAATATATTATAAGTGAGTACTTCACATAATTTGAATTTACAGAAACCAGTTTGTTTTCTAGTGCTGGATTCCCATTAGAGAGCCCCAAATGTCTGACTGTCACTCACTTGAAAGCTTTTGAAAAGGAAAAGTTGGTAATTGGTTGGCATATTCGACTTTATTATTTCAATAAAATAAAGTTCTATTTTAATGGTTTATTATAGTTTTAGATAAAGTTTTAGCCAAAGTTGTAGTTTAAATTATATCAATTTTTAAAAATGATGTAATTTATGTTGTAAAAAGCTGCTCTTAACTATTTAAAAGTTGCTTTTTATTTTCAATAAAATGTTTTGGGAGTTTTAACAAGCTTTATAGACAGCTTTGTAATATTATATTTAAATGGAAAATTTTATAGATAAACTTTTTGTTTTATTACAAACTAAGTTGGTTTGAATGTTTAAATTAAGAACATAAAATGGAATATTTAAATAAAGTAGATAGATTAGCTACGTCGGATTAATTAAAACCTTTGGTAGGGAAACTATTTGTTTTCACACAAGATAATTTGTTTAAATTTAGAAAATAAACTGGATTTTGTAATAAACTAGCTAGAGCTACGTCAGTTATCAAAAATCGACAGGGTATTGACTTATCTCGCTTCTACAACATAATTATAAGCGAACAACGGGCTAAGTCATGGAGTGAGTGAAAACAAGAACAGGTTGTTCTCACTGCGCAGAAATGATATTGTTATTTTCTTTTTTTTTTCCCCTTTTGTTGCCGCTGTTGTTTGTTGTTTACAATTTCAGCCCGAGGCTCTTGAATGTCGGGGATTTTCTTCGCCATTTGATTATGCTCAGGAAATTTAATTGTTTAAGGTCGCCGGCACACACACAACACACACACACACAACTCGTTTAGAACGGAACGCGGCGAGACTGGGTCTGAGCTATATAAAGAGCCTAGGCGGGGGATCGGCTCGACTTTAGTCAGGTTAACGAGTCTGCGGAACGATGCGCGGCCACGTCCACCACTTGAATCTATTAGTGCTAAGTGCCGGCCTGCTGCTGGTCCTGCTGGCGGAATCGGGGACCACGGCCGCACCCCAGGCGGATCCGGATGTGGATGTACAGCAACTGACTCTGGCGGATGTAAATCAGGCAACGGAGCAGCAGGAGATGCCGGCTGTGCGCCTGGCCAGGCAATTTGGCTTCGGCGGCCGAAGAGGCTTTGGCGGCGGCGGCGGATTCGGCCGTGGAGGCTTTGGCAGAGGCAGGGGCGGATTCTGCTGTGGCGGCGGCTATGGAGGATTTCGGCGACCCGGTTTCGGCGGTGGCTTCGGTAGATTCTACCCGCCACCACCGCCGCCCTTCTTTGGCGGCCCCTTCTACGGTTAAGTGTTATTCATTTAATGTGCATATGTGATACGATCAGACCTGGATTAGCTGCGAATAAATCAACACGAGCTGCTGCTCTAATTACCCGACCAAGTGCTGAACCAGCCTTTTTTTTCTCCAACCTTTCCATCCATTTAAATGGGCTCAAAGTGGGGCGGTTCTTTAAAAATGTTCAAGCCAGGTGCTTAGCCATCCATTACGTTGTGTTCTGACGGAAGCTGCTGCGAAATATAATGGAGTTACCTGACGGAGATTTTAATGTTACACTCTGTGAAAGATATGGCGGAAGAGGACTTCATTCTGTACTCAACAAAAATAAACTTCTTAAAGTGTAGATTATTTTTTTAAAAAGGTAATAAAATAAATTCAGTTATTATTCTCAGTTCGGGTTAAGAAGTTAAGCTTCTGCTAGAAAGCGTAATTATAATTATTTTTGCTATTATTTTCTGGGTTAAGTTCTTTAATAAATCAAAGAAGAATTACCTTAGCTAATTGTCCAATCAAGTTAAGTGTTTGAGCTTTTTAGATAATTCTTATAAATAGTACGCGAAGTTCCATAAAAATTATTATTCTAACAAAAACCGTTGAAGATGCGAGCTCTGTCTTGCCTGTTATTTTTAATCGCAATCCTTCTGGCCAGAAATTCTCTGGCTGAGGAACCAAAGCCTCAGGATCAACACCATCACATTCCGGAAGAGGGAAAATCTACAGATGATGCTGCTGAAAGGATACGTCGTCAGATAGGAGGCTACTTTGGCGCTGGTCTAGGAGCTTATGGAGGCCGTCCCTATCTTCCTTATGGATATCCCAACTATGGAGCTTCTTACGGTGGAGGACCATACCTGGGCCATTCTTATGGACCATATTTCCAGGAGCGAAGGTTCATTGGAGGAGGCTTCGGTGGAGGCTTTGGTGGAGGCTTCTATGGCCGCTGAGTCCTGACACATTGTTCTGCTGCACAATGTCGACTTAATAAAGTTAAACATTAAAACAAGGATAAATCCAGTGGATAAAAGGGTTAAGGGCAACCAGCGAGGGGGGGCGTGGAGTTGGCCCTGGGGCAAAGCTGAAATTATAAAAATTTCATTTCAAATCACGTTGAGTGACATGCAGACGGAGCACAGGACAAGAAAACTTAATCAGCGATGTTAACGATGTCAGGCTGCGGGAAACAGGATGTCATTCTGTACCATCAAATGGCTCCATTCCGGGTCGCGTACTCGTATTTTATTTCGCTCTCTACTTTTCTTTTCCCTCCCGGATTTTCTTTTTCCCGTTTTCCTTCACTTTTTTTTTTTGGTGTGTGTTGTTTTTGTATTTTTTGTATTTTCTAATTCATATGCGTTTCAAGTTTTAATTACGTGGGAAAAAAGCGAATGAACAAACGAGCGCGTGCCAGGGCAGGGAGCGAATTTCAGAGCCAGAGCCAGAACCAGAGCCAGGACCAGGGCCAGGACCACGGGCAGGCGCACTCCTCTGGCTTCGTTTGGCTTGACTGACAGGCGGCAGCAACATGAAAATAACAAAATACGCCCAATCAGCTCAGCCAAAACGGAAGCGAGACGATACACAGAGGGCAGACAGACGCCCAGACCTAGAGACAGACAGATGCAGACCGAAAAAAGGGCAAAAAAATTAAGTAGCGAAATCAGCGGGTAAAATAAAAAAAAAACACAAGAAAAAAATACAGAAGAAGCTGGGGTCCCCCCAGTACAACACAAATAAAACAGGATAAAGGCGTTGCATGCCAAGGATAATCCGTGCAGCGTTCGTACAAAGACGAAACTCGCGGCTGACACAGAGGCGGAAGAAAAATGGTAGCACGCAAAAATTGTGAACTCACTTGACGTAGCTCATTCTGGCTGAGCTGGTGCCACCCACGCACTCAAAGAAAATTTTCGAGGACTTAAAAATGTGTCTTAAAAATGTTAGAGAATTTAATGGATTCAAGAAACTTATAGATTATTATTTGAAAATAGTTTTTGGAATATTTTAAAGGCAACAAGGGGTCGAGCATATGAAGTTTTAATTAGGAAAGAAGATTTTTTATAGATAACTTAAACAGTGGCCTTAAAAATGGCAGAAAATTGAATAGATTTAAAAAAACTGATAGATTTTCTTTTCAAAATAATTTGTTGAATACTTTAAAGGAAAAGATATGAATTTTTAATTAAGAAAGAAATTTGATAATGCACAGTTGCAAGGAATTTAATGGATTTAAAAAACTTAAAATTTTAATTTCAAAATAATTGTTTAAATATTTTTAAGGAAATGAAATTCCAAGAATATGGATTTTAAATTAGAAATGATATACAGGGAATAATACAAGATATATAATTGCCTTGGTCATTACTTTATCGTGTTTATGAATTCGTAAATAAATCTTTTTATTTCCTGTTTTATTCTATTTTTGAATTATTTGTCTGTTTTTCTTCGAAATTATTTTTGAAGAGAGGGACATAAGGAAGCATATAGCATTTCTTTAATAAAGGAACAATGAATGGACGTAACAGTTTATTATTCATCAGAAAATAAATAAAATAAAATTCATTAAAAATCTAAATATGATGTAATATTATTCATAAATATATATTTTATTATCTCTTTTAAATTACAAATAAAATACATTTTATCCCCAGTGCACACCTTATTTCTTAGCATCCCCTGTCGAAAGAACTCACCCACTGCCAAATGGCATGACGACGTTGTTTGGTGTTGACGTGTCTGTGGGCCGGATGGGTGGTCATCGCTTGTTAGCTGCGTGTGTCGGCCAAATCAGCGCTCCATCCGTGGCTTGGCCAGAAGATGCGGCCATAAGCATAAATATGCACGATCCACAGCAGCTGGCCAAATTGCTGTGTGCGTGCGTGCGTATGAAAAAGAAAGGAGGGAACCGAGGGTCCTGTTCCGCAGCAAAAAAAAAAAACGGAGAATAAATATCTGAGTAATTAACAATTACAATGATGCGAGCGAATTCTGCTGGCCAACAACTTGGCCCAGACCGGACCACACCAGACCAGGTCCTAACGCTTGGCTGGCTGGTTAACGGACTGCTTGAGTGACTGACAGTTGCTATCACAATGTGGAAGCCTGTCCGTCAGTCTTTCAGTCTCTCCGTTGGTCAGTCCATCTGTCCGTCCTGTGGTTGTGGCTCTTTCCTGGCTGCTGTTCCTCCAGGATGCTGACATTCCCACAGTTGCTTCGTTTATTTCATCCAGTGTGAAATATAACAATGCGGCTAGGGCTAGGGTAATAACATTATGGTCAGCAGCTTGAAGCATTCAAAAAGAAATGATTTTTCTATTGCGAAATAAAGGAGAAATTATGGCGAGATTACATTAGGATTAAGAGCGGAGAAATGAGAGATAAAAGATCCTTTAAAAATGTTGCTTTTATTTAAGAAGAGTGGGAAATTATAATAAGAAATGCGGAGAGCTCATATTTCTATTTGGCAAAAATAAAGGTAAATCTTTTATTTCCCCAACTAATTCTTATAAGTGTCTAGAGTTATTTTTCCTTTTAAATTCAAACAACTTAAGGTATACCAACTTCGACTTGGCAAGTTTCCAAATATTCTTTCGATAAGTTTATGCTCGAATAAATGCGAAAATTGCATTTATTTGAGGTGAGTTTATTTATTTTTCAATAGTTTTTAGATAGTTACCCTTCGATTGCCTTGGTGCTTAATTGACGTACTTTAACCCACAACAAGATTATGTTTTACTGAATTTTCTGTATGAGTATGAAAGGCAAAAAAACTATAGAAATATTATACATATACATAAATAGCTGCCGAATTAAAATCTGCTGCGTATATATAAGCATATTAGTTGTGAAAAAGGATTACATTTATTCAACATCAAAATTAAAATACATTTTTACCAAAAAAGCCATTAAATAGAGCCATGTTTTAATGCACAGCCCGTCAGTAATAATATCATATAAATTATACCTTGTAGGAAAAAGCACTCAGAGAGAGCCCTCCCCCGTTTGGGTTTCCCCTTAAAAACAACACACTTTGGCCGGATTAAGGATGATTTTATTTTGGTTTCCCGTCTGCCACGTTTAATTGTATTTGCGGCCAGGACACACACAGCACGCAGAGAGCGCACAACACACCAAGCCACACACCCCCACAGAAAGAGATGGGAGGGGGGGGCATGTAGGCACACAGAAAGTTTCGCCGCTGAAAAATCTAAGAAAAAATCCCTAATTAAACAGTTTGTCAGTAATGCAAATAAACTTTGTTCAACTTTTGCCCACAGTCAACGAGCGAGGCGAATGGCAACAAAAAGCGCTTCCTTTCCTTGCTCAGCTTGTTGCTTATTATTCTTCGGTTTCTTTCTTATTTCGAATTTTTCCCCCCTCTTACAATTTTTGTTTTCCTTATTATTATTATTTTCTTTTTTTTTTTTTTTTTGGTCAAGCACACAAAAATGTAATTATTAAAAAATTATGCTAAACACGCAATAAAAACTTGGTAAGAGAAAAATACAAAAATTAACGAAGAAAACCAGCGGCGGGACAAGGACAACAAAAAATAAAAAAATGTATTTTTAAAAGGCAAACGGTCAAAATTATATATTTGCAATTTTTTCTTCAACTTTTTTTTGTGTTCATTTTGCGTTTTGTTTTGTTACACGCCCGCATGATGATAGAGAAAAGGAAAAATGGAAACAGGAATGAAAGGAAAAGGCCAGGCTGGGAAACAAGAGCAAAATTAACAATTGTTAATTTGAAAATTGCACACAAATGCGTAATGCGAAAGTTTTTGCGCTCCACGACCCTGTACTCTGTCCCGTTTCCAGACCAGGACCCGGACCCAGAGCCCAGACCCACAGCCAGGCTTGGACCCAAAACCCAAAGTCCATCCCCCGGTTGCCGCCAGACTCGGCTTGGCCACTTGTTAAGTGTTAATGAAATAATTATGCCAACTTTTGCCCGGTCCAGCCACTGGCCGCACATGGCCCATTCCGCCCAAGCATATATACATACACTGAGGGAAAATTAAAGGTATTTAAGAAGTATTTATACATAATTAAAAATTTAAATATTGGCTAATACCAAAAACTCTTAGCTTTAAAATATAGCTTTACAAAAATAAATTGTTTCCTTGAAAATTATATTAAAGTTATGATATATTCTCGCAGTGTAGTGACAACACCCCTCTGGAGAGCCCTTCGCCCCAGTGGCGCCCCTGCAGCCACTTCAGTTTTATTGTTCCCCCTTCTTTCGCCAAACTGGGAACAATGAAGTGCGAGCTGGCCAGAGTCCTTATGTAGGATGTCCTTCTGCCTTCACATTCCACATCTCCCACACTCCCACGCCTTATTGCTTTTTTTAATTCGATAAACTGCCCTCCGAAGACGCAGGGCAGCGACCTTGGGCTTGTGGCGCCCCCAAAGCCTAAAAGCAGGCATTGCTTTTGTGCCACCGCCGAGGCTTTCAAACGCCTAAGCCGCTTAATTA
Organism: Drosophila watanabei; assembly: GCA_008042575.1. NCBI lineage: Eukaryota > Metazoa > Arthropoda > Insecta > Diptera > Drosophilidae > Drosophila > Drosophila watanabei. Next base: position 401,910 of record VNJS01017705.1, on the reverse strand, counting down.
CAACGAGTCGACGGGGCCCCAGAGTTGCCAGCTATTTGCTTAAGACGCGAAAATGTGATTAACAAGTGTGAAAAGCCGCTCGGCTCTCCCTTAATTTTTTTCCCTCTTTTCATTTCTGCATGTCTTGTTCTCCCAAGTTTCTTTCGCGAGTTTGAGGGAGTTTAATTTTGGTTGAATAACTTTAATTGATTTAGTTTGAGAGCAGATCGTGTGCTTCACAGGGGCGGTGAGGCTTTCAATTGCTTAAAAAATTATCTGAGTATTGGCACCAAGTTAACTTTCTTTTTATCACGATTTTTCGTATCCTTTGTGATTTGGGATGAAAGTGTTATGTAAAGCTGGAAGAATTTATTTGGATTTTCTAAAGTTTAATAACTATTTTTGTGTTACTTGTTATTGGTTTTTATATTTAAAAAATAAACGTGGATTTAAAGAAAAATAGATTTCTTCCTGTGGAAAACAATTCTGAAAGGTAAACCTTTGAAGCAAGCACACCTAGCTTTAAAATATTCAAAAAATATTCTAAAATTCAATCCACTTATTTATGTTTTCAAACTTTAACCGCTTTTAAATACTATTAAATAAAACCTATTAAATGACAACCACTCCCCACCTTTACATCCAACCCTTGTACGAGTATAAAATTGATTGAAGTTTGGCGTTTAAATGCTCAAATAGGTTAAGACCGCCCCGCTGACAGAGGACAAAGTTGGCAAAAGGATTGCCGTAGTTTTGTTGGCCGCACCAGATGCATCATTATTAAGCCGAATGACAGGTGTGCGCCTGCCAATTTGGGGCAGGTCTAATTGAATTTAGTCAACTCCGGGGCTCCGTGTCTTCGGGTTTGTCTGTTTCTTTGGCTTCTCACCAAGGGGATTGGGATTGGGGATGCCTCGGCAAACTTTCCTGCCCTGTCATTGTAATACACACCTCGCCGAAAAAGCAGCAGCAGCAGCACAGCACCACAGCAGCTCCTCCATTGTTAAGTTGTAGTAGTTCCTGGCGTGTCGAGCAAATCCCAAGCAGGACGTCTTCGTCGACTGCGACTGAGACAGTGACTGCGACTGCGATGCCACCGCCGCCGCCAAACAATTAACGTTAATGGATCATGGTAACTTTTTCGCCTCTTTGCCACTGTGAAATCCCAGCGGTGCGTGTAAACTGGCAAAAGTAGGGAAAGCAAACTACGAGCCCCGCCACACACCGTGTCCCTCCCTCCATCAAGGATGTCTACTCCTCCCAAGCGCAGCCCACTTACCCCACATCTTCGCCCACTTTCTCCTTTTAGCTGCTTATGCTGCATCTTCAGATTTGGCTAAAAAGGCACTTGAAAAAATATTTGTTTTTAATCGAAGAATGAAATGTATAAGAGAATTATGGGAATTTTATTTGAGCCTTGTTTCCTTTTGCCCTGATAAAATAAAGAATTTATTTAAAGTTTAATAAAAGCCTTAGGCATTAGGATATATTTCCTAGAATATTCCAGGTATATTTCTGATATGTTCCACGAATATTTCAAGTATATTTCTGTTTTATTCCAGGTATATTTCTGGTATAATCCAGATTTATAGTGATTCCACATGAATACTTTTTATCAATTTAAAAATAAAGATTTATTATTACTTAATAAAATATTAAGAAAATATATAAATCAATATATATATATCAAGTATTTATTCTAAGTTAATAGTTTCACCTTAAGTGTATCCCCCAAGCATCCCTCAGCCATTCCGTCAGGATGCTATCTGTGATAGACAAGGCTGGCAGCGCTCCTTTCGACACCGTCGCCAGCCGGTTTTGGCCAAGTTTTGTGCTGTCTTTTGCTGTTTTGCGTGTCCCCGCCGCCGCATCTCCCTTTTGCGCAAAGTTTTCCTGCTACTTTTTACTTTTTCTTTTCTTCGTCGTTACTTTTCTTTTACTTTTCGATTTGTGGAACCAGAAAAGCTGAGGAAGAGGAATAGGAAGCGATGGAGAACCGCGCAGCAGAGCAGCGAGCAACGCGCGCAACTTTTAACACACTCAAGTGTCGTAATTTTGGCTGATTTTTCGCACACAAAACAATATTAATGCTGGTAGTTCCATGGAGCGGGATCAGAGAAGTCCTCCCTTTACTCCACCTCCCCGCTGGCCCGCAAAAAAGTTAAATGAAAAGTTTTGCTTGCGCTGCAAACACGTCGCTTTTCCTATCGTCTGCCACCGCCGCGGCGCCTTTCGGAATGCGTCGCTGATTCCGCCGACTGACTTTTAGGCTGCGTTGCGAGTCAAGTTCCCGCCGCACAGGAGCACACACAGCGTGTGTACTCATGTAGGCTCTGCTCGGCAAATACACGAGTTGTGCGAGTGTGTATGCGAGTGTGTGTCGAGGGTGGTGGCTGTAAGTGGGTGGTGTACCGGGATGTACACCTTCCACGCAACTACTAGCAAGTTGAGCAAGTTTTCAACAAGGCCGCCCTGCCGGGCATAGGCAGCGTTTTAGCTACAGCAGCACCCCGCTGTGCTAAGTACCGTGGTATTCTTGGTAACTCTTAAACTAAAATCTAGTAAATAGTGAAATCTGGTAAAAACAAAGAGTTGTAAAGAAGTTGCTTTAAGAAATTATATTAAATGTTTTAAAATTAAATTAGATCACCATTCTTAACTTGAATAATGTTTGACAACGGTCATTTTATGATTTCTTATTTTTTTTACAGTTTAAGCAAATTTTTTTTAAATTTTTTTATTATATATATTTTTAAAACACAATATGAGTTCAGTAAGTACTATTAAATAGAATAAATATACTTTCGAAATTACGTATACGCAAAGTTGTACGGATCTCAGCGTTGATCTCAACTTTAGTAATAAAAGCAAACATAAATGATACTCTTAGAATTTCCCAATTATTTAATCAAATAGAACAGTTATTTTTAAACTTTTTAAGATATTTTAAATAAATATACTGTATGAATAAAATAAATATTAAAAAATGGAAAATTACGTATACGACCAGTTTTTTTTTTAACTTAAACTTATTTTATTATATATATATTATATTATTATTTGTTGTTATATTATATTATTATTTATTCTCTCATCTTAAACTTGACATTTTCCCAACTCCAACCACTGTTCTAAGCAGCCAAACTGAATGGGGTAAAAGCGGAAGTCGCATCGTCAGGCACGAGAGAACCGCTCGAGAGGGGCAGGAAATATGTGAGTGGCAAAAGGGGCGTCATTTGAGGCGACTGAGGCGGATGTTGGCAAAAAAAAAAGAAAGTTTGGGGCGCAGCTTAAAAGTTATTAGCGTTTTTGGGAAACGCAGAGAGCAGAATCAGAGGCCGACGCATCTACGCAGGCAACTAGAAAGCACTTATAGCTTGGTGTGTATGTGTGAGCTGCGTGTGCACTCAGAAAAATATCCGATCAACTCTCTTAAGCTTAAATTAAATATAATTATCAGGAAATACATTAATAAAAAATTAAATTAAACCTAATAAGTTTTTTTTATAAAAAAATAGGTGAATTTTCCTAGTTTTTAAGCAGTTATTAATGGAAGTTTTATAAAACAATAATGATTAACTGCTTTAAGAATATACTGTTAACTAATTTCTGTTTTTCCTTGTGTACAACTTAGGTGGGCATCCGAAAAATGCCATCGCACCCCGGGGAGTGAGGTGTTTGGGGGGCGTGGCTTGGCCCTGGAATTCATATTTGTGTTTGAGGCTTAGTACGTTATTAAGTTGTTACGTTTGGCCTGCTACAAGCGGCAACAGCAACAGCAACAGCACCATTGGCACCAGGCAAACTCAGCGGGAGCAGGCGGTAGCTGCGGGTTTGGGGCAGGATTCCCGTGCCCGTGCCCGTTCCCGTTCCCGTTCCCCTGAGTGGTTTGGTTCTGGGGAGCAGTCGTCGTCGCGTGGGCACCGCGCTCAAGTCTCAAAGGTATTGCGTGATATTTCAATTTGTTTTTAGTTGTAAGTGGCTTAAAATGATTTAATAACTCATCAAGGGATTTGCTTGTTGTTAGGTATTTACTTTAGTTTTCGTTACCGCTGCCTGCCAGCCGCCAATTCCCATTTTCCGACTACTATTTGCGCGGGCTTACCTCGGGGTCTGGCGGAGTCTAGAGTATAGAGTCTAGAGTTGGGGGCCTGGGATTTGGTTTTTGGGTTTTGCGTTAGCTATTTTTGGTTCTCCTGGTTTTTCGGCTTGGGCTTGAGAGCCTGCGCCCGGATCGACTTATGGCATGCGAAAGTTTTTAAGTAGTTTTGTCGTTTCATATTAACGAAGTTTCGTATTAGTTTTTGCGCTTTTTCACCATCATTAATACAAATAACAAACTAAACTCGGAATATTTGCGGATGGCTTGGGTTTTTCGGCGCAGCCAAATATGTATTTTCAACGCCCCCGTAACCTCAGAAAAACCCCGGAAAACTCCTCCCCCTCAGCGTGATGTTTGCCGTTATAATGAGCAAAATGTATTATGCATGTTAGTATTTGTGTGTGTACAAGTATGTGTGCCTGTGTGCCTGTGAGTGTGCACATAGTTTTGCGGCAGCTGTGTAAATATTTTAAATGCCGCTTTAGACCTAAATGCACCCCAGGGACTCCACTCCCCGCCGCCTGCCATTTTCCATTTCCATTCTCTTTTGCCTCCCCGCATTTTCCACGGAAATATGTTCACTCATACATACGCAGGGAAATAGCTGTGTATCTTCATGCATTGTTTGTCTATGGTTTTTTTTTTTTTTAAGGGGTATATTGTATTTGCCTGGATTTATTTTACTACCGAAAATTGGGGAAAATTTGAAACAGCTTTTCAATTCAAATGTTTTTACAACTTCAGCCTATAACCATAAAGTTGAATGGAAAACTCCTTAAACTTGGAGGTTCCATATAGGGCATTAAAGTGAAATGAAAATTTACAAAGGAGTAATTTTAAAAATAAAAGTGTTTTTTTTTTAGATTCTTTACATTTATATTAAAAGCAACAGGGCTTTTGAAATAGTTATTTAAACAAATAATGAATGCAATTTAGTGTGCAAAACTTTTTAAAGCGTTTAAAAAATCAATAATTTTATATTAGAAAAAAAAAAAAATTTTTATATTAGAAGAAAGTATTTTCGTTTTAATGAGAATGATGATAATAAATACATTTTGAAATGCCGAAGGACTTGTTGCCAGATTTGTAAGCTTCTCTATCTCCAATACCAAATAAATAAATAAATTAATACATTTTTGTGTCCAGAATTCTTCAATTATATTTAAAAATTTAATAATTTAATAATAAATAAAAATATTTATCTCTCTTCTCTAAAATCCAGTACACACTTCGTAACTCTCTCTCAAATAAAAATTACATGATTTTCTTTCATAAAATTATCTCCATAATTTCCTCCTAACTCCGTCATGTCTCAACCATTTGTTAAGACTTAACCAAACTGAATTATAAAAAAGATTATAAAATAGACCGGTTATAACTGTGCACTTAACTTTTAACTGCTATCATTAAGGAGTTCAGGCCACCAGACAAATTAAATTAAAAACTTTTCGTCGACTAATAAAACTGTTAAAGATTCGCCAAAGTTTTTAGCAGAAGGTATTTTCTAGTCGAAAAAAGTGTGTGGAGTTCATGGCAACTTCTTGTTGTGTTTTGTATTTTATATTTCGTATTTTTCTTTCTGGCATGAACACAATATCCGTAACGGGGTGTTTGGCAAATTTAAAATGTGCACGAATTAAGCCAAATCAATTTCTGACCAACAAATTGTATAGGTTGTCCTGCGGGCAGGGGCACTGGAGAGTCCCTGTTCGGGAACCCTAACGGCTCCAGCTGCCCCACTCTACCTCCCAAACGCATTGTAACCAGTCACGTAGCACAAATGTATCGGGGGGGCTGGGCACCGGCAGTAAACTACTGACCAAAAGGCTGGACCAACACCGAAAGCAACACAAACAGATGGACAGACAGGAGAGGGGTCAGAAGGACTAACGGACAAACGGAGAGACGGACTAACGGACACAAGGACTCACGGACGGATGGACTCTTGGGAAAGCATTCCGTCCGACTTGCGGACCAAGTAGTTTCTGAGTGAGTGTGCGTGTGTGTGGGGTGCAACGTAAAATTTGACAAGTTGTGAAATTCCCTGGCAGCCACAGAGCGCAGAAAACAAAGTTTCTGGTATTCTTTGTATATTTCTATGCCAAAAATTCAATACGGCTAATTACCCCAGCAGCATCGCAGCCAACCGACCAACACTGCACAGTGGGCGGCAGTCCATTCATTCATCTATGTTTAATTGGCGCCTGGGAGTTCCAGTTGCGATATTTGTCGCTGGAGATGTCAAATATTCAATTAGTCGGGTAACTTTAACCGATCGATATTGATTCCATTTACGTTTTTTCATTTTATTTTTATTTTTTCATACCTCGAAACTTGGAGCGTTATCGATTGCAATTCAAATATCAATTACAAGCAGCTTTTTGAAATGCCAATTTCAATGACGGTTTCGTTGCTGACCCAATTTTCATAGAAATGGCTGCTCCTATTGACCATTGTGCGATCCCTTGACTTCTGGAAAACGTATCTATGTGAATGCCGGGTGGTATTTTGCACACTGAGGGGAAATATGGAAAATTTGGTGATACTGTAGAAATCTCTAGGGGTTTGAAATCTGACAAGGAGGTGTCTAAAAGTATGTAATAAAAATTTTGAAGTAAAAAATCCAGTGAAAATTGTAGTTTTGTAAATTGTTTATGAATAACAATATGTATGATGATTTAAGAAACAATTGAAAGGTATTAAAAGCCCATAGTTATTTTTTTTTTAAATAAATAATTCAAAATTTAAGAGTTAGAGTTGAATATTAAAGCAAAATTGTAATGAAAAATTAACAATCGATCCATTAAAATTATTGTTTTTTTAATTCAAAATTAGTGGATTGTTTCAAGCCCTTAAAATATATCTAAAGTTTGCTTACAAATTTTATTTCTAAGAAATAGCAAATATTGGTACCTAAAATTTGTATTGCATACTTTTAGACACATTTTGAAATGTTTTAAAAACTCTATTAATTTCTACCTTCCAAGAGTGGTGCATATTTTCTCTCCGTGACCGTGTGTCTGTGTGTTTAGTGTGCAAGTTTTGGTCGTCGTCTTCATTGTTGGCTGTCCTAGTCCTTCGTCCTTCGGCGTCGTCCCAAAAGTTTCTCCTTCATGTGCCTGCTGGCGGCATGTGTTCAAGAGTTAAGTTGTGTCGAGTGTGACAAAAGGGGCGGGTGGCGGCGGTTGGGTGTGTTTTGGGCTCCCAAGGAGGGGGTTTTGCGGTGTTCTTTGTGTGCTGACTGCACGAATTTAAAGCTGCCACACACTCTGCCAAACTGCTTTTTGACTTCTTCCAAAGGGGGCAAAGGCAGAGGCAGTGGCAGAGGCAGTGGCAGAGGCAGAGGCAAAGGCAAGGGCAGCCGTCGCCAAAGCCGTGGCAGTCAGCTAACCAGCTGATTACTTTGGCATTTGTTTGGGCAGAATGCGGTGAGTCCTGGCAGAAGGCTGGGCTGCTGCTGCTGCTGCTGCTGGGCGACGCCGTCATGCTTTATTTATTGGCCGGCTACGATGTCATAAAAGTCAGGCGAAAAATAACCTTTTCGGGGGATACCCCAATAACGGGCGACACATTAGCCGACACTCGGGGGCTGCGAGACAGCGACAATGACATCGCAAAGTGCCCTGTCATAATAATAATAGCAACAACAGCAACAGCAACACCGTGGCGGATCGCAGAGCCACAGCAACAACAAGAACCATAACAATTAAGCTATATCAAATTGAAAAAGTTACTTTTTGTCTCGCAACCTGTCATTACCAATGGGCATATAAAAAAAAAAGGCTGCGGGGGGTGTCTAGCTGCCAAATGATGATTAAGCAAAATGCGCCCTGATGCGAGCATTATAGATCAAAGATATGTCCACAGAAAGAAAAGGAGGGATAAGTCAATAAGTTGATATAAGAAATATTTACATTATAAACAAATCATATATCATAAAAAGTTGTGGTATTTATTTTAGTTGTGTTTCTTAAATATCTTATAAGATACACATTTAGGTATTAAATAAATTCTTATTTTTTAAGATCTAAAATAAATAGTATCTTTTTTTTAAGATCAAATGAGTATATTAGTCTTGGAAATTATTTAGAATTAGTGTATTTTTTTAAATTGTTTTTGTTGACTTGTTTTTTAAAGACTTATAAATATAAGTTACATAATTTAAATTAATTGTATTATATCTATTTTTGTTAAAGAAATTCAATGAACTCCTGAACAATCAGATCAAAATTATGAATTTATTTTTTTTTAATAAAAAAAAAAATATGTTGACTTTTGAAAGTTTAAGTACTTATGTTTATTTGGGGATTATAAATAATTTAATTACAATAATATTATAAATAATAAAGTTTATTTCTTAGTCATTAACTACAGTTCTATTTTATCGTAATTCAATTAAAAATTTTTTTTTTTAATTACTTTTTCTTCCTAATTTCCTTAACTTAAATGCAAATTTTTTTCTTTCTCTGTAACACCCATAAACATATTCACATTTATGCCTCCACAATGGCTCAGCTTTTAGCCCGTGTTTTATGAGCTGGTAAACCGTAAATCAACACTAATTAAATAAAAAAATTGCTGCGCCATGGAAGTGGAATGAGGTAATTGACTCGCTCTCTTAGTTCGTTTACCAATATTAATACAAAACTTTCTCATTAAGTGTCATAATACGGTCGACAAATGGCAAACACCAACTTTTTGTCGAGCCAAAGTCGAGGCGAGAGAGAGCGTTCCCGCTCCCTTTCTCTTCCGTTTCGTCCTGATTTCTCTCCCTCCAGGACTCTACCACCGTCTCGGTAGAGGTCCTGAAACAAATATGTTTTTAATAAAGCGCATGAGTTGCATGCAACGTTTGCGATTGCCGCACTAATGAAAGAGTTAATTGAATTTTGTGCGCGTGTGTCCACAAAGAATTGGTTGCCATGCTCTCCTCCGACTGCCAATACGATTATAATTATTAATTAAATTTGTATTGTGTTTCACTTGCTGTATGGTGTTGTTTTCCTTTAAACTTATCACCGATTCTGAGAAGTGAGTGTCAAAAAATACAAAAGGAATGCGACGAGTGGTCAAAGATTAATTGAACGGTTAATTAAAGATTGGTGAAAATAAAACAACGCAATTAAATACATTTTCTGAAATACATTTTCTTATACATTCCCAGGGAAAGAAACATTGCTAGTTAAATCCTCTTCCCAATTACTACGATTCCATTAAAGCTTTAGAATTTCCTAGAAGATCTGTCCCCGGCTAACAATGTGCAACTTTAAGCCCCTACTTTGTTCAACTACAGATGGGGTTCGGTTCACATCTTCGCAGAATTCAATGAACAGAATAGGTTCATTGATTATACAATGCTCAAGGGTTTAACTGGCTCACATTTGCACTCGTTGTCCTTCTGGCCAAGTGGAGAAGTGGAAGCTGAAGCCGCCTGCCTGGCTGGCACGTCATTGAAGACGTCTTTCCCTTTGAAAGTGGACGAGTGTAGTCAAGGATTTGGTCTTATTATTCAGAAGAGGACCGGCTTGACCATTTCCTGGGCCGAAAATCGCTTCTAAGAAGCCAAGAAGGCGGCTGACCAGTTAGTTGCCCGCCTGCCTTTCTCGGTGGCCCTTTTATCATTAGTTTCTATTTGAGTTAAGCTCTGGCCGGGCATTTAATTAACTCAACTCAAAGTTTGAATTTGACTTGCGTAAATTAATACATTGGCCATGTTATTGCCCTCCTGTTGAACTTGGGGGACCGCAACTATGCCGTTGTACCATCCTTTATCCCAGTACCCATTCCCGATATTTGGTATCTTTTGGATGAGCTGTGCTTTTTGTGGGGGGGGGGGGGGGAAATTTCCCA
>VNJS01017705.1:294199-391969 GCA_008042575.1 Drosophila watanabei | reverse complement strand
TTGGGGTGGGGTTTTTTGGGGGGGGGGGGGGGGGGGAAACTTCACTTACCACCACCATCAGCGAGAACCCTTATCAAGTTTTGCCTGTGCCTGTGCCGGTGCCACTAGCACAGCTAACTTTGCTTATAAATTTCATTCGAGTCATTTGTTGACACACAGATACTCACCCATACGAGTGAAACGCACAATACTACGGAAAAGTCGAAAGTCGCGAGTCGCGGAAATCGCGAAAAGTTGCTGAAGTTATCTAGGCGACGCAATTTCTCGTTCTCGTTCTCGTTCTATTTCTCGTCCCGCTGCCTTTGTTTATAGTTCGCCTTTGTATCCACAAGTTTCGCCCCGAATGTGCAAATAGAATTAAAATGCGACGGAGAACGGAACTAACCCAATTCTGATTTCTCATTGCGGGGTGCTTTTTCTAACGTGATTACTGTAAGAATTGTTACTTTTATTGGGGATATTGGTCAGTTAAAAGACATGCCCTTAATGCTTTTGTAGTTTATTTTTGGTTGGAATACATAACACATTTTTTTCCATTTAAATTATTTGTTAAATATTTTCTCAGATCAACTTATTTCCTGCAAACTTTATTTTAGTTGGAATATATACCTCTTTTCCCATATAAATATCTTCCATATCTTTTTAAATCCCTGCAAACAGTTCACATCCCAGCTCCCCATAATATTTTTACTATGAAATACTGTCATTCAATATTTGTAAAAAATTGGAGCCCCTTAGACTTGTTTCTACGCTCCTTAATCGTTGAGTAAAATTTAAAAACTCAACATTTGAGTCGAAATCGTCAAGCAGCTTCTAAAAAACTGCATAAAGTATTTACAGCTTGGGTAGCAATTAGTCGAGTAACCCTTTGACATTGCTGCACACTTTATCCCTTGCTCCCGGGCACTTGTTAATCGGGGATAAAGAACTCGACGACACCCACAACAGCGGGCCATGACTTTCCTATATGACAAATATATTCATTTCATACTCGTTCAAAGGCAACAAATCGCGTGACACGCTGACAGCGGTACTTGCCCCCTCTGGTTGTAGCTGTTTTTTTTTTTGCTCCCCTCTTGCAGCGCTTGTCGAGAGTGTGGAGAGTGTAAAACTCAACTATTGTCTTCATTTTTCTTGCAAATCATGCAAGGCAATCTAAAATGTTGACACATTGGCAAACACACAAACTCACACACAAGGCGCCGTTGACACGGGGCCCATCGACACATCCTCGCCTGCCTATATATATGTACATATAGTATAAAAAGGGGAGTGAATACTGTGAGCAAGAATGTAGCTATAAAAATAAAGATTGAAGCTAAAATACAAAATAAAAGAGAGAAAATAAAAACATCCGGCGCCCTTTGCCCATGTCACTCAAGTTCAAGGTTCGCACGCTGTCGGTTAAGGTTACGCTTTTTTGTATTATCGCTGAATTGTCACAAGTCTGCGCTTTGTCTCGCAAAGAGCGCTTTGAAAAATTACAATAATTGTTATTTACGCATATCTGAACATGAAATGTGTCAATTGGCAACCAACGAGCTAGCAAAGAATGGGCCAACATGGCGTACGCGTAATGTGTGAAAAGGGACACAAGGTCTGCCAGTCAGTCAGCCAAATGAGAGAGAGAGAGTAGAAGAGTCGGGTATTTTCAACGAATATCAGACAAATGCTGTCATGCCTTCATAATTCGGTTCATAAAACGATTTCGGGTATAAGCATTCACAGAAGTGTCTTCGCATATCTTCAGTCTCGCCGGTCAAGCCGCAAAGTCAGCCCACAAGATTTATTCGTAGCTTGTAATCCGATTGAATAGGTTAAATAATATCAAATACTTATGGGCAATATAAATCCGATTTCAAAAAGAGCATTCTGGCTTCGTGTTGAATCAGTTTTTTTTCTTTTCCTGTTTTCGTTTTGTGGCAACACCACATTGATTGCCTTGCCTAATGCGTCTCATTTGTTAGAACATTTTTGTCTTCGCCCTCTGGAACCTCAATAGGTTCTTTTTTCATGGGTTAACACGTTTTTTTTCTACACTAAAAAAATTAATTTAGGAATTAAATTTTAGACTTTAAGAAAGCTTTACTGTAAAGTAAACACATTGCTAAAGTTATCAAACAAATATTTAAAACAAAGACATTGCTAATGCTATCAATAACATCCTTCAAATAAATAATAATTTGTTATTTCGACTTAACTTTATATCTTTTAAAATATTCGTAAATAGTAAAGGTTGAAGTACCTTCCTTTAAATAAGAAATTAATTTAAGTTGTGCTTAAGGCTTTGTTAGATATATATTTTCTATATACATATATATTGTATTGATTGAGTGATTTAAATTCTGCCAATTTTGAGCTAAATTCATAGCATTTGACTCCGCGTAGCTTCAATCATTTTTTCCTCCCTCCGTCACTTAATTTTTTTACAAGCTTTTTGTATTAAACAATTTCCATTGGCCTCAATTAGCGGGCTTTAAAACAAACGTCAATGGTGTCGGCATTAAATTGAAGTCGGACTTATCCATATATAAATAGGAAACATCACCGGCCCTTTGACTGGCAGTTGTGTGAAGAGCATTGACGCGGTTTGTCGATTGAATTAAATATAAATATCATATTTTCATCGTTGAATTAAATATTTAAATATTTAAATATGCGTCGGGATCGAGTGTTGCCGCTGGCGCAGCCAATGTTGCTGCTGTGGCCGCTGATGTTGCTGTTGCTGCTGCCATTGATGTTGCTGCCGGGCACGCACTTGAGTGGCGCAGTGGCGGCAACGGCGGCGGTGGCTGCGTCGTCTGTTGACAAGGATGTGGCACCAGTTGGCGATGTAAAAACGGATTTGCTGTCATTGAAGCAGGAAATTGGCGGCTCTGCGGTGCGGCAGGGTAAAGTGCGGAATCTGCTTCCGGAACACCAGCGGCAGCAGCAGCAGCGGCGACGTCGGCGTGGCATCTTCTTTAGCGGTGGCTTCACGGGGTTCCCCTTCGCCGGCTGGAGTGGTGGTTACTCCTGGTCATTTCCCGGCTACCCCTACAACTACTTTGGTTCCACGCCAGGCTATTATGGCTATGGTAGCGGCTACTATCCCGGTTACCTGGGCTATCAGAAAATTATCATCGGCTAATGCGGCACTCGGGAGCTGAGAAAAATAACGCCGGAAAAATCATTCAATGTGAGATTATAAATAATGCGCAGGAAGGACCCGGGACCCGTTCGCAATTTGTTACTTTACACTGAAAATTTAACTAGTCAAGGAAGGCAAATATTAATTGACTAGAGAACTTTACAATTTAAAGTTTAATCCTCTAACAAATACTGTTAATGTGGCAATTAAATAATAAGAAAACGAAAACGTTTTTTGTTTTGCAAAAATAAGGTTAAAAGTCTAAGATATGATTAAAGTGAATTAATATTTTATATTCCAATAACATATTGATAAATAATAATATTTTCTCTTAATTTAAATAAAATGTATATACAATTTAAAAGTAGTTAATATAATATAATGCAAACTGTACGGTATATGCTTCTACAATTTTATTTACAAATATTTTACGAAACATTTTTGTCAGAACTTGTTAGCTTTTATTTATTTAATTTTACTCTTAACCCTTGATTTAGTTTTATTCCTAATTTACTTTCTCCTCGTGTACTTATTGTGTACTTGTGGCGATCGTTGTTGCTGCTTTTAAATTAATTTGCCGGACATAAAAAGTTGAGCTAAGTTGGGGCCGGGACCAGCGCAAAAGAACAACATGAAATTGCACAATTTATATTCATTTTTGTTAAGGTCGGTTGTTTTTTTTTTGTTTTTGTTTTGTGAGGGGAGAAGCACAGATTTTGCATAAATCATTTCACAGCCACCGAAATGAAACGCGTAACATAATTTTTAACCCTTGATAATTTTTTATGACAAGCATTTTCGTTATATTTTCCCTTCTGTCTGCGGGCCGTCGTCGTCGCCGGGCATCGGTGCTCTGTGGGCCGCAGTGAAATGCAAATAAAGCGGATCAAAAGTTTGCTGTTAAAAGAAGATTAATTGCAATTTGGTGGCAAGACCTGAAACATTTCGTGACCCCCCGCTCACCCACCACCATCACCACGATTGGTGCTACCAGCCTCGGTTGGTAATTAAATATTTTTAAGCTGTAAATGGTTTCCATTTGCGTGATGCTGTTCTTATTTTGTATTTGCAATCAATAAAATTCATTAAACGCGTACTCTGCCAGAACAACGAAAACAACAGGAGAAACAACAGCAACTTTAACAACAACAAGAGCAATGCAGACAAACACAAAAGGGGGGCACAGAGGGGCAACAAAAACAATGGCAACCATTTTGGCCGTAGTCTTAGTTTCAATTGCCACTCGGCAGTTGTAAATTGTTCCACTATAAGTGCTGGGCCGCAATTGTTGCTGTTCCGCAAGTGGCTATTGTTTATTCATTCATTCATTCATTCATTCACTCCGCTTTATAATCATTTTATTGCCGAGGTATGCTGGTTTTTTAATCAATTTACATAATTTATGTATTTTTTATGGACCCAACTCCCAAGCGGTTTGCTTTTCGGTTTGTGAATTGTTAAAGAATCGTTATGTTTTCCCGTTTTGATAGTTGATCTGCTGTAATATTGAATTATCCTTACATAAGCAATTGTCACATTGCAAATCATTAATAATTAATTATTGATTCAACAGCAGGATAAGCGTCAGCAACAGTGACTTTTGTTGTTTAATCAAGGGTTCAATTTTTTTCGTATTAATTACAATATTTTAAACAGCAAGCAAACACTTTGACTTTAATCTTTAAAGTTTAAAGATTTTCAACTGGAATCAATGAGAGCTTTGAGTTGTTTTTTAATTATTATAATTTTTGGTTAACTTTAGATATTAATTCTGGATTTAAAAAAAATTAGAATACATTAATTTTTACCAAGATAAATATAATAAATAAAAGTTATTTTTAAATATGTAATAAATAATTTTCTTAGCCATATTTCTCATTCAATTAGTTTCTTTTATTTAATAAACTACATTCTGTTTTAATAGAGGTAGTTAAATATTATTTTATTAATATAATTATTTTTAGAGTGTAAAAAATCATAAAAAAACTATAGTTTTACTTAAACCTAATTTTTGAATAAAAGTTCTGAGCTGCTTAATGAGCTTTTTAAGGCATTCCAACTATATGATTAACTATTTGAGCAATTAATAGCTCACACGTGTCTCTCCGGTTACGGCCCACACTCATGTCTAGGTACCATCCTTAACCCTTTTTTTGTGTCTTGGACCCACCTGTAATTAATAGTTTCCGACTGACCATTTTTTATTGTGAAGGGAAGGAAGGATGGGCCAGGGAAATAACGGCTATCCGCGAAACGAGGAGGCGGTCCAAATTGAGGGTATTCGAAATTTTAATAGAGCTGTCAGTTGGCCACTGGCACTTCCACTTTTCCACTTTTCCGGATGGGCGGACCGACCTCCAGCCGGTCGCCATCCGTCCGTCCAATCAGTCATCCGGGTAGCTGCCTACTCTCCGGCCCGGGCACTTGTGCCCATTGTGCTGGCTTTTCATAATTGAAACGAGGTCAAAACCAGCGAACCTCATTAAAAATTGAATTGTTTAATTTTCATTTGATTTAATTAAGTTATTTGTTGGTCAATTAACCTTTTTTCCACTGTCCACTGTTGTTCCGTTTGCCATTGTTGTTGTCTGACATATCAATACGATGTATATTGTTGTAAATATATAGTAAATATGTGCACATAACTATGTATGTACATGTGTCGGATGCAGTTGTTTGTGCTGACATTATATTGTTTTTGTTGTGACGATTGCCCTTGTCGGAGGTGGGAAGATTTTTAATGCCTACTTGCAATTATGTGCTGTGCGAGCGGCGTCAATGTGTTGAAATTTTATTAATTAAAAATACTTTTCAATTAAAGTTAATGCGCTCAGCATTTATGTAATTCTATGTGTAAATACGTTGTAAACCCTTGAAACAACGCATTATGAAAATACGTGGGGCAGCCAATTTAAGGATTTTATATGCCAAGCCACACGAGCCTTTCAATCAGCATCAACACTTGCAATGTTTTATATTAAAATGTTAATATATTTCCAATAATTTCAATTTCATCCAATCATTTACTTTAAGAATATATTTTTATTTAAATTTAAATTTTTCTTTAGGTATTCTCAAAGAAAAACTCACACTTTTTGTACCATTTCTCTTTCTTTCTTTTGAGTTCTTCTTCAACTCTTCATTGTCAAAGGGTTGAGGGCAAAAAACCACTAGGATGTCAAGTGTGTAAAGACTATTTTTTTAGCCCTTTGTTATGGCCTCAGTTATTTT
Organism: Drosophila watanabei; assembly: GCA_008042575.1. NCBI lineage: Eukaryota > Metazoa > Arthropoda > Insecta > Diptera > Drosophilidae > Drosophila > Drosophila watanabei. The sequence goes on along the minus strand of VNJS01017705.1, from coordinate 385,608 downwards.
TTACTTAGCACTTAGCGAGAGGCTTAAACTGCGACTTAACTCCGGCCAACATCCGGCAATGAAATCGGCTCAGAGTCAGAGTCTGGTGTCTGGAGTCAGGAGTCCGTAGTCCGGAGTCCGGAGCCCGAAGTCCGGAGAGTCTGAAGTCTATCTCATTATGCTCAAATGCACTTGCAATGGCTGGGAGCTCTGAGCTCTGAGCTGCTCACAGAGCGATAAACAATATTCATGATTATGAAAACTTGTGCGGCATTCGCCTTCGCACTTCAAATCTGTGAAAACGAGGGCGGATTGCAGAGATCAAGGGTGAGAATGAAGAAGTTTTAATTTAAATCCTTTTCCTCATCCTTTGTTTCATCCAAGTGCTGGCAAGTGCTATGGAATAAAGCCTTGTGAATATATAATACAGGAGGGATTGTTCATATTGTTAGTTGAACAATGAATTGTATTAATGGTAAGTATCTAAGAATTATAAAAAGAGTTTGCTATTTAACAGTCTATGTTAATTTCATTGTTTGAACATTAGAGCAATCATGAATTATACATTTAATCAAATCATATATTTAGTTATATAATCAGAGTACAGATTTTAACTAATTAAAAGTTAAAATTATACATTTGGAAAATTCCCCAGCGTTTCCGTGTTATTCAGCTTAAACTTTCAGAATAGCTTCCAAAGCATCTCCACACACACCACAACTCACAGCCGCTGTCATTTTAGCTTCAATTGTCGGAATCCCAGAATCCGAGAATCCTGCAATCCAAGAATCCAAGAATCCGTTTACCTTTCCAATACGCTTGGAGCTACCCTCCTTGGGCTGGCCAGAGTTTGCCTTTGGAGCAACTCCATTAAGCGAACGCACTGGGTGGGCTTCGAATAATCCAGAGCTGGCTATTTCCTCATCCAAAGGCTCCAGGCAATGACCACAGAGATACGGATACATCTGCAGATACGAGGCAGGCATGTGGATGTGTACATATATTTTGGCAAAGCATCGAGTCCATGCCGCAGAGGCCAACTGAAATGAAGTGTCATTGTGACTGAGCCCCGGCAACTGCAGCTGCAGCAGCAGCAGCAGCAGCAGCAGTGGCAGCATCGGCAGCAGGGGAACTAGCAGCAGTGCTGCAGCCAGTGCACAGCATCCAAAAGGATCCAAAGGACCCCAAGGACTCGCGCCGTGCCCAGGCGACACATTTACACGCACTGCTGCAGCCGCAGCGCTGCCTCACGTACTCGGCATTGTGACAAATGGATTTTCGCATGAAATCCCCAGGATTTCTTCAAGTGTAATTGCGCACGCTAAAAGCGAATGCGAATGCGGATGCATTTGGCGGCATCCCTTTCCCAAAAAAAAAAGTTTGGAATGTTCTATAGTTCAGAGTTCCAACTACTATATACCCATTGAAATTGTAAGATAATATATATTTTCGGTTTTCGCAACGTTTGATATTATTTTCACTCAATATGTGATTTTTATTTGTGTATTAATATAGTTTAATGGTAATTTATTGAATATGAAAATATCTCGTCGCCTTTATTCATCGTATTAACTTGTTGCGTTCTTTTTTTTCATCCTAACTCGTTGTCTCCACTCGTACTATTAACTCGTAGTATTAACTCGTAGTCTTAACTCGTATTGTTAACTCGTCGGCTTAACTCGTTTTCTTCATTCGTCGTCTTTAGTCATCGTATTTACTAGTAGTCTTGAGTTGTCGGTCTAAGCCTACAGTCTAAACTCGTTTTCTTAACTCGTTTTCATCAGTCGTAGTCTTATTTCGCCCTTCTTACTTGTCGTTTTTACCCGTGCCCTTTTGTTCGCCATCCTTACTAGTTGCCTTAACTCGTTGGTATTTACTGCTCGTTATCTTATCGTCCCTACTCGTCTTTTTGCTCAGAACCTAACCGACCGTACTCGCTGCTTTGCTTTCTCGTCCGTTTGTCATAAATCGAATATACTACTAGTAAGTAGTGGGTAGAAAAATGTGGATTTGAGTCCACTAAACGAGCATTTAATTTCATGCACTTGCGAACGTTTATTGCTCTCGCAGGATAATTTTCCAGTGCCTTTTCGGGATACTTTTTTGTATCCAGCACGGCTGCAGTATGATCACCCAGGTGAGCCGGAGTTGACTCAGCCATGGCAAAACGGCACACGGAATGCACAACGTGGATTCAGCCAGCATATAACACAGCAGGTTCTCGCTGCAGGATGTGGATAGCACCATAGCCAACTCCTGGATCAGCTGCAGAAGTGCGGTAATATCCCAGAGATAGCTGAGTTTTAGAGTAGGGGGGCAGGCTTTGAAGAAGTCTAGTCCATCGATCCTGGATAGTTGCAGATAGTTGGCGATTGAAGGAGTCAAAGACAAAGGACAACTCCGAAGCTGGAAATTTGAAATGCAAACTTTGCCTTTGGCGCGTGCTTTTTCCACCGATTGACTTCTCTACTCGACTCCACGTTTTTGTTTTCGAATTCGCCGGGCTTTGACAAATTTTTGTAGTATAGCCAAGCTACTTGGCAAAGGTGTCGTTCGTTGTCGTTTTACTTTTTCCACAGACCTTCAGCTGCTGCTGCTGCTGTTGCTGTTGCTGCATCGTAAAAGTACAAAAAAAGTACAAAGTTTATATTGCCAAACATTACCAAACAGGGGGGCGACATTACGGGCAACCCTCAGCCCCACTCTCTGTGTTTGGGCCACCCCAACAAATCACGCCCAGGCTATTTGCAGTGAATTGAAATTGATCAATTTGGGTAGTTAGGGGAATTGTTTGGCTTTATGTACGCTGCTGGCAGCTTTAATGGATGAATTCGCTTATGCCATCGGGACTCTGCCGAAATGGGTAAATTGAGGTTGCCACTCGGGGAACTGGATCCGACGGAATGCCAAATCTATATGTATCCATGCCATATAGCAAGAGGAGCTGAGAGCAGCTAAGAGAGTGGAGTGATGCCCTCAAATCGAATTAACGTTTGCCCTGCGGGACACGTCTGTTTTTGGTGGGGAAAATCAACCAAATAATTCAGCCAAGTTGCTTGCAATTTGACAGGCGAATTTATGAAAACAAAAAAACCAGATGAAGGCAAAGCTTTCGTTACATCACAAAAAAATGATGGAAAATTATGATGGACGGGTTTTTAATTAATTAAAAATTGAGCTTCTATATTTAGGATATCAGCGTAGGCAAGAACAATGCATAAATAGAGCCGGCTAACATACCTGATTCCGGGTTCTTGGCCCTCAGGCTGATGGCATTTCAGTTTGCAGTTGAATGCATTTAAGCCCCGAAACTGCAGTCTTTCAGCAAGCAGCTTACTGCCTGTTTCGGTCCTCCTCCTCTTGCTCTTGGCCATTTTTAAATCCCTGCATCTCAATTTCCCACTGTCCACTGCCTTGTCTTTGTGCTCATCTGTCCTGTCCCCACTGCATTATTTCCAATTGCTCCTCAGCTGGACAAAAAAAAAAAACAAAGTACAACAAAAAACTGAAGGAAGAAATGGTGTTGGAAAAAAGAAAAGTACGGATGTGCGGAAGTACGGAAGGGGAAAATCTGCCTAATTCAAAGGCAACGTCTAAGCGGGGGGCGGGGCAGTGCTTACAAGGCAAATCTGCGAACGGAACGAAAAGAAAGTGGAAAGTGTAATGACAAAAACCCGGATTAAGAATGTGCCGCATACAAGTTGCACACTTGCGCCTTTTCTTCATGATGTCCTCCTGCTCCTTTTACACAAAGAGTTTGAGTTAGGGTGGACCTAGGAATCAATGGGAGTTTTTTTAACTTATTTATTGCATTTATTAATAAGTAGTTTAAAGTAGTTTTTAATTTTTCCAGATTTTTACTTTGCATTTTCATTAAATAATACATTATTATTTAAAAGAACTTTTTAGGAACTGCAAAAAAATTTAAAGACTAATTAAATAATATATATAAATAGTCATTTATTATATTTCTTAACTTACCTAATGTTTATTATAATACAAATTTATTTGACAAATAAACTAAAGGAAGTAAGTTCCTGTAAACTAATATACAAGCAATATTTCTTCTTCTCCATTTTCCAGCATTATCTTTCCTGCTCAGTGTAGATTGTGTCCTATTCCTCTCGCATTCTGTTGCCATCTCTTCATACTATATATAAATATATAGCGAGGAATGTATATTTTAAGCAAGGCTTATCTTATCAAGCGACATAAAAGACGCCTTTCAGCGAGAGCGTCTAGCTACAATTGTAGTGGCACCGATTCAGGCTCCCGGTCCGGTTTCAGATTCAGATTCCGATTCGGTTTCTGTTTCAGACTGGGATTGGGATTCGTATTCGGATTCAGGGACGGATTCGTTTGCTTTGGCACTGCCACCAGCAGCAGCAGCAGCAGGAGGAGCAGATCTAGGGCCAGATTCCGACTCGGATTCGGATTCGGATCCATGAGGCGGCTCCTTGTCCGCAGGGCAATGCACACAGCTGGACATTCATTACAAAAACGGAAACACTCGCACAATGACAGAAGATAAATGGACCTGCACTTGTACGTGTGTCTCCTGCTCTCAATCCATCCCCAATACCACCCTCTCAACCCAGTCCCCAGTGAGTACCAGTATTTGTATGTGTGTGTGGTTTTTATTTAGTCGCTTGTTTTATACCAACATCTAACGAAAAAAAAGTAAAAAAAAATAGTGGAAGCAAAATCTTTGATGGTGGAAAATGGAAACAGCTTATACTTTTCCTTTTTCCGTACACATACAACTACTACAACCAATGCTGGTGCTGCTTTTAGTTTAGATTTTTAATCTGTGCATAGCTTTTTGTTGCCTTTTGTTTTATCAGCTAGCAAAATCGGCAACAGCAAACACCGAACAACCAACCAACCAAGAGCAAGAGCGCTTCATATTCATTTGGTTTTTTGTACCATATTTGGATGCACGTAACAAAATATATATTATTTGCCAATCAATTTGGGTAAATCTAAGATCAATTTCGGATTGATAAGGAATTTGAAAATTTAGTAACAAAAGGATATTAAGGAAATAGGAGACAACGTAGTCCACTAGTTGTAAATTAAATTTAAGAATTTCTACTCACTTCTCTGTGGAAATTCTTGAATTAATTTCTTTAGAAACAAAGCAAAAATATATCCAGAATTTATACATTTTTTTTTAACAAAGTTAAATTGCTAATAATTTTAATTCAAGTGCATTCGCTTGGCTCTGATGCTGATGCCACTTTTTGTATGCTTGTCTTTTTTGATTGAGATATTTATTATGGACATTTTTTAGCTACTCGTGTATACCTAGCTCCCATACCAATTTCAGCATCGCCTTTTGCCCCAATTTCAATTTAAAACTTTAACCATTTGTTTTGCCAAGAGAGCAAATTTATCAGCTATTTTTACGCCATTTTTGGGGGCCAGCCCGCAACGGAGCGTTGCATTCATCAAAAAATTTTATTCCGGCGCGCTTCTAACTTGGCGGTTTTTTATAAGCGCACTTTATGTCAAAACCACAGCGACACCAACACACGCATATACACACACAGAGAGGATAAATACCAGTGAAAAAATGCTAGATGCACCACTAAAAGGAATGCGAAAAAATATTTATTTCCTCCCCACGAAAAACCCCAAAAAAATTCTCCTCTTCTATAAAGACCACTACTGCTCCCTCTGTCCGGCGACAAAAGACAAAAGCAAAGCACACCAAACATCAGCCAAACCCGGTCAAAACCCAGCCAAACCAGAACTCAAACTAACCAAGCGCAAAAAAAAAAACTAAAAAAAAAAAATGAAGTATAAAAAATTGAAAACAAACTGTCAAGCAAGTGAAATAAATTAACAAAATGGCGCCATAAAGCTAACATATGAGCGAATACTTGATTTTTGCAGCAGCTCCTTTCCCATATAAATTTCAGAGATGAGCTCAGTGCAACGCGCAGCTTTTTCCTTTCTTCGCCACTAACTTTTCTATTATTTAGACATATATGCCAGTGACAGAGTTAGAAAGACAAAGCCAAGTAACTTGAAAGTTTATATAATAATAAAGCCTCGGCGAACTAGATACCGTGCAAGGAAAGATCCTTAAAATGACGATGTCATTCCCACCAAGAATGCGAATCTCTGGCTAATAAGACATAAGGGGAATTGTCACATTAAAGACAGAAGCAAATTAAACTTAGTTTTTACCTTCTCAATGGCACTCGAAAGTTTTCTGTGAGGTTTCTCATTAATTAAAAGAGAGCATCAAGTACAATTCAACAAGAAAGAGTAAAGGCAGGCATGCATGCAGGCAGGCACTTATTTTATTTCTGTGGCTCTTGCATTTTGCAGCAGCAGCGAGTAATTGAGCAGGTTAAATGTCGATTTCAAGTCGGTTTTACTGAATTAATGCTCTTTAGAAATAAGTAATACTTAGGGTTTTGTTAAAAAATGCGTCCATTTTTACTTAAAAGGAATTTAGGATTGATCTTTAAGATGGTTTTTAAAGCAAGAAAACTAATGAACTAATTATTTAAACAAAACGAAACTATAGAAAAATTTTAAATCGCAGAGAAAAAGGCATTTCTTTAATTAATTTGCTTTTGAAGCCAATTCGAATTTAAATGATGAATTGAAGGAATATAATGATGAATTTAGTGTTAAAATGAATCAAAAATAAATCGTAAATGAATTGAAAAGGTTTAAAGAGTAATGAGAACGGCAGAAAATAAATAAATAAAAATTCAAATTTACAAACAACCTTTTGAGGCAAAAACTATATATTTTAATATTAAATAATTTTCAAATATCTTTTAAATAAATATGTCTCATTTGTCTTATTTTTATTTAATCGTAGTTCTTTACATATTTCAAGAATTTAAATTAAAAAGTTGTTTGTAACGTATTCATTTTGATTTAAGCAACTTGTAGGAATAAGCTATATTTTCATCTTTTTAAAGCCTTTAAACCTATTTATAAAATATTTTAAAGTTTAATAATTTTAATGAATTTATTCAAATTATCAATTGTATTGCAAAGGGACACCGTAATATGAAATAGCCTCCCATAAAAAGTCTGCATTGCCTCGACATACCCTTTAACTTCCTGAATGCCCAAGTGCCATCTCAACAATGTTGCATTTTGGCTTAACTTTAACGTTCGCCAACTAAACAAAAGTAACTACTATGTTTTTTTTCTCTTTTTTATTTTAACTTTTTGGCCGTCGAACGTTTCATGCGACATATGAGCCGCATGTCACAGCGGCGGCAACAGCACCAACAATAACCAATGACTTCAATTTTGTTGATTGGAGTCGCACGAGCTTGTCTGTTGGCCTGGCCTGGCCAATACCAATACCAAAGCCAATACCCAGGCACTGGCACTGGCACAGTCACAGGACCAGGACCAGACCCCGACTCCCTATGGCTGGCCAAAAAAGGGGACTTTTTCGATGGCAGAAAGCTTATGGTATGTGAATGCAATTGCCAATGTGCCGGCGTGCAAAGTATGCCCAAATGCATTTTAAAACATTGTTTTGGCTACGCTTTTTGCCACATGGCATCAGCTGCGCGCTGTGAGCACCGCCAACACCAGGCAGGCCATGCAGCCAGCAGGCCATGTTGTTCCTGGCAACACACACACATGCACACACACACATGTACGCACTCGCGCACACACAAAAGCCAATGCCAAACAGATAAGAGCGCGTATTTTATTTGCATACTTTTAGGCTGACTTTGCGAGCGGACTGCGGCAGTGGCGGCGTTTGGAAAGCCATTTGCCAGCAGAAATGCGACGTTCGTTGACAAAAGAACGAAAGAAAAAGGCATCACAGAATACGTGAAAAAATAGCGTAAAAACGTCGGCTAAAAAATTGCCAGAAATTGCAAAAACAACACTCGCACACACAAGCACACACAAAGGGAAAACTGGGGGGAGGGGGAAAACTGAAGGGGGTCGAGAAAATATGTGAAATGCGAACTTTTACAAAGATTGACAAGTGGCGACTGGCCCGTTTAAAATGTCAAATACGTATACTGTTGCCGAGACTTTTCATGGAAAACCAAGAGTTGGCTGAAGGGGCTGGGGCTGGGGCTGGGGGGAGGGGTCTGGGAAAAGTGCTGAGGGGGGGTTTCGTGCCGCTGGTTTTCGCCAGCGATTTTTGTTTTGTTGATGTTTTGATTTGTGCGTGCGTGCAAATGTTTGCACTCGCGCGTTTTTGTTTTTGTTTGCTTTTGTTTTCTTTTTCGGGGTTTTGTGCTTTGGACAAACCACCAACTAGCCAGGGCGCCTCCACCCCGTCCACTCTCCTACCCCTCCTGCTCCTGCTTCGGCTCTTCCAACCATTGAGGCACTCGAAAAGCCCCCTAGCTTTGCCGCCTTTTTTTCCAGGCTGGGAATAAACTATAGCTCAGCCATATATACATATATTCCCACGTAGATATATATTTATTTTTTTGCCAGTTAAATTTTTCTAGCCCGCAGTCCCTTGCATTGCATTGCGGCACAAAAAAAGGGCTACAGTCAAAAATTAAACTAACATTTATGTGGTTTAACATCGTGTTCCCCAAAGCTACATTTTTATATAGAAAAATATAACGAATACGGGAGACTTTTGTATTTTATTTAAATAAAAAACATTAAATTTCTGTTATACAAATTTAAACTATTTACTTAAGAAATATATTCCCTAAAGGTGGTTCTTATAATTATGCAGATTTTTTGGTTAAAACAAATTTTCAAATATTATTACATTGACATTTATTTTCTGAGTTATAAATTCCAGAAAAAGCTGTTAAATATATTTTTAAAAATTTCTGAGAACTCCTATTTGTTATTCATTTATTCCAGTGTATGTGTAAAGTTGTTGTTTTTATTTCCTTTGCCGACGGGTGGTGTGTGCGTGTGTGTCTGCTCATCAAAATGGAAACTGTGCAACGTGCACTAAGTGTGACTGATAGTGTGGTGAGTTAGTTGATTCTTTTTTATGCCTCGCAGCCCAAAAATTTCCCGGGGCCCCAGTCTGACAGTTGCAAATCATCAGAAATTTAAATTGACTTAAATTGTTTATTTTTTGTGTCGGCTCCTGTTTTTTTTATGTGCTGGTTTTTGCCGTGATTTTGCCGTGCAGGACTCGCTTCCTGTCCGCTGTTATTTATGAAAATAATAGATATGCAAATTAATTTGACTCTGACTCTGCGATAACAAAAACCATTGATAAAACTAGCAATTACACTCTGGCACACTCTGGTCCTTTTAAAGGATAACCCACGTACATACACCGACCAGGGTAATTTAAGGCTCCAATTAGCTGACCCAAAATATATATATGCTGCACATAACATAGCGGCGACTTCATTTGTTCATTGTGTATGGCTTTATCTATGGCAAAGGCCTGCGGACAGTCTCCACGCTCGATTGAGTATTAAGGCAAATCTGTGCACTGTAAAAACCTAAGAAAATGGATGAAATTTAAAGGAAAATAAATATTATAAATATATATTGGAGTCCTCTAGATGCACAGATTGATCATTTCTTAAAAAGAGCAGCTTGAGAATGTAATAAAGAAATATGATCAATTAGTTAAAATGTTATATGATTCTGGTGATCAATTTGAGTTTAATCAAAGATTTCTTTTATATTTTAATTATTTAAAATGTATTTATAATCAAACAATAAAACATATAATTATTTTAAGAGATGAACGGATGTATGGTTCTATGTTCCCATTTATACTTGCTTTTTAAATTACATCAAATTATTTTTTATGGTGTTCTTTTTTATATATGTCTACTTCCTTATATCGTGTGCAAGTCTGTGTAATTTGGCTCCTTCCCTCTTGGTCCTTTTCTATTCGGTTTTGCTTTGATTTCGGGCAAATAATAAAATATACAATTGTAGTAGAAATATGTCAGTAAAATTCACAAAATTCACGTTTCGCATCTCCTGCTGTGGTCTGTTTCCGACCCCCTTCTCGTCCTCAAACCCAGTGTCTGTCTTTTCCATTGTCTCTGGTTGTGCTCGTCTGTGTGTGTGTGTGTGTGATTTTTATTTTTGTGGCTTTTGCGCGCATTGCTCTTTGTTTTTATGTATAAATCATTTATTGTTTTTATGTACGACGTTGCGAGAGCTGCCTCGATGGCTGCCTCGATGGTTGGGTGGATGGCTGGCTGGCTGAATGCCAAATATGAGTGCCTGTGTCTGACATTAATTGGCAGTGATTGAGGGATTTTTGTATGCTCCCTCCATTTCTCTGGTTGTATGTGTGCGATGCTTGTGTGTGTGTGTGTGGGTGTATGTATTGTCTTGGCTACGTGCGCCTTTATGAAATATTAATTGGCCTTTCATAGGGCTCTCTCCTCTGCTCCCAAACGTGCCACGGCGGCCCATAACCTGCTCAATGTCAGCACAGCGGAAGGCCAATACCAATACCAATACCAAATATCAATACGACACAGTATTGGCCAACTCCGCTGGCGACCTACGATTTGCACAATAAGGTGAAACAATAAAAGCGACAGATAGACCCCGAACACGATTTTGGCTGCAAATTGAATCTGCTTTTCATGGGAAAACCCCAGGAAGAGAGCCAAGTAATAAGGCAGAAAATTATTATGCCAGTTAATTTTTATTCAACGGTTGAAAGCTTGTAATGTAAACAACAGCAACTTAAAATTAAACGTCAAAGGTTTTCTTTATATTTTATATAATCCGTTCAAGCATTTCTTTGAATTTTAAACATAATTGTAATTAGTTTTTCAAAGTGAAAATTACAAGTGCTTTGTACTTGGATAGTTTTCTTCCATTTACCCATTCAATACTTATTTGTACGCTGCCATGAACTAATGAGCCCTACTTGTATGCCACTTCATTAGCAATTCAATTTTCAAGATGTCACATCTTTCGCGGGGCTCTGAAATAGTTTCAAAGCTAAATTAAAACAACATTTTAATACACTTAACGGCTTTAGCCTTGCAGATCCACTTAGATTGCTTGGAAGTCACTAACCTCGATGTGGAAAATCCAGTTGCTCTGCTCTCGGCTTTCCGCGGCGAACAAAGCTGACGACTTAACCTTGAAGTTGTCGTCGGGATTGCTTCTGCACTCGTTCGAGTATATTTTCACCATTTTCCTCACCAGCCTCCACCCACAATTTCCATGGCTGATGCTGAAGCTGATGCTGCTGGAGAAAGCTTGGGCGCCGGTTTCTGCACCAGCAGCTGCGCTTTGCGTGTTGCCAAAAGGGCTTTTTGCGTTTAATTAAAAATATAGAGAAATGCAAGTGTATGAGTATGTTTTGCGGCTGGCGTCTTTGGCCCTGGCCATGCAATTGAAATGTTGCTTGCTTATTGCTTTCGCCTGACAAAGCACTGGAACTATAACCTAGAAATAAACCTAAAACTCTAAACCAATTAAACAAAGGTTTCATAATTATCAACTAAACTTTAGCTCATTTCAAGCTTTCTTTCTACAAAAAGATCATCTGAAAAAAGCATATCCTGATTATCCCTCTTTTCCTGTTTTTCTCGGTGCACTTATATTCCTTGTTGAATGCGCTACAGTGCGTATTCGTGATTTTGCACGCCTCAAGAGTGTAGAGGAGAACACGAAAGCGAAATTTGGCTGTTAGCTCCTGGCACCCGCGCCTTTTGTGCGGAATTGAATCTTATATTAAAGATGGTGCAAGGCGGCAAGGCTGACGACTGCCAAGGATTCGCATCCGCATTCGCACTCACACTCGCATTCCCATCCCTGACTGTGTGCGCGAGTCAAAATAATAACAGCGCGTTGCCAACAAAGGCAGCGCACAATAACCAAGGCAACAGCTGCTGCAGCTCTCGGCCAACAACAATCAGGCTCCGGCAACTCCTGGCCCCGTTGTTGTTGCCGCTCCAAGCGGAAACTCAAAGCGCGTAAACCGGAAACGGCTGTTTAATGGCGTCGCTGCGCATGCAAAGGCCCGCTACCGCTACCGCTCCCGCGTACAAGCCCAAACCCAGGGCCCAAACCCAACCTAACCAAACCAATAGAAACAGCAGCAACAGCAATAGAAACGGCAGCCAGGGAAATGAAATTTAATTCATCGCAAACAAACAGAACGAGCCTGCACTCGTAGTACTGCACAAAATGTAATTAAAATTTTCTATTTCAATTCGCCTAACCTTTTCAGCGACCTCTGGCCAGGTTAGAGCTGGTTTGGTATTAAATTACACTAGTTTACCGAAACGAAATATGTTACAACATTTACTGTTTGTGTTCAATTAGGATTTGATTTGGCTTTTAATACTTGCTAACTAAATTTGTTACCCAAATATATCTTTATTAAATTTTATTTTTCTAAAAGTAAATAAAAATATTTTCAAACGATATTATATTTTTGGTAACAAATATTTCCAAAATTACGTAAAAATTGTTGAAATAACAAATAAATTACAAAGAGAAGAGGTAAACGTAAACTGAAGTCTCAAAAAAAAGGTTGGCTTTTGCAGGCCAGTGTGCTGTGCGGCCGCCATTGTTTCCGGCTCTAATTAAAGTGATAGATATGGCCGAGCGGAAATCCCTCTCGATTTGGTTGGTTGGAGGGAGTCCTGTGATGGATTTAGGGATTTGCATTTAATTCCATTTGATAATTCTAGCAGCAAGTCATTCTTCATTCTTCAGTTTTGCTTTAAAGCCAAACGAAATGCCGAAAGGCTTTGGCGCTCTGCTCAGTTTACCATCTTTGCGTAAGGATGCCATAATTTCTGTGTCTCTATCCTTGTGCGCTTTTTACCATTACTGCGGGTGTGTCGTCTGTCGTCCTTCGACATTCAGCCACTTTCCCTCCGGCCTTGTCAATCAGCAGCGGGCTTAGACCAGTCGAAAATGCACGCGTTGGCATATTAGATTGCCATTACTGCTTGTCAAGGATTATGTGTCTTAATTTCGTGTTAAAGGATTTACGCTGCCCTCCGCACTCCGCCCGCCATTTGCCATTGGGGATTCTCAGCTATGGGGGGGGGGGATGGTATGTTTTCCCTTTTTCTCCCATTTTCTCTCATTTTCTCTCATTTTCGTTCGTTACACTTTTTGTCAGCTTAATGCTCGCCCGCTTATCAAAGCAGCCAATCATCAATGCTGTATCGCATTGCCATTTCGGGAGCTGCTTGCCAAGCGGAGCTAATAAACTTGACAGCAGTTCCTGTCTTCCTGTTTTTTACATTGTGAGAAAAAAATATAATAGCATAATATAATAGAATATAAAAAAATGGAATAAAAAGGAAAAATATATCAATATTTTTAACTCATTATAAGAAAGTGATGTAAAAATGACAACCATTAAAAATAAAAATGAATTGTAAGGCTTTTGTTTTGCTCTATTTTAAAAATAAAACAATATTTTATTTTAAATATATTTATATAATTGATAATTTTCGTGATTTGGAGTTTAATAATTAGCCAGTTTTACTATTAAATTATAAATTGTTAGTTAGCTAGTTGCCCTTCGTATTTTAGCATAAGTTAATATTTATCATATATTTTATTTCAATATTCATTCCATTTTGATTTTATTACTTTTATTGATATATTTATTCAAATAAAAATTTTTTGGTTCCTTTTTTCTATGTAAATATATTTTGGCAATATAATTAATCATAAATTTTATAAATTCTTTTATCATTGAAAAAGGTATTCAACTTATAAAACTTACAGCTAAAAAGGTTATTTTAGTTTAGGTTAGAGCAAACATTTCAATAAAAACAGAGGTAATAACTTTAAATATCTAAACTTGTAATTTTAAAACTTCTATTTAAAACTCTTCTCTAATTATTAAAAGTTTTTTTAATAAAACTTTAATAATTACCTGCCTAAATAGTTTAACTTTCAGCGAAAGAAAATCTTTACATCAAATATAACTTTAATATTTTACCATCTTTTAATCAACCAATTTTATACGAACTAATAAATATATCTTGCCGTGTTCTTTCCCATCCCTCGTTTGTCCCTTGGATTTGGTCTATTGGGAGATGAGCGGGTCAATAAACATTCGGTTTCGTCTCTGGGCCATGTTCTGTTTAATGCACATTTAAGGACGAAAAACTTGCTGGCTTGGCCGACATCCTGTCCGTGCCGATTCACACATTAATATTTCAAATTGTGGCATCGCCAGGGCAGTTGCATGGCTTTCCACTCGCTTCTTATTCTCGGACACTGCCTCGGTCTCGGTCTGCGACTCAAACTCTCGGACTCTCGGACTCATCAGGGCCCCGGAAAAATGTATTTCTGCTGTTGTCATGTCCGAAAGCTGATGAGCGAACTGTGTTTCGGCCAAGTTAGCCAAAAACGCACTGCCACCAATTCATCCCCTTGCCACTTACCTACCATCCTGCCCCTTGCCACAAACTGAACACCGAACTGTGTGAACAGTGAACACCGAACAGATTCGGAGACGAACTTCAAAAATCTTGTTTCAAGTTAAAAGCAAAGTAATAAAAACAGCAAATGGCTAACAGCAAGCTGCAAAAGTTTTGACAATTTTGAGTGTTTTACTTTTTTGTTTTCTCCTAATTTTGGGTTTGGTTTCGGTTTTTCAAATCTGACTTGTGTGTGATGTGGGAGTGTGGGCATCCATTTTTGTTTCTCTTGAATTTTTTGTTTGTTTTTTATTTTTATTTCGGTTTTGTTGGCTGACACTTTAATTGAGCCAGTGGAAAATATTGTGAACAGCAGCAGTTGACAGTAATATTTGTGTCCAATTTTGGTTTAAATAAAAGTTGCAAAGTGCAAACGGGGAGGGCTTAACGGAGGACTAATCGAAATGGAAACCAATAATTTGCTACATTGTGTGCAGGGGCGGGGGTGGGGTTAAATGGGCACTAGGGGGCGTGGCCGGATGGGTGGGTGGTCCGGTGGTAGATGAAACTAATTTCACATGCTGTGTTGTCTTTGTGGCTTCAGTTCATCGCTCATTGTCACATTGTCACATGCGGAATGAGGAGGACAGGACAGGACAGGACATTGCTGACTGTGGTTTCATTTCCATTCATTTGCCAACTGACATTTTGTGTATTTGAGCAGAAATTTTGATTTGTCTGCAACCGGAAATCCGCAAAATAAACTGCAAATATATTTGCATTGTGTGAGTCTGCTCATGGTGCCATTGCTATTGTTGCTGTTGTTGCTATTGCTGCTGGCTTAGCCCAAATGTTCGTCCTGCGAGCAGATGAGCTTAAAGTTCAGTGCAGCCGCAGCAAATTATCAAAGGCATTCCATAATCCTTCAATCTGTCAATAAATGCACCGACACACATTCACACAGAGAGAGAGAGAGAAAGGACAATGTAAATGCCGAATCAGCAAATCTTGAACCCACTCAACCCCGTCACTTTTCCTAATTCGCCCGCATCTCTATATTTGAGTTTGGTCTTAGAGCAACGCCTAATTTAAATTGTAATATGCATGAATTATTTGCCCTGCACAGCAAATTTGATTTAAAATTTTGCACCATTTTCCCCTTAGCACAGAAACAAATATGACTTCTGGAGAGTACTTAACGTAAACTTGGTTTGGCCTTAGATTTTGTTTGTCGGAATCTACGAAATTTTGCGGTAAATATTTGCCTTTCGCAAAACTTTACGTTCTGTATAATTGCCGAAAATGTGCGCATTTTCACATAGGAATTTTCGGCTGCCTAACGGTGAAATGAGCAGTGAAAAAGCCTCAACAGCTTTCCAAACTGCAAGTACCTAATGTTGTCTAGGGCCTCATCGAGCCAAAGCATCGAATCTGACAAGGATTAAAGACAACCTGGAGTGGCAGTTGGAGAGAGAGAGAGAGAGAGAGTACTTGATGTGAATGGCTAGTTTGGCATTGAGAGCTTTCAGTCAAAGCGAGTGGCAAATGCCAGGGAACAATCCCTGCCCCCTCATTGTGTTAAAATTCCTCACATATTTCATCATAACTGGGATTCATTCTCACCCCAGCTGGAGGACTTTGGTCATTTCCCTCGAGCAGCCAGAGCAGCAGGACGGACATTGGCGAAGGACATGACACAAAAAAAAAGGGGAATATGAAAATATGAGAGTGGGAAAATATGTTGCATACTTTTATGCTAATGCAAAATATGTCAATGTCAACTGTAACGTATACGCACCGTCGGCCGAGCAATTCATCATTAAAATCCCCACCACCACCACACCCTACCCTTACTCCTGTCCTATTTTTGGCCCCAAGGGGGAAAACCTTCGAGATAAGAAAAGCGAGCAGCTACCAGAACTCGGCCTCGACCATCGAAAATTGTCTTAAAGCCAAGGTGCGGTCCATTCCCAAAGTCACGCCAGGCCAGGCCAAAGCGTCCTGGCATTTCCTTTCGTCAGTCCTTCTTGTTTGCGAAATCGCCTGTAAAACTAGTTAAATATGCCCCTACGGCAATTCCAAGACATTCGGCCGCTCGGACTTCAAAGGTGACCCACACTCGTCCGGGGCTCGGCCACCTTAAAATTGAGTGAAAGCCACTCGACGCATTAGGGAAATGTGGAAACTTTGCTTTTTTCCGCCCTCAGTTTTCCTTCCTTTTCCCCGCCTGTGAACGTGTGTGTGTGTGTGTGTGCGGGCGCGTGGGTGTAAGCTTGTGCGCACGTGTGTATGAGTGCAGAGAAAGAAAATTTTATAGTTTGTGGTGAATTTTATAAGGCTTATAGAGATTCTGTCTGTATTTTGTTATTTATGTATTACAATTTAAACTTTATTTTATATAGAAATCTAAGAAAAAATAGCTTTAATTATCAATTAAATGTGTTTTCTTTTTAGTTTGGGGTTCTGCAATTAAAGTTTTTCTATTTATCTTTTGTATTTGGGATTCTGAAATTTAAGTTTTTGGATGATTGAGGAATGCTTTTTGTAATGCTCCAGAAATCTATAGGTTAAACCTTTAACAATGTGTCTAAAAGTATGCAATGATATTTTTGAAATACCAAATCCAGTGTATATTTGGTTTTTTAAGATAATACATATATATCTTAGTCCACTTATTAATACCATTTAAAGGTTTCTAAAAACTTTAGTGATTTCTGTTGCACACATTAAATATCGTAAATGTTAATAAAGGATTTTAAGAATTTAAAATTTATTAATTATAAAAACTTGACTCTTTCATCAATAAAAATTTGTGATCCATTAATGATTAATAATTATTAATTTAGGATAAATTAAAGGGTGAAACTTTTTTTAAAGGTGAAAACAAACACAACAAATAGTTTTCTCTTTTTTTTTTAGCGTGTGAATGTATTGTAATGGCTTTTGTATTAGTGTCAAAACACGTAAATTGTTGCGTGGCGCTTTGTTGCCTTCTCCCTTGGCTATCCGATTTTTCCCTCAGCTTTTCCCGTCCCTCCAACGAACCTCCCCTCCCTTCCCCCTCCCCCTTCAAATTGAGTGCGTGTGCGATTATGAAAGTGTGCGAAAATGGGGGGCGGTGACAGTGGGTGCGGCCGTGCGAATATGTTGTTCATTATAATCTGCTCATGTTGCTATTTTAGCTGTTTGTTGTTATTGCCGTATGTCCCAGCCGATGTCCTGGGTCCTTCAGTCCGTTCTCGATGTTGTTCACATGGCCGCTTGCATTGTTGTTGTATTGTAGTTGTTGTATCTGCCATTGTGGTTATTTTCATTGCTCTGCATTATTGTTGTTCTGCCGTGTTCGGTTGTTGCTGTTGTTGTTGTTGTCGCTTGTGTGTGTTTTCAACAAATACATAATTTTGTGGACATAAAATTGTCACATGTCGTTGAATTTTGATTTGATTTTATGCGTGCAAATTTATGCATGCGTTTACGTCTGCTTCGATCGCCTGCGGGGGCGGACAGAGGGACGGAGGGATGTTGGGCTGCCGGGGCAGTTAGGCTTCCTTGGGGTCAGGGGATTTCCCGGCCCGGGGTCCTGGGTGTGTGTTTAGCTGCACGCAGAGGCCGCAAAGCACATGGACAAACACACAAACACACACACATACACACACACACGGATGGACGGATGGACAAACAGGCGGACAAACGGACAAACAATCAGCCTGTTTGCTTGTTTGTATTTGCATGCTTTTTATGACTTTCCATAGCAAAAAATAGGAAGGCAAACAAATAATGAAAACGTATCTATCTATGAGCCCAGTAATAACTCCTGTTGTGCTGTTGTGCATTTGCATGCAATCGTTTCGGATTTCTGGCTTTCACAGCGCCAGCATTTGCTGTAAATTTACACAATGATTTATATTTGATATTTTAATTGCTATTGTTTATTGTGTCATTATTCTAACACTTCCGATTGCGGTTGATTAAATTTATTTGGGCTTAGATAAAACTCCAATGGCATGCCTGGACAGTCCGGGGGGTTAACCGCATTGGTTTTTGTGGACATAGCGGAGCTTTGCGCATAATTTATGCAGCGCAACAAAGAGCATAATAGATATGGCCTATAATCGCCATCCAGATTAACAGTGACGCCAAAAAGTTGGCCAACGCAAATATAAATAATATTATTCAACGAACCAAATGCCACAACAATGGCCAAATCAGTTGCCATGCAATTGGCCTTCGAGTGTGATTTTTATGGTTTTAGTTAAGGTAAATTTTTGGAAATTAGAGGTATTTCGGATTTATTGTTACAGGGAAAGTACGTTACAGTGTTTGCCATAAATAAAATAAATAAAAATTGAAGAAACACTAAATCTATAATAAAGTAAATTAGGTTACTAATTTAATTTTTAGTTAAATAATAATTTATTTAGAAGGAGCATTCCTTTTTTTAGAGTCTTCCCTGTACACTAGCTTTTCTATTTGCATATGAAGGATTTCATTTCTTTTTTATGTTATTTAACATTTACTCTTTGCAACCACAAATTCAAAATCAAATTCAATTTTGGTTATTTGCCCATTTTTGAGGCTTCCATTGTTGGCCGTATAAAAATTCGTTACAATTATTTATGAAAGCTTTAAGGCTTGAATCAAACGTAAAGGCTTAGAAGCCAGCTTAGCCGTTAAATTCATTTAATGGTCGTCTCACTCTTATCATTTATTAATTTAAGTTACTTGCTGAATCCTTGGAAAATCCTTGACTCAAAGTATTTTTAAAATTAAATCACTTGTTCTGATGCCGGCTTTTAGTGAACAGTGTAGTGGCTAACACATATAATGCCATATTTGACTTTGGCATTCACAAAAGCGTCGATTGGCTTAAGCTGTCGTCGCGGCGAGATATAGGCTATGGCTGTCCGCTTTGATTTTGGCTTATGTTTTGCGGAATATTGCGTATACGCCACCAGGCCAGAATTGCAAAGGAGAAGCTCGATCGACCACATAAGCACGTCGCTTTTGGTTGAAAAAAAAGAAATAAAAATGAAAACGTTTTATTGGCTCGTTTCGAACAAAGCGCAAAAATTAAATCATACAAATTATTCAAAACTTCGGGTCCGGGCATACAAATTGAATTCACATTTCGGACTTTTTCCCGCTCTACTTGACCAAAAAAAGGGTTGCCCATTGCCCGTTGCCGTGGCGCAACAAGACAATTTTACAGTTGCCTGGCAAAAAGGTAAGTCCAAGTTCGAGTCCACTGCCGACTTATGTAAGCCTTTTTATGAGCCAAACTCGTGCCATTGGCCATATGGTGGCTGGCCAGCCGGCTCTGGTCCCGCAGAGAACTGCGGAATATATATTCGATTGTTGGATGAAGGCCCTCGGGCCTCCGGCCAACGGGCTCTCTTTTTGTTCTCGTCCATAATAAATTCAGCCCATATAAAGGTGGCACCAGCTGGCCAGCGGGCCAACAAATAAAAAGGCTGTAAGGAAAACTCAACTAGAACAAAATAAGTAAGCACAATTTAATCGGAAGTTTGGCACAGGCGATACCCAATGGCATTGATTGTTGTTTCTTGCGATGCTACAACAAATTATTTTACCTTTTTGTGGGCTTAAAATTATAGCCAAAAATGTATTGGTATTTGAACAAGGCTTGGACTTGGCTGGAAACCAATTTTACTTACTAATTTGAGCAAGGTTTAAATAAATAGAATTATTTTAGCCAATCAACTAAACTTATGTCCGCAAAATCAAGTAAGGAAAGTTTGTCTAAAATATTACTTTATACTTTCCTTAAATACATTTAAAACTAAATAATTCAATTTCAGTGTTGATGAGTGGCCATATCGAATGACTGTGTCTTTGGCTCTGTCCTGATTAAGAAACTTTGCCTTACTTACCTTTTTGGCAACCACGAAGTCAATATGCCCTTGTGCCCAATGAGTAGGTTTTTGTGCAAAAACGTATAGAAACTGAATTGGCAAAGGGCAAGAAAAGCAAAATTCACAAAATTCAATTAAAGTTAAACCAAACAAGCTTGGAACAAATGCGTTTAGCCCTATCCTGTCCTGTCCAGAGACAGCAACAGGAAAGCAGGAAAACAGGGCAACAGGAAGCTTTGCCGCTTGTCAAAGGAGCGGTAACTGGACGGTTTGCTCCAACGGATGGATGTGGATGTGGATGTGGACGAGACGACGTTTCGATGGGAATGTGGATGTCGATGTGGATAGGATGGATGAATGGTTCGATGGGCGGACAGACGTAGACGATATAGATGGATGGCCATGCGTATGGGCTAGTCTTTTGGTTAGTTGACCCAATAGATGGATAGACGGCTGGTTGGATGGATGGATGGATGGATGACTGCGTCGCTGATGCTCCACTGCTGCTCCATTGGTGCTCCATGGCTGCTCCATGGCTGCTCCTGCCGGTCCACTGCTGTTTCCCTTTGGCTGCTAACAGGAAACGGAAGCTGCTAAAACAAACGCAGTGTTTAGTTTGTCCTTCCATCCGGCGCGCCGTGCTCTTGTATTTGTATTTGTATTTATTTGCCGCTCGTTCTTTTTTTTCCATTGGCCACTCGGCCAGAAGTTGCTGTCCCCGTTCCCGTTTTCTTTGTTGTTGTTGTTTTAGGCAAGAAATTCGATTTACTAGCTGATTGCTGTTAGCGCGCACAAAATGAAAAGGGAAATGGAATATTCAAGGTATCGACAGCAGGATGATGTGTAAAATTTTTGAGGTATTATAAAATATTATTGATTAAAAAATAATATAATAAAAATGTACATTGATTTGATCTTGATGAAATGAAAAGAATGTTTACTTTAATTTGTTAAAATAATTATAAGTAAATTTTATTAAATTATATACTATGAAATTAAACAAAACATATACTACAATTTTTAGTTCTTGCAAATTGGAGTTTTTAGAGTAGTCAAGTAACAGGTACGTAAAAAAGTCCACCTCACTTACCTCTACAAAAGCGACCTCACTGCAATAAACCAACTAAAAGGACCCCACAAAGCCCAACAAGCCTCCATTTTGTGCCAGGCTGCCAGGATGTGGCAGCATCCACGCAAAGTTGTGCGTAAATTTAAGCGACAAGGCTAGGCGTATGCTTCATTGATTTAAAGGGCGCATCGTAAATAAATAAAACGCCATAAAAGGTTCTCTCCCCGAGACCGGACACTGGACATTCTGGCATTGGCAGGCGTTAACCGAAAAAATGAACAAGCAACAAAAAAGACACAACAAAAAAAACACAACTGAAGAAGGAGCCAGGACAAATAAATAAATAGAAGCAAGACGAGGGCAGCAGACAATTAAATTTGTACAAATTGAGTGTAGAAATGTTGGCAGGCCAGCAGGCAGGCCAGCAGGCAGGCAGGCAAACGAACAACAGTCAGTAATAACAACAGCCGGCAAAAGATGCCAGTCGATAGCGCATTTTTATGGCAATTTAAAGCACTTCAACCAGGAAATGGAACACAGAGAATCGTGCAGGAGGAACGAGAACGAGCGCGAGGACGAGTGGCAGGACGAGACTTGGACGAGGGCGATGTGCAGACAGGCCCCGGGCAAATGATGCGCCCATTACGTGCACGTTGGCGAAATAGTTAATTTTATCGGCCGTTGAAGTAGAAATATACGAGTATACGTAATATACTCGTGGCCGGGGCCATCGGTGAGCTTGACTTCATAACCAACCACATCAAATAATATGGCCTGGCCGAAAAACTTACGCTCAATAAAGTAGCCGACTTGGAGGAACTAACTTCCATTGTACTTTGCGGCCAATAAGTGGGTGTGGTGTGGGAAAGTGCCAAGATGTGTAGGCAAGGAGGTTTGGTTTGGTTACGTTGGTGGCTGCTTTCTGCTTTCTGGCCAAGTTCAATAGATACAGCCGGCAGAGAACGTTCTCTGAACGAGTTTGCGAATGCAGCCAACTGAAGAGGTGCGCTCATCCGTTCATTTATTCATTCATTCAGTCATTCATTTTGAACCGTTCATTGGTTAGTCAGTCAGTTCGGCAGGCAAGGCAATCATTCAGCCAGCTTCGCGATTTTCCCTCCCTGCTGCCTGTCCCTTTCCCTGCATTTTCCCTCCTCAATTTCCCCTCCATTTGCCAGCCCGATTTTCATTTCCAATGCCAATGCCAGGCCACGTCCACGTCCACGTCCAAGTCCAGCTCTATCTGCTGTCGACCAGGAACAGCAGCAGCACTTTCAACTGACGATTCTATATACGCACGTGTACTTGAAGAAAAAGTTACTAAATTAAGGGGGACTTCAGGGTTAATATTTAGGTTTATTTCTAAGATTTTTGTAGACATGATATAAGTTAAGAATTTTAAAGATTTTTAGGAAAGCACAAGAAGATCTTGACGAGAAGAAGGATTGTCTTTGACATTCTATACTGATATTACTTAATTGAACACTTTTTATTTTTTATTCTTTATTTAATTCCTTATACTCTTTTTGTTTCAGTACACAGACGTACTATATGCGAGCATAAGCAGTCCCCAGTTAGCAATAGCGTTCGTCACTCGTTAACTGAATCGTGTTTGCCTTTCATTTCCATCTGGCAGTGCCCAGGATACGACAGTCGAAGGAGTGGGAGCCGAGTCCTAGCTCTAGAGCGGCTCCTCTTTGCTTTTTATTGTATATTGTTTCTTATGCGCTGTTTTATTTGCAACTTTGTGCAGATCGGCGGTAAAGGGAGCGGGGGCTCCAGCCTCCATCCTTGGCAAGGGATTGGCATTCATCCCACCCATTTTTTTTTTTTTTTTGTTGCCATCTTTTTCCTTTTTCTGATGCTCGTTCGTGCACGCGCTCGTTTTGGTCGCTCCAACCGTTACAGTTTCAATTCATTTCTAGCATATTTTCATTTGGAATTCATATTTTCTTAACAAAAGTTTTGTGGAAATATATATACGAATACATACTTTTTTTTGCCTCAACGTTCTGTCCCGGTCTGGGACGGGTGCAGGGAAACTTTTCATTCTCTGCATCAAATGAGGCAGAAAAAATTTATACAAAGGCAAACGTCAAGTTTGAATCACTCAAACGTAACGGACGAGAAATGAAAACGGAAGCTGCAACAAATGTTTAAATAAATATTAAAAAATAAAATGCTTGCCGAGGAGGGGATTGGAGGAGGACTTGAAAAAAAAAGGTAAATGGAAAAGTTAAAGGTAGCATCCGCTGGGAGGAGGCAGGAGGAGAAAGCTAGGGTGGAAACCTAAAGGAAAATGATGCTAATGAAATAAATCATATGGAAATATGCATAAATCAAATTTTTCCGGCGACAGCAGCAGCTATAGCAACAGCAATACACTTGCAATAAATTTAGGTTTTCGGATCGATTCGGAATAAGATTTAAGGACTAAGAGGAGGAATTATAAATTTAAGAATTAATAATAAATAATTTATGCTTTTATTCTTTGAAATAATATAGAAAAGTTTACTGAAAAGGAATGTAAGTGTAATAAAATTTAAAGGAAATATTCATTTGTAGTTTATTTTAATTAAAAAGATTAAAGGTTTTAAAAGTTTTGAACACTGATTTTAAACCTGCAACGAAATGCCAAATGCCAAATGATAATAAATATAAAATGCATATTTTTTAGGAGCACATAGTTAAAAAAATGTTGTCAATAGGAATGAAGGTTATTCATATATTTTATTTTATTCAAATAAAATATTAACAATTTTAGCTTTACATTTAGCAAGAAAATCAATTTTTATCCTTTTTAAAGTGTAAAATATTTTTGTGTTTAAGTGTAACCCTCTCACATTTTCTCAAAATGGAAATGTTTCTGGGTTCTCTGGGATTCATTTTCTGCGAGTGCAGGCTAGAGCTCGACTTTCATTGTGTAATGGCTGTGGCAAAAAGGAAATGATCGGTTAAAATAACAACGCATATCGATTTCCACACAATTGCAGCGTCGACGACAATTGCGAATAAATTGCTTGATTTGGCCAAATAACCAAATAAGCGAGCGCATCATCGCGCGCCAAAATGGCCATAATAACGGCTCACACAATGACTCCGCTCCGCTCTGCTCCACTCACGTTCACATTCAGTCCCGTGGCCCGGTACTCACACCCGTACTCATTGTCGCATCCTGTACGGGGATGTCGTGCGGCCTGACATGCCGTACTTTTCATACGGACCCGGACCCAGACCCGGACCCGGACCCGGATCCGTAGCCATAGCCCGTACAAATGTGGCTGAAAATTCATAAGAATTGCCACAAATATTCATATATGGACTGGCAACACGCACACGGGCCAATAAACGACATGGCATACACCCAATAAACGTCCCCCCATCTCCGGAACGGAGCCCCGGATCCCGGAACCCAGAAGCGGCGTACAATTGCACGGAAGTGTCATCGCCAAGTGTCGTCGAGGCAATAGGCATGTTGTCAGGCCAACTCCAGCCAGTCCTTCAGTCCCTCAGTTCGTCTGTCTGTCCGTCCGTCCGTCAGTCAGTCAGTCAGTCATGCCGTCATGCCATCATTCCGTCAGTCAGTCAGTCATACAGAAGCCGAGGCGACTCATCGACGATGTCGTCGTCGCTGCACAATGGTAATAATAATCAAATTGGAAATATTTCCATCACCTTCAATTTGGCTGGAAACCCCGTTGTGGTGTTTTGAAAATTACACGACGGGGCGTGTAATTTGAGGAATGCATATTTTTATGGCAGCCCTTAATGGATTGCATAAATAACATTTTATTGCAACACATTTTCATGTATTTAATTGATAAGTAATGACAAGATTTGAGTGGAGCAATGAAGTTGTATGGGTATTTAAGAGTTTAATAAGCTTCTTAAATATGAATTGCTACCTTAAATATTAAATTATATTTTACTCCAAATCAAAATATAAGAAAAGAAATTAAGATGAACGTAAGGGGTTTTGCTGTATAATATAAGTTTGTGAAATATTAAAAAAAAAGAATTTTAAAGCCTGAAAAAATTCCTTTAAAATTCTTTACCATAGTAGAAAGCTTAAAAACACTTTAATAACTTCATAAGCGATTTGTAATTTAAGTAAATAATATATATCAGCAAGCAAACATGAAAATAAATACCTCAAAAAAAAGCTTCCCTCAGCTTGAATATAATTCCCTGTAGTATTTAAATAATGCACAGAATGTGTGCCTTTTCTTTTAGAATATTTCACAGCCCTTAAAACATTCCAATGGCATACAAGTTAAATTTTAAATTAAATTAAATGTACACAAAACCAAAGTGCTTGGCTAACTTATGGAGTTATAAATAAGCGTGCAAATAGAATTGTCCTTACTCAGAAATGCTTTGCGTATGTTTATTCTTCAAAAGGATTCTATTCCCATTGTGCGGCGCTCTCTCTCTCTTTCTCTCACTCTCTTTGACGCGGTATATTTAATTTTAATATTCTTCTACACATTTAGCCCGACACCCTTGGCCAATTTGTGCAAACACGGCCAAGAACAAGTACGCTATGATATGTGTGCGCAAACGAGAATATTCCCATACACGGGGCGTATGTGTAATATATAGGTTCACACACACACAGCTAGGCGGCCTCGTGTGTGTGTCCTGGTGTGCCGTGTGTGTACATATTTTTTGCGGTAAATTGACATTTTTGGGCGGAACACCCAAAAAAAGTAAAATAAGCAAAAAGCCAACCCAACACAGAAACCGTTGGAAAAAAAGAAAGCAACTCATACACGCACACATACTTGCAGCAAATTCGAGACGCGTCACACATTGTAAAATCCTGCGGCATCGGTGTCCTTGAACGTGTCGCTGCCATGGCCCCGATCATCCTACCTCCCCCACGATACCCGATGCCGCCTCCTGCAACGACCCCGCTCTTTTTTGGCAGCCCAGCTTAGCGGCCGCCTCAAAGCCACAAAACGTCGACGGAGCAGCGGCTTTCTTCCAGCTCCACCTCCAGCCACATCTCCTGCTCCCTCGTCCCCTCTGTCGCTCCTTGCCATTTCCCGGCAGCGTCACGCTCGCCTGCCACAGGATGTCGTCCTGTCGGCTGGGGAAACTTTTCTGCGGCAGGCATGCTTTTAATATTGCAATTGGGTTAGCTCGAGAGAACGCAAAAATATGAAACCACCAGCAGCAGCAGCGGCACCAGTCCCACCATCGGTGCCAAAACCCCAGCATCAGCATTCAGCCTCAACTCAACTCAAAAGCCGATCCCCGAAAAGGGGAGCCAAACAATTGGAATTTCATACGTTAGCATTGATACCCACTTGGTCTTGCAGGGCAAAAAATACCATATAATAATGATTCCACCACCTGGTTTAAAATGTACTATTTAAACGGGAGAAAAAATTATATAAGCTGCTTAAAATTTTTTACGGTAAGACAACACGAGAAAGGGGCGATAGAAAATGCTTTATTTTCAAGTACACAAAAAAATTCTTTAATATGTAAGTCTTCAATTATGAGTTCATAAAGACATGAAGACACTGCTACTTAAAAAATAAAGATAAGAGGAATATTTACAGGCACTTTTTTATATTTCTTGCTCTTTAAATTCCATTTAATGTGCCTTTTTTAATTACTTAAATAATATTACTTCTTTTTATAATTAAATAGTAATATTTTATTAATGCTACTTAAAAAATAAGTATAACAAAAAATATTTACACTTATTTTTATTTTTTGCAATTTAAAGTCCATTTAAATTTATTTTTTATTATACTATTTTTTACTTTCACATTCGCATAGTATTTTTTTCTGCTATATTAATGTTTCATCAGTACTTCCTTCTTTTCCCTGTGTATCCTTGATCTAAGCCCACTCAGCTTTGGGCCCTCTCGCCTTTGCTTCGGCGTTGGCTTTTGAAGTCGCAGCCAAAAAGTCTGACATATAATGATGCGTTGTCAACCTTTTGCTTTGGCAGCGGCGGCGAATTTATGTATTTATCGTCACCCCAGCATTGGTGTTGTGGCTGTGCGGCTTTTGTTGCAAGCAGACCTGCGCCAAGGACACCAAAAGGACGCTAGTCACAAGGTCCTGGCTAAAAGGTTCATATCACCTTGAGTGTTTTGTATCTTGAGACTTTGACTGACTGTCGCACGGTTAGATGGCGCGCTTATATATGGATATGATATTTTGATGATGATGATATTTTGGCCAGACAAACCTTAGCTTCCCCTTCCACTCTTCCGCAGACTTTTCCCTAGATTTTTCCCCGATTTCCACCCGAATTACAGCCCCCGCACATTTTGCCAAAATCTATGTAAGCGGCTATTAAAATATACAGCTGTGTTGAAAATAATAAATAAAAAGTTTTGAAAGGAAAAAGAATTACTATTAAGTAACTTAGAGAAGTTTTAAGAAAATTATTTAAATTTTGAATTTTTAATTTATATATTTAAATATAATATCTTGTTCTTCTTAATTTTGTAACATAGGTTAACTTGAGCAAAATCCATTGTGTCTCCATTTTAAACATTTATTTTTCAGTCTTCGAGTTTAAGTTCCTTTTAGTACTGAATAAATGAAAAGTTGTTAATATATTAAAACCATATATATTAAAAGGACACATTTTATGAGTACTATTCAATTGAACGCTGCTGTCCGTATGTGAATGTGCGATTTTAATGTGGGACCGAAAAACGTTCGTTGATTTATTATGGCATGTGGCGTAGATTTCGTTTGTGATAAATATGCTTTCAAATTAATAACGCTCGCCTCATGAATAATTGGAGGCGAGTCCACGCGTGACATTTGTTGTTTAAGCAGATGCAACAACAAAAACAACAATAGCAATAAAACCAAGAACAGCAACAGTCAAATATTGAAAGCTCAGCCATGCCATCAAGTATTAAATTGGTCTGGCCGGGGTCTGGGATGTGTGCTCTGCTCGGCTCTGCTCTGCTGTGTTGTGTTGTGTTGTATTGTGTGTGTTGTGACCAGGTGTATGCGGCTTACTTAGCCTAAATCCAACTAGACACACACACACACACACACATACACACACAACACACACACACAGTGGGAACACCCCGGACACAGCGAGCATAACAAACATTTTTGCGCTGACTGTAAATAAACAAAAGCCAAAAAGTACAATGGCGGGAAATCCTGATGCGAATGTTCGAATATGGCAAACAGAGAGTCGCAGGACCTGCTGCAGTCCTGCAGTCCTGGCCACTGACTCCTGGCTAACGGTTGTAGGCCATATACCGCCCCACCGCCCCGTCACCCGCTGTGGCGCATTATTTATGCATTTCCATGGTCAACATATGTAGTATGTATGGAAGTGGTAGTAGTGTGTGCGAGTCGTTAGGTAGCTACCAAGTAGTTAGTCCTTTCCCCCGCCTGAATTTTCCCCCTTTCCTTCCGCCATTTCCCCCTCTCTCTCTCCCCATTCGAATGGGCTGCGGTTGTTGGCTGCGCCTAACATTTGTTGTAACTACCAGTGCATGGCATTGTTAGCGGTAAATTGCACTCATCTATATGTACTATTGGACCCCATACTCCACTCTCGTTGGGCCTGGTCAGCACTGAGAGGAAAATAGCACTAGATAAGGTAAAGTCGGGAAATTGGCCAATTAAAGGTTAGATAGGGAATATTTGAACCATTTTGATCGAAAAATGTTAGAGAAGCAGGGTTGCCGTTGCTTTTTTAAATAAAGAAAGCTTAAATATATTTGCTTATATTAAAAGTGTGCAGCTTTAAACATTGTTTTAAGTCAGAATACTAAAAGAGACTGTTGTATCTCACATTGCCTTCAGGAAAATGAACCAAAAAGTTACGCATAGCTTCACGTATTGCTTCACCGCATTTAATACAATATCTTAACATTCTATCAAAACTCCATAACTTTTTCTTTACTAATTCCAGAGAAGAGGTGTTGCAACACCTATATTGCAAATTTTTTCATTAAATCAAAAACAGTCTTAGAGAAAAATCTAGGCACTCCATTCCCAACAAATCTCTCTCAAACAGTTGCTTTAAAGCCCCAACCAAATTTATACAAATTTATTAAAGCGACAGTTTTAAGCCGATTTTGGCTCTGTTTTTCTACGTGTGTGGCTAGTGAGGCTCTCAAAATATCAGTGGAATAACAGCAAATAGTCCGCTTTGAGCATGCGACACTGTCAGCCGCAGCAGCAATAGCTGCAATAGCAGCAGTAGTTGCAGCAGCAGCAGCAGCAGTAGCAGCAGCAGCAGTAGCAGACGTTGGAAGCCGGCAGGCAATTCATTTTGTTACCTGGGAAAAATTGCATGGCATGGCATGGCATAGCCAGGGCTATGGCACACCGTCCAAATGCTGGAGTTCGGGACTCGGGATTGGGGATTGTGAATGCTATGTTGGGGTGGGGATTGGTATGGTCATGGGAGTACAGCAGCAGCAGGCCTCTAAGCTGGCGGACGTGTGCACACTATGTGATTTTTGTTTCCAACGATTTGCACAAGGACCTACGCCCGCTTCCTCCCTGGTATACCCGGGGCGGGGATCTCCTTCGATTCAGATGCGAGTCAGGTCAAGTCAAACCCAGTCCGGTTCAGTTTGGTTTGGTTCAGGCAATCACAGCAGTTTTAAGGCTCTACTCCTTGCAATCATTGCGCACAATAAACAAACGGATGACGAGCCTTTAACTGACTGGCCAACTGACTGGTTGACTGCCCGTCTGTCCTCCTGTGGAGGCAACTTGTTTAGCCGCATGGCCTGACCTGCAACTGACAGACTCACCTGTAAACAAGGGAGAGAGAGAAAGGAGAGCACATTCCGAAGGACCAAGAAAAAGGGAGTAAATTAAGCGCAGCATTTTTAATTAGTAACTGTTTGTGGGCACCGCAATTTCTTCGTTGGGCATCGTCTATTAACGAGCATCAGGAAAATATCTTGCGCCAATTTGCGAAAAGTCATCGAGAGACAGCTGTCTCGGACTTGGCCATCTCATTCTCTCTGTCTGTCTGCAATGATATGCAGTAAATTGCAGGCCCAGAAAACCCATAGCAAAACCCAGAAAAATCAAAAAAAAAAAGGAGAAGGAAGGAGAGTCTAGCTTTGGCTTTGGCTTTGGCTCCTGCTTGGGCTTTGGGGTCGCCTGCAGTGGCATGTGAAATGCTTGTCTGGCTTGTCCTACGCCCCACGTTTTTGGGGCTGGGCACATTTCGCAAACAACTGCGACTTTTCCTGGCCTATTCCTGTAGCTGTAGACCGCTATCGCCCACCTGTGGGCGGTAAAGTTGGCCAACGTTGCGTATGAGCAATGCACTGCAGTTCATTGTATGCCTACGTGTGGCATGTCGTAGTTTGCTGCTCCTGCAGCTCCTTTTGCTCTACCGCTGCTCCTCCGCTGCTCACTTTGCTGGTGCTCCACGTTTTCAGCTGGCGGCCCTAACAACCAGTTTGGCACTGCTGCAACCTGACCGCCATACCGTCACGCCCCCACCCGACGCCCCCTTTGGGCCCAAAAAATCACACAGCACAAAGCCAAAAGTAGAAACACACAAACAAATGGGGGCCCAGATGGAAACATGGAGCCCAGTGGTATGTGTGTCTGTGTGTGCTTCCAAAATTGAGACTTGGTCATTGGCATCAGAGATGGAACTTGGCGAGGCTTGAAGAGACATTATAGAGTGTATTAGTGACCGAAATTGAAGGCTGAAAATCCCATAAGGTAAGGATTTTTTTATTAAATTTTTGTTGATTATCAAGATTACAAAAGCAGGAAATTGATAATATTAAAGTAGGTTGAAAGATGGTAGCTTAGATCCTAATATTTTTACTGTGAGAAGCAGCATAAAACGCTTGACTTAAGCAGTTACTTTGCGTACGGCGATTTCAAATTAAACTTTGGCCTTTTTATGGATGGCAATCAAAAAGAGCAGGTGAAGGGCTGGGCAACATCAATTTGCCAGCTTGGCGGAATTTGGGTGTGTTGCTAAGGCACGATTTCGGCGTGACTAGATGGCGGCATCTCTATATGGACTAAGGGAATGGCTGGTGGAGGAGTCACTGGAGGGCATGTTGTTATGTCTATTGTTGTTCCACTTGTTGTTGTTGTTGTTGTTGTTGCTATTGCCATTGCTGTCGTTCTTCAGCCTCGACTGTCTCATCTCTCGTCTCAAGCGTGCGCTCAAACTGCATTTTAGGAAATTTCACCATTCAATTGCCATTCCCAGAACAAAAACGAGAAAACTGAAAAGCAGAAAAACAGAAAAATCGGACAGGACGAAGGACGAAGAACGAATGCAGGAGGAGGTAGCACGGGGCACACAACAAGCAGCAGGCAAAAACTAGTAAAAGGACAAGCGGAGCACTGCAATCGCATGCATGGGCTCAGCTCGGCTCGGCAATTCACCGCCTCCGGATACGCCCCCCGTAAACGCCCCCTGCCACGCCTGCCATTTTCAAATGCAATAACAAAAATTTTGCTCGTTTTTGATTTTTCAATGATTTTTTTTTTTGTCGAATGCCCATTGCACTGTGTGTGTGTGTTGTGCTGACTCTTTTAGTTTTATGCACGTCGACTGCACGAATTGGCAGCTTGTCTCTTCGGATGTCAGTCAGACAGCCAGGCAGCCAGGCTGTGCGTGTGTGTTGCTCCTGCTGAGCCTTTTGAGAAAAGTGCCATTTAAACTTAAATATAGACATTGGCAAATCGAAGGGGATAGAGAGATGGAGAGATGATCAACAGGGACCCTCCGATTTACGGCCATTTGCCAGTTGTTGATTGAGTGTTTCAATGAAATTATCAATTGTGCCAATTGTGCCAATTCACCTGACTCACCTTCGAATTGCATTTGGGCTCCGTTACCTGCCGTTACGATTGATGGTCTAAAACTGGTGTTGGCCGTATCCTAATTAAATGCTCTAGACAAATTAGCCAAATGGCTTTGTCGCTATGCCTGCTAATGGCCATACCAGCCACTAGGGGAGGAAGTCATGTGAAAAACTAAAATTGTTTTCGTATTAACATGCACACGGCCTAGTCGCATAATTAGTTGGCTGGGGATATTGCATAATGAAACTGCCATTGCAATGCAATTAAAAGCATATAAATTTTGTGATCCTCGCCGAAAATTATCATTATGCGCGCTCACCCTGCCTGCCATGCCGCATGGCGAATGCACACCAAATGGTTTTATATTGAAATTAAAGAAATATTAAATTGAATTTGCATAAAATACACATTAATGCACTTAATAATAAATCTGATAAAAGGCATCGACAGGGCGACAGAGGACAAAAGAGCGACCGGCGGAGCTGAGCCATTGCAGATGCGGCTCATTAACGTGAATAAATTAAACATTTTCCGTTGGCAAATTACAGACTTCACACCGACCGATGAGCCTCTGAGCCATTATATTGGACAACCTCAGTCGGTTTGGGGGAAGGTATTTAACGCTTCCGCTTATTCAAGCTCTTACCTATGGAAAATTGCGAAAAATTATACTTTACATATATTTACAGTTTATCAATGAGAATAAGTGGGGCTTCAGAAATAAGTTTTAATTTAAAGTGAACTGTGTGATGGTTATAAAAGGGGAATTTTCCCTGGAATATTTATTGTTAATTTATGATTATCCAAGCAAAACCTCACAACATAATCCTTCTTTCCACAAGAATATAATAAACAAAAACCGAATCACAAAATGTCAATGCAAATAATTTTCATTACTCAATTATTTGGTGGTCATCGGTGCGTATGATTAATAAATTGTATTAAAATCAAATATGTAGTACATGTCATTGAAATTACGTGTTCATTTCACAAATAAAACAATTGGATTACTAATGATAATAAGTTTATATACAAAAAAAGATAACTATTCAGGTCACTGAAACTGATCGGAGTTGACACTACCGAAAAGTGCAGGAATTAATTCTTTCATTCTTGAGCAAATGTTCATTTAAGTGGGAAATGGAAAAGGAGAGACAAAACAGGAATAATGCAGATACAAAGACCCAACAATCAATCGTCAGGACCAAAAGGATGCCGGATAAAAAGAGGATAAAAGGAGAACACAGCTAGTCCTGACAGAGAACAGTTGCGATAATTGTTCGTAGATGTTAACGAGACATTGAAAAAATCTCAACCGAAAGATAAATTCATTGGTAAATAAAGATAAAGGGATAAAAGGGAATGACACTTTGATTGGTGGAACTTTTAACACAAATTTAAATACAGTTATTTGTAAATTTAAAGAATATAATTCAAATATCACTAACTTAAGTTTTCATTTATATTTACTTCTCTACCAAACTCTAGTACAAAACCTATGGAAACAATGGAAGCCAACTGCTAAGTCAGAGCCACACACATCATTCGTTTCGGCAATCTCAATCTCAAGTACTTTCAATTCATTTAAAATGCTGCCATTGATACACTCTCTCTCGGAAAAAGGAAAGCTTTCCCTCACTTACGGGGCCAAATTCAGCAGTCGCATAATATTTTGAGAGCAAGGACTCCAAGGAGCAGGAGATAAGCAGCGGCAAAAAGAAACAACTCAAGGGGTGGCTTTGTTTTTCCGGCAATAAATCAAGTTGGCTTGCTGCTCCGTAGGTCTGGCCCCAAACCGAATGACAGCTTATTGGCTTTGGAATCATCCAATCCGATCCAATTGACGTTGACGTATATCACATTATCATGGCAGCAGCGGTAAAGTCATGACAATAAATGCTGCCATTGTACACGGTTCCAGGTATTTGAGGCACTTTAAACTGAATGTCAATAGGAGGCGTGGTCCAATGCCTCTTATTGTAATATATAGCGAATGAAAATGATAGCCAAGCCAGCCAGATTTATACCTTTTTGCTAGGCTTAACCAGGTGTGGCTAAGGCAGTTAATCAGAGAGCACTTCAATAAATAGGGAAAAGTCTTATTTGGAAATGTTATATAACCAGTTTTTGTGTTTAATTTATGTTAAGACTTAACCTGATTTAATTTCTAGTAAGAGAATAGGATTTAAACTTTAACTAAATCAGCTTTTATGTTTAATATATGCTAAAAATTACCTTCATTACATTTCTACTGAGTAAATACGACTTGAACATTAGCTAAAGTGTCACTAATGCACTTTGGGTATTTAAACCTCTTAAGACAGAATTTCCAAAGGAGTAATAATACACAAACTTCATTTAATCATTAGGCTTCTTCTCACATTTAACCAACAATGGTAAAGTTAATTAAGCAAATGATTTGGCAAAATTATTAATAAGCACTTACTGCCCATCCACTGCAGCATCAACTGGCCACAGATTCTAAGTCCTGACCTGGGATTTATGCCACTCCAAACTCATTTGGCATTCACCAATTGGCCAATCAGAGCCTAATTAACTGGCCAACTGGCCGTGAAGACGGCATTCAAATGGAATCAGATCGGTCTAAAATATGCAGAGCGCAATGTGTCAGGGTCAGAACCTGGTCTGTGTCCTCTGGCCTGAATTCCGAATCGGTCATGCCCGAGTGCCTATCAAATATTGTCAATAGGAGACACACCTGTCACACATCCGAGAAGCCTCCGTAATTCGTAATCGTCCGGCCACTGATGCTGCTGCTGCTGCTGCTGCTCTGCTGATGCCTGAATGCGTTTGAAATTGTCATCACTTGGTCCTGACAGGCTTAATTATTGAATCACCTGTTAATGGAAAAATCTTCGTGCTAATTATGCACGCATGCCGTTTGGCCTTAACACTCCGCCTCGCTCCTGGGCCGTTCCCAGGGCACTTAATTGATGGCGAGTGCTGCGAACAAAAGTTAATTCAATCATAAAAGCGGGCCATAACTATAAAAAAAAGATGTATAAAAAAATAAAACTCCCGCTTACCCATAATTCTGCATAAAGTAAATTGGGAAATGTATGATAAATGACAGGGCAACAGCACTGACTGGATGTGGGATGTGGGATGTGCAAGTGGAAGGAAAGAAAAATTGGTCGGTAGGAAAACCTTGTGAAATATTAATGCGCCGGGCATATAAATAAAATAAGTAGTAATTGTGGCTAGTGGAGGCTCCACTCAGCCGTTCTGGAGGGGATTGCCAGTGCTATCCGCTATCCGCTCACGGGCCCCTGTCGTCCGCTGGCCATGTCTTTGCACAAAAAGTTATGAAAATTGCATTTTAATCTGAAAACGAATTGTTTATTATTTCGCTGAGGTTTAAATTTGTTGAAATAATTGCATTGAGCGGGTGGCGGGTGACGGGGGACGGGGGCGCGGCTGGCGCTAGCGGGACTGTCGGGGCCGAGTGCAGTTCGGAGTGGTGGCGAATTGAGAGGAAACAGCAATGGAAACGGCAACAATCGGAGGCAGCCAGGACGAACGAGAACGATGGCCACAGGAATACACAACAATGCCATATATGAGCATACATACATACACGCACACATGCAGAACAATTGCCGGACAGGAGTGGCAGGGGAGGGGGGTGGTGCCAGGAGCCGGGGCTGTGGCAGTGGCAGGATCCTGGTTCAGTCCCAGGGACTTGCCCCGGCATTGGCGAACAAAGAACAGGGCAAAATTGTGCATGTAATCAGTTTCAAGTGTGTGCTGCAAGAGGGTTATTCGAGAAAGCCATTCCGTTGCCCCCAAACTCCACTTCGCTGCCCCATTTCCCATCCCGTATTTCCCATGGCCATTTTCCCAGCCCCCCTCCCCACCTCTTGGCCCCACACTGCTTGTCATCTGAAAAGTATGCAACGTTGTCGTCGTGGACGCGACTTTGTTGCTGTTGTTTTATTTCGCCTTTGCCGTGCTTGCCATCACATACCGCACATCCCGGCGGCAAAACCGGCCATTTTCGACAGGTAAAATCCAGGTGAAATGACTGGAAACTTTCAAATCCCACTAAATGTCTTTAGTTAATTAATTCAAAATAGAATTTTGCACTGGGAACAATGGAAATTGACTAAAGTATAAACTATACAGAGAGAAATTATAAAAATAAATGGAAAATATAAGTTTAACAGAAATATTAAAATCGTAATTTCCAAGTAATTGAAATTTGTGAGATATATCTTTCTATTACATTTTAAAGTAGTCTATATATTTATAAATTACTATTAAACTACTTAATATAACTTTGAAGTTACGAAATTAGTTGTGATAGCCGAAGAAACAAAATAAACTTAATTTAAATTATGTTTGTTTAGCTGAACATAAAAACCACAATGACATGAAAATATTAACCACTTATTACCATAATTTCCACGGTACAACCTATTCGATTCAATTGCCTTTTCAACACTTTCTTGCTTTTTGTGTTGCTGTTTTATGCGCAAAAATTGATTTTTATGCACTTTTCACTCACACCAAGGCACAGCGGCACACACACGGCAGCACTCTCACTGGCTGCCTTTCCATACACGTATGAATTATTGTTCATAAAGTATATTTTATGAAAGCAACGACTCACAGCAAATTATAAGGTATTAAGTGAGCATGGATGGCGCTCGCACGTATCCACCGTTTCCTGCAAATGTGTGTGTGTTGGCCCGACACTTCCTAGTGAAAAAAGAACAACAACAAAATACAAAGGCAGTGAAAAAATGTCATAAAATATGAGTGCACGCTTACCAAGCGCCGTAGTATTACAATAATTGCAAAATTGTGTAGGTGAAAGATTCTGAAAAAATGATTTCTCCTTAAGTTGCCTGGCAAATTGAGTAGTTACTCACACACAAGCACACACACACTGATTGCTAATGAAGGCGTTAAGCAAGTCCTGGGAGCTCCTCCCTCACTACTCTCTCCCTCCAAAGTTCTTAGGGAATTCCCGAGCACGGCCAGCCAATTACGGGAGCGCGGTTCTTGGGCTCGTTACGCAACGTGCTAAAAATCAAAACTCCATGAAATAAACCAATTTAAAAAGTTCAAAAACTAATTTTGCGCTTAGTTTGTCTGATAAAAGAAGACGACGACAACGACAACGATGGCGAAGACGAGAATGTTGGCATTGCATGCTCATACAAGAAGAAAAAATCCACCTTCCACTGGAGTAAGCCTCGAGTGTGTCACTGTAGTGGGGTGTGGAACGGGGATAAATCTAGCAGGAGGAGTATCTATCAGCTTACTAAATAAAAGAAAAAATATTTTAAATAAAAAAAAAACTAATAAATTAAGCAAGGCATACAATAGTTTATATGATTTCTTTATCCTCTATACTTAAGATACTTTAAATAGTGTTTTGAAGTCACTCTTAACTCATCTCTCCCCTTGGTATAATTTTCACATCCAGCATCTATGGAGGAGTGCTCTTGACCCGCCAAACCCCCTCCAGCTACGCCCCTGTGCGGCAAGTGAGAGACAGAGATGTCGCTGCAGCAGTTTGCTTTCGGGTTTAACACACAGCAAAACATGTAAAAGTTCTGGCGTTGTCAACGCCGCTGCTGCCAGGAGCGCATTTAAATATTTAAACGACAACACGTGTGAAAACATTGCCGATGCCATTGGGCTTTAACTCTCGTCTCTCTCACCTCTCTCGTCCCCCCATCTGGCAGATAGGTACGAAAACGAATACGAATACGAATGCGAATGCGATTGTGAGTGTATATAGATAGGTATTACGTATACGCCCCAGGCACACCTTGAAAATGGAGAGGTCGATCGGCGAACAGAACTGCTCACTTCTCACTTTTCACTTTATTAATTGCACAAGTTTGCAATTGTTTTTGCTGTCACTTTATTTTTATCGCGAGCGCACTCTATAAGCGAGTGTGTGTTTGTGTTTGTGTGCGCGCTTGTCCGTGTGCGTCAGCTCAAAGTTGCCAACTGCAATAATTTTTGCGACTTCAGCGATTTTTTTTGCCACTCGAACGCGTAGAGGAGACAACCCTCCAGCAGCTTTCCCAGCAAGAGCATCAGCCACTCAAGGTAGCAGCATTCAAGACCCCCTTTTATTTTTATCCCCACCGCCCCTTTGTAATATTGTAGCATTTGTCTTTTAGTGGAAATCTCTTTTTGAGTGTGTCTCGCAGTGGGGAAGGAGTGGAAGAAGGAGATAGGGGGGGATGGAGTGAAAGTTGAGGGAAAGAAGACAGTACATATAAGAACAGCTGTTGGCAGGATAGTAGTGGTACATTTTTAAGCCATTCATATAACTATATTTTAACAACAGTACATAAAGTAAAAATTGTTAGCTTGTATATTGTATAAAAAAAAACAAATAAAGATGAAATGATTTACAAGGTTTTATAAATTTTGATCCTTAATTTTTCGGTTTTTATTTTTTCTTTGAAAAATTTGAAAAACTGTATTTTTATTTACAAAAAAGTTTGTTCATAGGATACGTGTGCAGCACGTAATAAAAAGATTAGTTTGTTTTTAAAAGTTTTCTGGTAATGTAATTTTGACGATAAATATTAATGCTTAAAAAACATATTATTTTTGTTAAATTTTACTGTTTGAAAATATTTCCACTATTCTGACATTTTAAATATAATGAAAACATAAAAAATTATTCAAGCTGGTCCTATTTTTGTAATTTTTTTTGTTTAAAATGAAGTCTGCACTATTTTTTCACACACATGTGTAGCTCTATTTGCATATAAATGCTTGGCGGCAGGGGGCAAAAAGCATTTGCATGTGAAAACAATTGTAGCAGCAAGCGCACCGCCCGGACCTGGCCCCTCCCCTTCATTCTTTCTATCTCTTTCTCACTCTATGAGCCATAAAATAAATAGCCAAAATGATAATAAGTTTAGACATAGACAAAAAACTTGAAGCCAAATGAAAAAGTGCAGCGGATTTGGCTGCAAAGCTTAAGCTGTTGTGAAAAATGTGTGGCATGCTTTTAGGCTGCACTGGCAAAGAGAAAAAGAGAGAATCCACCGAGCGGAGAAGTATAGAAATTGAGAAATGGAGAAGAAAAGAGAAACAAACAAGCTGGCAAGAGAAATGAAGCACGCACAAAGCCAAACAAATTTGATTTGATTGCTTTGTCAGAGGAGTGAGAGCGGGAGCGGTAGCGGGACAGGGAAGAGGCGTAAAAATCGGGTCGGGAAAATGGGAAATGGGGATCTCAGCGTGATAGCCATGGCTTGCGGTGTTTTATGGCGCCTCTTTTTTAATGGCTTAATGCCGCCAAACAAATATAAAACAATTCGCATGCGACGATGCCATCTCAAATTGGCAGCTAATTTCAGTTTATGTGTGTCATATTTCTTTTTACACACAAGGCACACCAGCACACAAGGCACACCGGCACACACTCGTGGCCAAAACGCATTAAAGCCAACCAGCATGACCCCGGACCAAGTTTCCATCATCCCCCAACTCCAGTTACCATTTACCAGTTACCATCTTCTACTTGCACCTCCATTTCCATTTCCATTTTAACTCCGACTTCCACTTCCAGCTCACCTTCCTTCCTTCCACCTGCCGCTCTGCTATGCTCACCGGCTGAACTTAAACTTTAGTCGCAGCCTCCGCGTGACACGCCCTCGGCTGCCATTAACATTTAAGTAAATTGATCAGCACATTTAAATGCGATCACGATGATGATGGCGAACCGCTGGGTCCAATTAGTGGCGTGCTGTGTGCCGTGAGCTTTGAGCTGCTGCTGGTAGCTGCACTGGGAGAAAAAAGGTATAAGATCTTACCTTGTTATGGTAATTGCTTTTATTTTCCATTTGTAATTAATTTAATTTGGAACTTTTTAACGGATAAAAACTGTAAGTATTATAAAATAACCAACTTAAAATGTAGTTGAACTGTTGACCAATATTCATGACAAGCTTTATTTTTAAAGGGAGTTTCTATCAAAATGCACAACTTATTATAAGAAAATAATGTGGAAAATCTATTAAAAATGCTCCGAGTTATTGTGTAAAGGTTAATCAATTTAATATAGTTTATGTAAGTATTAATTCAATAAAAAAGGTAGTAACTTGAGCAGTAGCGTAACATTTTTGGTACATAGAATGAAAAGCGTATTAACAAAATTTAAAAGAAATTGAGTATTTCGTTGATTTATTACATTCCAGGAAATATTCAAATAGAAATATCTTTTTATATGTTAAGGACCTCTCTTTGAAAGCTTTTTTAATAAAATAATTCTTTATTAACTACAATATTTTTTTGAAACTTTATTTGCAACAATTTTAATGTAGTTAAGTTTTTGTAATCAAGTTTACCACTTTCCTTGTCAAATATCTTATTGTATTTCAAGATAAAGTTTCTATTTCATTTATCTTCCTTATCTCTCGATTTAATTCCCTCCTTTTTTAAATTTCTCCAAGTGTATACCTTGGCTGCTGGGTGGCGATGTTATTGGTGGAATGCAATGCGCACGACGACCGACGTGCATTGAATATTTGCATATAAATTTTCTATACAAACACATAGTTTTGGTCCCGGGGACCAGAGTAAGATATGTGCGGCTTTAGAGAATATGGCTGCTATATGTGTACCATATAACGTATAACGTATACTAACCAAATACATCTCTACACATCGCCAGTCCCAGATCTGCGGCATAAATTTCAATGGGCGGCCAGGGACCTGGCCGGGGATAAATTGGTCTAGGCTGGGGCCGGGGCCGTGAATGTTTCGCTGATAGTCAACATATTGGATATAAATTTAGACGAACGTGACACAACTTAAGTCATAACCTAAATAAATATCACGCAATAATGAGGGACATTTGCGACAAAATAAAATAACAACAAAAAAAACATAAACGAAAAGCAGGCAAAACTCCATGGCCGCCAACGCCTGGCCTAATGTTTGATCATTTTGTTTGGCAATTTATTTTATTGGTTATTGCATTTTAAACCAAAAAACTCAACGGAACACGCACAGCGGCTGTTGTTAGCCCGGTGCTACGTGCGTCTCGCCATTTGTTTGTTTTTAATGGAAATCATTTTTGCATTTAACAACATAAACAGCCCGTCGTCACCATCCCATCACTTCTCAGCCTCCTGCAGACCAAAGTTAGATGCTCAGTCAGTCAGTCGGGCAGCCAGGCAGCCAGTCAGTCAGTCAGCCAGCCCGGCTAAAAAGTTCAAATTCCGTAAACAAACATAGACGTCGAGGCGGAGGAGGAGCTGGCAGCGGTGGCTCCCATTCTATTCCCTCCGATTGTCGATGGCAGCTGCACCTGTCATTGCTGAAATAAACGATAAACAGACATGGACCGTGGACCCTGGACCGTGGTTCGTGAAGTTTGGATTTTGGTATTCCCCCCATTCCTCACCACAAAGGCCCCGAATTTATGTCTGGGATCAAACAGTTCCCTAACCTCTGAACCGTGCAGGTGATAGGAATCGATACTACGGCGAGGATGGGGGCGCTGGGAGATTTATTAGTTCCACAAAAATATTGATGAATAAATTAACAAGTGTTTTTGGGTTTTACTGACAGATGAATGGGATGCCCAGGTATAATTTCGAGATGTGCGATAAGTGCGCTTGATAACCTCATTTTGGATCCAGAGAGATCTCTAAATTTTCTCCGTTGCATTTCAAGTTGTTGCTTTCTTTTAATTTATTTTCTTTTTCATTTAACGGTTAACATTTATTTAACAAAAGATTTTAATTAGATATATTTTAAATATTTATATTTTATATATTGTTAAAATAAGGAAGGAGATGTGCTTTAAATGACCAAAATCCCTATAATAGCTTTCTGGCAATTTCTAAGCAACTGATTGCGTCTGAAACCTTTCTATTTTTCATTTTTCAATCCCAGTAAATCACTCCTTCGCATTCACAGCTCACAACTTGAAAAGAATCCCGATTGATGTCGAAGCTTATCATCCCGCTTGTCAGTCATCAATACGAATGATTTACGTTTGGATTATCACCCCGTAACACCTCCGTTTAACCTCAATTAATTCTTCAGTAATTTATATGATAGCCATAAATATTTTTTATGCCTATTCGTGTGTGCTTCATCCATCCATGGTGCGTTCGTCTGTCAAAAAATGTGATTTTATTTCGGTTGTCGTTTTGAATGCACCCCCGGCAGGCAAATAATACACAAATACACGGAGACGCATAATTCCATAAAATGACAGAAACATGTGTACGAATTTGTTGCCACAGACACAGACTGAGATATCTACGCAATGTAACTACATTTGTTGCACTGCCAGTTGGCCATAAACAAATTCGAGGCGAATCTTTGGGCCATCCGCAAAGGCAGATGCAGAATGCTGATGCACATGTAGCTGTAGTTCCAGATGCAGATGCAGATGGAGACCAAGAGCTCCGGCTTCAGCTAAGCTGTTTACTTAAAGCCGGGGGCTAAATGGGTCTACAAGGGGCTAAGAGGGGGTTAAGGGTCTACACTAAAGGGAAAATATGGTAGAAAACTATGGAAATATTCTTTGAGATCTTTGAATAATATTTAAAGTACTTGTAATATGAATTATGTTCTAAATTACAGAACAAATGAAGTCTTTATTGATCGCTTTCTTTGTTTACTAACTCTTGAAATAGATTGCATTTTTTAAAGATTTTTTTCTCAGTGCTTTTAGGTCGTTTGCCGCTCGCCTGCACTTGCACTGAACCGCCCGAGGGCGGCTTGGAAAACTCCAACAACGACGACGATGACGAGGACGCCGGGTCTTAAATGTAGCGCAACTAAGCTCGATTTACAGTTCAGCAAGCTTTTGATTGCTGGCTGATGTGTTTATTTGATTTTAAATATGCCGCTTAAATATTTTGACTATTTATCAGAGGGCATTAGTATTAGTTCACTAGTTCCCTTCAAGTGGCTGCCGTTGCCCGGGCTTTGTTACCATTGTCTTCGACTTTTGGCCTGAAGTCACGGGAGCCGCTCGTTTGCCTCAAGTGGCCCGAAACGCTAAGCGGCTTAAACGCCTCGTAGTAGCTGGGAGTTTGTTTCTTTTTTGGAAAGCAGACAGGCCGACAGACAGTTAACAAATGATTACAAACAGTGCAACAAATTGCTAAAAATAAATTATCATTTTATTATTATTTAAATGCCGAGCGGAAACCGAGACCAGCTGCCTGGCAGCATTTAAAGCGGAACGTCAGGGCCATAATTTAGACCCCGAAAAGAGCCAGGGAAAAAGTGGGAAAAGTGTGGAAAAAATCGAGCTAAACGCTGCGCACTTTTGCCACTGCAGTGTGAGCCGAATGTGTGTGTGTGTGTGTGTCGCCTGGAACTACAAAAGACCGCATTGTGTGTGATTTATACACCTTAAGCTTCGATGAACGCTATTACACAAACAGCCAGCAGAGTTAGAGCCGAGGTGTCCCGGCCGCCCTTTTTTTCTCTTCTTTCTTTTTCTTTTTGGTCTTTTATTTGGCAAGTTGGCGCATAGCCACCAGACAAAGCGGCAGACGCCGACGTTTGGCGGCAATGAAGCCATAGCCATGAAATGGAAATGCATTCAAGTGTGTTTAAGCCGGTGCAGCCTCCCTTCACCGATCTCTCTCGCTCTCTTCATATCTCTCTCTCCCTCAGTGTCTATTTCTTTTGGGCCAACTCCCACTTCTTTCTGGCCACGGCCAAATACGTATGCGACTACAGATAAGACGTGCACGATAAAGTCCACAGAAAAAATGAACTCATTTTACGCCTGCATCTTTGTGACTGTCTGGCTACCCTTACCTCTATCTCTGATTTTGGACACTGAGAGAAATGGTTGTATATAAGTAAATGGGAGAAATAAAGGAGTAATAAGCCCGGATTCAGATTTCTGATTATGTTAAATTTATTTAAGCAAATTAATTAAAAAAGCTTTGAGTAATGTGTTCTTGTTGAGGTAGAAATGTAATATTTTTTACTGTACAAGATCTGCAAAGAATTGAACAAGTCTTAAAAAGTACATAATAAATAATTAAGTTATTCCCAATGATCTATATTTTGATATAAATATTTCTCGTTCTTGCTTTTTAATAGAAGTATTTTATTGAAAAAGCGATATAATATATCTCAAACTCATTTTTATATTTAAGCCTTGTTTTCCTTTAACTGATTTCAAATAGTTACATCAATCTCCTATACAACTTAGGCAATAAATAATCATTATCTACAAATAATAGCTAACGTGAGTTGCTCCAGTGATTGATTTGCTGTGTGAAGAACGTTATCTGGACTTTCTGCCAGTGTGGTTGTGTGTAGCCAGTTGACGTTAACAAGCACAAGCGTACGATGGAATTGAAAAAAACTGTAGGAAGGAGTTTATCAAGTCAATTGAGACCTGCGACAA
Organism: Drosophila watanabei; assembly: GCA_008042575.1. NCBI lineage: Eukaryota > Metazoa > Arthropoda > Insecta > Diptera > Drosophilidae > Drosophila > Drosophila watanabei. The sequence goes on along the minus strand of VNJS01017705.1, from coordinate 341,154 downwards.
AAGACCAAGCACGGGGCAACATCGACAGCAGCAGCAGCAGCAGTAGAGGCAGCAGCAGCAGCAGTAGAGGCAGCAGCAGCAGCAAAGGCAGCAGCAACATCATCAACTAGAAAAGCAACTGCTTTTGGTTGCAATGTCTGAATCATCAGCGTTTGGCAGCATTGTCGTGTGCATGTCGTCGGTATCTTTATCAGAAGGCCCGCAGCAGCAGCAGCAGCAGCAGCAGCATCATCTTCCCTACTTCCCACCAGCAACAATGGCATTATACGAACGGCGGGGTGTGTAAAAGCCCAGCTCAGTTTTTAGATTGGCGGACAAAGGCGAGAGACAGTAATATCGAGGAGGAATCTAATTTGCATGCAATACGATTTTTGATAAAAGCTTTTACCCCGACAGCGAATAAAACGCCAATGCAACAGCACACTTTGGCATCTGCAGATGTGTCCGTGTCCGTGTCCGTGCCCCTCGCTCACTCGACTATTCATAAGAATAACAGCCAGGGAGTCGGGATAAGAAAAGCCAGCGACAGATATAGATTGGGTTTGGGTGGTAGGTATTCCTTGGATTGCGTTTGGGGCTGGGGCTCCTTCCAAGGAACCCGATGGCAATCAAAAAGTGCATTTGCGTGTGCCGTTTGCTGTCGCCTCGAGCTCGAACCGAATACGAATCCGCATCCACATCCACATCCGAATCCGAATTCGAGTCCCAATCCCAATCCGAGGCGAAGAGGGGCTCTCGTCTCCGGGTCGCAGGTAACTAGTTGCGACTCCCGGAGAGTGCCATGAACTGCAAGTCACAATTTGACACATGATCCATGGCATTGTCGTGTCTGACACGCGTTTTATCTCCGCTCTGGGAATCTGTGGAGGAGCCGTGAAGCTGCAGCGGGAATTGAGGAGCTGAGCAGTTGAGCGGGGGGTGCCCCGAAGGCACAAAGTTAGGGGCGTGGGCGTTGGCGTGCACATGATGTGCATGCATGCGTTTTTCCTAAATGATTTCCAAAGAATTTTTATTGGGGGAAAAGGGCGAAAAGCGAAAGCAAATGGCACTAAGAGAAAATTTTAACAACAAAGATAAACATTTTTTTAAAGATACAAAAATTATTTTTGTTTTTACAAAATTTTTTAAAATACTTAAAGCTTACTTACTTATTTAAATGCAGTCTAAAATTCATTGTTTTCTTTTTTATATTATTGATTTATTTTTATCTTAAATTAAATTGGCATTGTTGAGTTTAATTTCTTGTAATATCTTATTATTTATTATTCAGATAACTGTATCTTGAAAAGGTTTCTATAGTTGGCAGATACAAATGTGTACTTTTAATTTCTAATTAATATCACAGACTATAAACAATAAAGATCTTTTTAAGAAAATGTTTCCTAATTAATTTGTTTTATTATAACCTCCAAAGATATATATATTTTTCCCCAGTGCATCACGCTGCATGCAACGACAAAGACAGGAATCAATGGAACGGGGTGAGCGTAGGAAACTTTATTGGCGTCTTCAAATTGTCAACTCGAAGTTCCGAAGTGTTTTATTTTATGCTTTGTTTCTCATATTTTCCGATGCCTTTTGTTGCCCAGCCCGGGCCAGTGCCAGTGCCAGAGCCAGAGCGTTGTTTTATCGCACATCTGTAAAAGGGCTACGCCGGCTCTCGGTTTCAGTTCCAGATTCGGATACGGCATACACTTGCATATATATGATGGGGCTTTATATCGAGTGCGGGGGTGAGTGTGAGTGTGCCCCAATGGTTATAGGGCCATTGGTTGCCGGAGATGGAGCTGTAGCTGCTAGCTATAGATGGAGTTCAAGTTGAAGTCTATGACGAGGGCTTTTTATTATGCGCATTTCGGTTTTTATGCCTCGGTTCCGGCATGTTTTCGTACACATATCTAAATATCGTACTTAAACGCTTACACATGTGAACGAGGCGACGGCAAATTGAAATGGGAAACCGCTCGGCATTTAGTTAGCGGAGTCGGAGTGTCAATATTTTCTTTCGGGAAAGGGTTTTTAATGATGTGGCTGACTTTATGGCCCATCAAATGGCTCTGTCAACACTTTACCCTCCGCTTGTGCAATGCCTTCGATAATGTTTCGATGTCCATTAAATCAATCATTATTTGTCTTACTCCATGCACACATGTCCCCAAAAGGATGGGTGGATATATATCGATATAAAAAATTTATATGCATTGTCTTTTTTATTTAGTGAACGATGTCGAGTTGAGCTAAGCGGCATTAGGTCTTCATTGTGTTGCAAAATTCGGATTAAAATAATAATAGTCTTTAATCCATAAACAATTATTGCTAAAATTAAAAAAATCTTATCTTATCTTATCTCATCTTCTCTTATGCCATTAATAAGTTAATATATTTATTACTAAAATGATAGCTAATCAAATCCCAATTGTTCACTAGTGAAATTTTTATTTTTAGTCGAATCTCATAGAAGGAATAACAATTTTAACAATTTAAATATTAGGTAAAACAGCTTAAATATTAATTTTAGATTTAAAATAACTAATCAGGTCTATTTTTGAGTTTACTGCTCAAGCAAAGACTTTTTTTATAGAAATTATTCTACTCAGAGCTACGAACAATATATTCTGGCTAAAAAAACTTGCTTAAAATGATATCATAGTTTCTGCAAATTATGTCAATCGCATAAACTTTTTCTAAACAAGTCTTTAGAGACATGACTGAAAATATTTTGTGACTTTGGCTCCACTAAAATTAGCCATAAAACCTTGACAAAAATCCATAAAACCAATTGGACTTTTGCTCTGCTTTTTTGGTTAAAAGGAGAACAAATACCCACACAATCACGACAAAAAAAAAGGACAAGAGCATCGGGAATATTTAAAATGCAAATGAAATAAAAACTTTTCTTTATGGCCGCAATTATAATTCGATAAAACCGCAATCTCCTTGAAACGCACGCGATGGGGCAGGACACCAGAATGGGGAGGGGGGCACAGGATGAGCGCCAGCAAATTGGCATGACATTCTGAGGAGGCAGCCGAAAACCAAAAACTTTAACCTGGCCAAATGATACTTTCGATGCGAGTTGCGTGCACCGCCTGCGATTGTGTTGGCCAAGTGGCTCCTCGGCGGATGCTGCTGCTTCTCGGATATCAGCTACAAAAACTGCCGCCAAGTTCATAACGAGCAATACTTTTTTATTGGCTTTTTGCCGGGGCCAACAGAGAGCCCCTAAGGCAACTAAAAAAAATTTACATTTTTATTAAAATCTCCTCTTTTGGCTGGCAAACACTATGCCGGCACACACGAGCGCACATGTGAGTGCCTGAAATTAAATTCGACTGTGATTTTGGCCAGAATGGCAGCTGTGAGGGCAAAACAGGGCGGGGCCAGGGCCAGAGCGCACGGCAGGGCAATCTAAGCCGGGCCAAGACAGCAAGTGAAGGCATAAATTGGTATTTATTGAACAATGGCAAGGGCGCCCCGAGGATACCTAATTAGGAGGCCGGGGTGAAAGGCCCTCAGGTAAGCAGCTTAGAGAAACCGAGCGCCCCAGCGCCCCCATCAATCACGCCCGAATATGGCTATTTGACAGCTAAATATTGGAGGTGGTGACTCTGGGGTTTTCCACCCAGCTGTTCGAGGAATTCATTTCCAACTTTGCAATATATCTACACGAATATGTATAATAAATTTCCATTTGCATTTGCCTAACGCTAACGTTAACGTTAACATTTAACCCCATGCCACCCGGCAGGCGCGTGGCATAAGTATAAGTTCAAACTGGTACGCGCCGCCTCGAACATGTGTTTATGGATGCTGCTGATGTTGCTGCTGCTGCTGATGTTGCTGCTGCGCTACGGATGCCCCGCTTTGTTTACATATTATGTACATATTTTTTGGCCTCTTGTTTTGCACGCCGTCGATAAGAGTGGCGGAGCCCCCCATTTATTCCGCTCGCTTATCAAAAGTTGCCCAAGCCCAAGCTGTTTACTTGAGCAACAATCTGGTGCCTCGGTCCCGGCTCCAAGACTCAGTCTGCCATCCTCCACTCACCATCTCGGAGTGAGTTTTCAACGCTTAAAGCTCTTAAGACTTTAACGCGACTTTAATATATACATAGCCGTGCATCATCATCCTGTCGGTTCTGTTCCCGCTCCCGAACTCGTTCTCATCTCGAACCGCTTTCCCGGGGAAAAGTCTGTGGCGTAACAACTGTTTCCGAAATTGTAAATTCACAATGCGGCGCACATCCCGATTGATTCCGTTCGGTTTCGTCATCCTGATGCTGCTGCTCCTGCTGTCGACATTCGGCCACACAAGTAAGCCTCGAAATCGCTGGCACACCATTGATTATGCATATACATATATATCCCACACAGGGAAAAACATAACAAAGTCCTTGTGTTGTGTCCTTAATTATCACTAAGCTTGGGTTTTTACTAGAACTAAAGTTTGTCATAACATGAGAATGGGATTTGCTAGGTTCTTTTCAATTCGTTAAATAACATTTTGGGAAGTAAATAAAGAGAGGGATTTAATGAGTAAACAAATCATTATATTTGTTTTGTATGTTTTTTAAATTACACAGCCCTTAAATGAGTAAATTTTTTAGTGAAATGATGAAGGTAATAAAGCATATGTGTCACTAAATTTAACGCCTCCCAGAGTGCATTTTTTAAGTAAACAGAATTCAGGCATTTAAATAAAATATAAAGCATTTGTGGTCTATATTTTTGTATAGGAAAATTCATACCGCCACCGAAAATTTATTAATAAAAAACTGTTTTTTATTTTGAATTGCATAACTGATTATAATTAGAAAGTTTGTAGTCTTTAAGCTGATGTTCTTTTACAAATATTTTTAATAGGAAGTAAATAAATTCTAGTTTATTCCGGACTGTTTTCTTCTTCCATTTCCATTCATACAAGATAACAAGATATTATTGACCCCGCAAGCAAAGTAGTTATTTCTGAATATAACTACTTTATAAATCCGGTAATTGAGCAATAGCAAAAATTAAGTGCTACTGATAAAATTACGATTTTCTCTAAGTAATGTTTCGCCTTTAGCTTATAGTTAACAAACTTACAAGTAAATAAACATGCAATTTGAATCGTCAAACTTAATTTTTTCTCCTAAAAAATAACTTTTAAATTTTTGTCTAATATTTTCTCCATGTGCCGTGTGAAGTGGGGAGCAGCTGCCAGACGCCGGAGAAGACCGACGGCCGATGCGTGCACTTCAGCGCCTGCCGGCTCGTCCTGCGGCACTACGCGATGTACAAGGAGCACATGCCGCCGGCGATAATGCGATTCCTGCAGAGAGCCCGTTGCAGGCCCAAGACCGAGGGTGTAAGTTGTGTGTGTGTGATTGTACGCGGCCAATAAAAGTGTCTGGCTGGAACAATAACCTTCGAATGGCCCTGATTCTAATGAAATTTTTTCTCCCTTTTTATTTTGAATGCGGAATTTTGGAATGCGGCGAATGCGACTGCGTATTTCTCCCCTGGCAACGAACAACGAACAACATCAACATCAACATCACCATTCACATTGCCATCAACAAAGTATTATTTGTGCTGCGAACTCAAAGATGTGATTCCCGCGAACGCCAACTCAAAGTTGAAGTAAATCAACTTCAAAGTACGTCATGTGCTGCGTGTGGGCTTTGATCTGTTGGAATCAGTTGGTAGCTTTGTTTGGGCCATAACCAAAATGTTATGGCCGGGCCACATCGCATCGCCTGTAATTATAATGTGTACACGAATTACTCGCATGTATTATGTATTAAGTGCGCCTCCTCCCAAGTCTGCAAGTCTCGTCAGGCAACAGCTGCTGGGACATAATAAAAATAAAAAGTTTAGCTCTAATCTTGGCGGCTCTTCTTGGCGCGGATTCTGTCTTCAGTCTTTGCCGGGAAAGTGTGTGTGTGTGTTTTGATTAACGCTCCAGATTTGGCTGGGAATTCCACATGAATTCCTTTGGGACAGCCCACCGACTGGCCTTGTAAAAATCAATGCCAAATATTTACTTATTCGAGGGGGAACACATATTTAATAAGCCAGAAATTTTAATTTAAAATCATCAAGTTTTGAAAGCTTAAATTCAGCAGTTTAATTTTCTGGTTTTTAAATTTTAAGCGAAGGATTTTGCTTCTTTACAAAATAAGTTAAGTAAATATATAAAAATATATACTTTCCGCATTGATATCAGCTTACAGAAAACCTGTTAAGAGTTGGATTTGACTCCAAAAGCAAAGCTCACCTTTTCAGAATGATTTTATAATAAATTCTATTCAAGTATAATGGAGTGCTCAATACACTCTGTCAGTTACTGCTTTATTTTTTTAACTTACCTTATTTTTGAATAAATATTTTTGTGTGAGCCAATATTTCTTCCTTCCTTGCAAAGGCTGTACTGAATCAGTATATCAAACATTGCCATGTTGTCAAAGGGCTTCTCGTAGACACCTAAAATTCTCTTCATTTCGCCTGCACTTTCTTACCTTTTTCATTTTAATATATATTTACCTGAGGAGAGAGTTGGATTTTATGTTTCGGCAGACGGAACCTTTGTTTGCTCAATGTTTAAATTTTGCGCAAACATTTCGCCTCTGTTTTCCGACAAGGGTTTCCATTACACAAAGGCAGCAGCAGAGCAGGCCCTGTGAGTTCATTCCCTGTTATTTAATTTTGATTTATGCTCGTATCTGGTGTTGAGGCAGCGCCAGCCCTCGCCTTTCCTTTGCCCTTCCTTTGCCGTTTTGTGTGCTTTAATGTGCCAGATTTTAAGTGACATTCGGGCGACGCTAAAAGGCCGTCTAAAAATCACGCAACATTAAGATGATTTATGCGGAATAATTTCAGTGTAAATGAGGCAGACTCCGGTCCGGTTAGTGGTTGCCCAGCTCTTCTCTGGCCAAGGAGCTGTAAGTCAGTGCTGGCAACATGGGAAAAGAGAACAGGTCGAAGCAGGGAAAGAAAAAATTCAGGTATCATAACATAACACCTTTATATATAAAGTAATATAACATTACATAAGAGGTTAAAAATACTTTAAAATAACGTAAATTTAGTGTGCAAAATTTACTTTGAAATACAGAACACTTTTGCATATTTTCTGTATGATTTGGTGTAGAAAGACCTGAGTGAGCAGCACTGCTGCCCGAGAGCCTGAGACTGGATTGGGGCTTGTACAGGAGTGGGTCTATATGGAAGTGGGTCTGGAGCTTTAGCTGGGGCGTTGAAAAGCAGACACCTTGTGCGCGCACGTTGCTCGAATTTCAAGCCGAGTCTCGAAGCTGCAGCTTAGCTGATGTTGCTGCTGCTGTTGCTGTTGCTGTTGCTGCAACTTGAACGCGCCGCCCAGTCGCTGAAATTGCAGACAGCGGGCAGCAGATGATAAATGGCCTGAAAACACATTTGAGCTGCAGCTCGCCTCTGCTCTTGCTGCTGCTTTTCCTGCTGCTGCTTCTACTGATGCTGATGCCTCCACTGATGCTGATCTATTAGACAAACGCACGCCCAAGGCGTCTGCCTCGCACATACATACATAGTATCATCACCCATCAACCATCACCCGTCGCCCCCATTGGCTATTTATGGAAAGTTTACCCGGAGATAAAGTCAGAAAAACGGCAATTTTCCTGATTATTTTTGTCGCTTTTAAACTAAAAATTTCTAGCTGTCAGAAATTAAATGGGAAGCAGTTTCTAAAGCTGCCCGGCTAATGCAGCTGCACAGTGCGACGGCTTTGGTCTTTGGGCTTGGCTTTCTGTTTGCCGACGTTGCCCGTTGCCTGTTTCTCGTTGCTTGTGTTATGTTGTTGCTGCGGTGCAACAAATGTTGTTAACAAGCATATTTTGACAGCTCAACAAGATGTTGCCAGATGCGCGAACAGCATCAGCTACAGCTACAGCTACAGCTAGAGCAGCAGCAACAACAGCAACTATAGCTGCTGCTGCAGCAACGGCGGCAATGAGGCCATCTGCATATGTTGCCGGCGTTTTAGCTGCTATAAAAGGCGAAATAAAAGTAAGACAAACCATGGACTATATGGGTTTCTATATGGGGGTGACTATGGGAAAGTTGTGGCTTTCCATGTGCCTTCGTCGGCAATTGAAGTTAGTGAGGCGCAGAGTCCATTGCCTGCATATGTGATGCCGATGTTGCTGCTGCTGCTGTCGTTAGTGTTGCAGTTGCTGCTGCGGACTACTCCAGAGCATAAAATGTGGAGCATATTGTTCTTTCTGCCTCTCCTGCTGCTGCTGTTAGGCCATAAAGAGTTGAGGCTTGTTTTTAAAAACTATTTTGTGTGCCATTTAATAAACATTGCAATGCATTTAATGAAATTCAAAGACAGAGATAGAGAAAGTAATAGAAAAAGACAAGAGCAGAGGCATTGCGGTAACCAGAGATGCCAAGAATCTTTTTGGGAAACTGAATAAATGGCATTTATAAAGTAAAACATGGGCAAAAAAATGTACTTTAAATTTTAAGACAATATTAAAGATTAAATTCAAATTTAAATTTCATTTAAAATATTTAAAATATAAAGATATTAACGAACAGTTTCCCATGAATTCGAAGGCCTTCATTGTAAAACATGAATCTTGTCAAAAATGTATTTAAAAGTATATAGAAATTATAGATTAGAAAAAACACAAAATAAATATATTTTTTATTTAGGAAACAAATTTCCTTTTAAGAATTCATTTTAAAGAGAATAGTTCTATCCGGAAAACAGATAAAAAGTCTGCAATGGTTTTCTCTCCCATGGCAGCTCCTGGCCACATCTATTTGCTAATTGCATTTCGTCGTTGTTGCTCCGTTGTTTGTTGTTCTGCGGCCGTATACCTTTCACGCGCACTGTTCCGGTTTAACCCCCCTTTCTCTTTCCAGCCATACATACCATTCCAGCCACCCAGGCAACCCCCCTTTCCATCCTGTCACCTTGGTTAAATATCGCTTTGTTGCAACTGTCGCAACTGACACATCCGAATGTCTTGTCCTTGCGCCCGGCTCTCAGTCCTCATGTAACCATGTCCCCATGTCCTCAGTCCTCAGTGCTCAGTGTTCAGTCCTCATTGCTCAGTGCTCAGTGCTGAGGCCCCGGCACTCATCGCACCGCATCGCATCGCATTGCATCGCCTGGCATCACATCACATCACCTGGATACATGGATGTGTTGTCGGAGTTGCAGTCACTTCACTTCGCGGCTTGTCTATCACCTGGCCAAGGAAAATGCAATTAACGAGCGCCATCAAAATGGCAAAATGGCAAAAGCAAAATGCACAAGCCTGCGAAATGAAAGGCGGGCAAACAAATGGCTGGCAGAGTGGCAAATTGCTTTACATATTTGCATGCCAAATGAGAGCGCTTGAAAAACTGCCATCTAATGCTTGGAATTCAAGTTCAATGGTTCCTCTTCTCTAGTTTCTATTTTTGGGTTAAAAAGCAATTGAAAAGTAGAAATATTTGGACATGTTACGCTGCTTTAAGGAATGGTAAAGAGTATCACAAACTTTTCACTTAGAGAAAGTCTCATTTTGACATCATTTCGATTTTCCAGGGATTCGATTGTCCCTTTTGGTTTCCGGTTGAAATGATCAATTATGCCTGCCAAGAGTATCTTCAATTATTGCACCAAATATTCCAGGCCCTTTCTGCATTTAGATACTTGAATTGGCTTTTGAGCCATTCCATTTCCATTAGGGCCACATCTTTTTGGCCAAGTTTTGTTGCTAATTTTGTTGAATGCCAAGGGAATCGATTCGGCTTGACTGCAAATTGCTGAAAAATGCAGCTTAATGAACCCTGGGTTGACATGCAGAAAATGCTGTTAGAAACGAGAGCAAAAAGCGTTTGCCAAACATTTTCTGCCAATCACGAAGGGGCCAGCAAAAAACCCGATGGAGAAGAAAGCCAAAGCAAAGCCAAATTGCAAGCAACCGCAAATTCAATAAATTTGAAAAGCAATTAATAACTGATTGACAAGTATTTATCTACGAGGCAATGGCTGGGCGGACGATCAGTTGGACCGACAGCCTGACGAGAGGGACGAAAGGGAAGCGAACAAAAAACCGGATGCGGAAGTTGCAGCGGCAAGGATGCAAAGAGCGGCGGCATGGCCATGCTGTCCGGGGGAAATAAAACCGAAAACGAAACCGAAACCGGGCAAATAAGCGTAATACGTTGGCCAAACACCGAAACAGAAACAGAAGCTCAAAATCGGTGTGGAGCGGAGAGAGGATTGTAGAGGGAAAAAGCTGCCTGGAAATGAACCCGTGGGAGCTGGCGGAAATTCAAAACCCAAAGTCAAATGGAACACAGCAATATAACGCAACGAATTGACGGAGATGAGATAAAAGAACAATCAACAATACGCCAGCAACAACAGCAGGAACAACAGCATCAACATTGGCAACATTGGCCAGCAGTAGGAGCAAGAATAGCGACCAACTGGGGGCCGGGGCGAGATGTAGCATAAAATGTAGCGAAAACTTTGGAAAAATCATTAATAATGCTGGGGCAGCGCAATGGCATTGGTTTTCCGAAAGGACAAGCGCAAGGACATGCAGCAAGCGGAGCTCCTGCTCTCTCACAGCTCACAGCTCTCCGTCAATCAAAGCGCAAACAGAAACAAAATGAATGGCAAACAGCGGCGCCTCGGACGCTCTAACGTTGGCCAAGTGGCGACTGTGCACTTAGAGAAAATTTAATGGGTTACTTAAGAGTATGAATAAATTAATAATAGTATAAAAATGTAATCGAATTTGTATATTTAAATTCTTTAATTTTTTTGACAATGCATGCTAGTTAGTTAACAATTTCAATTAATCTTCTTTGAAAATGTTTCTATATATTTAATAAAAAATTAACAATCGAAAAATTTAATAAAATAGAAAATAAGGGCAACGCTCTTTAACTTCAATTGTTTGTATTAAAATCTCTATTATCTTTTATAAATATTTTATAAAAGTCAACATTTTTTTAATTTATTTATGAAGATTTTGTGAGATTTGCTCCAGGATTTTTTCAAGTTTCAGGCATGGAGACAAGGCTAAATCCAACGGATGTCCATTGAAAAGGGGTCAGTAGTCAGGCTGGCCGGGCTAAGCGACTGTTTAGCTGCTTGTTTTGTTGCGGTCGGACGACGACGACGACGACGATGGCGATGGCGATGGCCGAGCAGGCTGTGGACTAGATGGAACAGGACATTCTGGCCCGGCTGGCTGACTGGCTGGCCGTGGTGATGATGATGAACAGGATGATGACGAAGGCGGCTACGAATGAGCAACGTGCCCGTCGACAACTGGGACGACAATGAACCCGATGATGACCAGGACCACCAGCACGATGATGACTATAAGGATAACTGCGATGATGATAATGGGGGGGGGGAGGGAAGGGAAATGGGGGACGGCGACGGGAGACATTGAGCGAGCGATGTGGAACGGATGTGCAGTTGTTGTGGTCGCCTCGCCTCGCCTCGGCTCGCCGGCAAAGCAAAGGAAAGCACAATTATTCATTTGCACAATGTCACAAAAGTGTCAGGCGGCAAAAGGAGCAAAGGATTCTTTATCCGATGCCCGTGGCACTCACCCCCCCCTTTCTCCCACTCTTTAAGACAAAAGCGTAGCGTGGCTAGCGATAATGACGAGTTCGGTGCATGGGCATTACAAGGATAACGGCTAAGGACGTCTAAGCCGAGGACAGTTGGGGACAGTCGGACGTCAGGCATCGGAAGCCAGATGGATAACCCCGGCTCGGGCCTGTGAGTTTGCGGTGCATTCAAGTAATTAAGTTGGCCGAGCAGCTAGTTTCGAGCCGCACCGAAAGTGCATTAAAATTAATGCATTAGCAAGTGCAACATTGTTATCGGCCTGCACACATGAGCACACACACAGCGTTCTCACGTGGGCACACACGAGCGGAGCGAGTCCTGCCAACCCAAACACACACTCACACACAAGCACACTCACAAATGCAGTTGTAGCCACCCCCCAGAGTCCACATACGAACCCTCCCCCTCTGCTGCATGCCCATATAACACTCACATATTACTTGTAGTAATTTCTCACGGAAATTCATAACCTTCCGCAACTATTCAGCATTTGTGTGGCATACTATGCCGCGCTCTTGTGTCGCTCGTGTATTTGTCGTCGTCGGAGTTTCCCTCGTTTACCTCGTTTTTCCTTGGTTTCCTCGTCGTTGCCCAACCATTGGCCTACATCCGCGATTTTCGCACATTCCGACACATATACACCAGAGCACATTGCATCTCTTGGATACTTTTCGAACTCGAAACTGTAGCTCGCTCTTAAACTTGGCATGCTCTTAAAATAGCACTCGAAAACTTACGATATTCGCCTCTGTTAGCAGCCGAAGAGAGCGTCAGTTCGAAAAAGAGCTCTGGACTTCGAAGTGTTGTCTTACTTTAATGTCGCTGTCGCTGCCAAAGATGGTTTTCTTCGATCCATAATGTTTTCAAAACACTTGCCGCTGACTAGGCCAACATTCGGTGGATGTGGAAGTGGAAGGAGATGTGGATGCGGAAGGAGCAAAAGGACCTTCCTTTAACCCATTTAGTGGGCTTATGTAAGCTTTGCCGGCAAATTGGGTTGCTGTCATAAAGTTGCTGCCTCAAAAATCGAGAATAATGCCTGAAATGTATTGCCATAGCTAGCCGAAAACTTAATTGCATTCCTGCCGCGACTGTGTCAACTTAGCCGGGAAGAAAGAGCTATTTACATGCCATATGCAGGCAAAGAAAGATTGCTTAAAAACAAGTATAAAGGGATTTTTAATAGTTAAACTTATAATTAAATAATGACATTTTAAGCTAAGTAAATACTTATTTAGATCTTTGGAAAATGTATAATTATATAAATAAATATTTATAATTATATATAAATAAATAAAATTAAACAAACATCAGGAATTTACATACCACATGAAAAATATTTCTTAAGAATAGGTTAAATAGGATTTTTTTTTATTTTAAATATAACAAAGAACTTAGAAAAAAAAAAAAAATTAACAATTTCATTGAATTGTCTTTACACTGATTTTTATTATTGAAAAATGTATTTATTTATATAAATAAATAAAAAAAAATATTAAAGAAACATCAAGAAATTTCACCTCCTCCCAGGTAAACAAAGAGCAATTTCCAAGATAGGGAAAGACTGATTAAAAATATGTCTAAATTGATTTGTAATAATTAAGTCTGAATAGAAATAATTTTATTAAATTATTCTTCGATTTAAGTTATTAAAGCTATCTTATTCAATAGTTTACTTCACTTAAAACTTAGTACAGTGGCATACAATTTTAATTCTTACACAAATAAATTCTAAAAAGGAAGGAAACGTATTTTTCCGCATAAAAAATTTGCTGAAACAAAAAAAAAAAAAAAATTCATAAAAAACATTTTTTAAACAACTGTATTTTATAAAGTAAACAACAAATTAATAAATCTGCATTACAAGTCTAAACGTTAAGCATTGGACTTGCAACGAAAAAATTGAAATAAAATGTACATATTTGCGTTTAACTTTTATACGTTTTTATAGTATAATTTCAAAAGTAAAATATTTTCATAACAAATTTGTTCAAAACATCAAAATTGAGTTGATATAACTATTTAATTTGAAAGGTACGCAATTTTGGCTAAAAATTTGTTTAAAACGCCAAAATTAAGTTAATAAACGCACATAACAATTTTAAATTGGGAAATTAAAGCAAAGTAGAGTTGAGTAGCGTAGAGTTAAATATTTCGTTGTCGAAAATTCTGCAGGATTAAATAAATAAAATAAATATTTAATTATTCGAGCTTGACTGCCTTGGAATATCAATTTGCGGCATTCTTCTGCCTTGTGATTTATGTCTCGATCCTGCCCACGTTTCAACTGAAATTGTTTCACTTGGCTTTTGGCTTGTGGAATATGTAAATATTTGATGGACTCACTTTTTCTTGCCCACTCGGAATCGGATCGAAAGTGGAAACCTTTCGCTGGCCTTATCTGCCGCAAATACATCATGAATTTCTTAATCAATGCCCCGGCGGCTACCGGCATTTCCCAAGTGGCTCGGATGAACCCAAACCAGATCCAGATATCGCATCCAATCCACTCGGCGGCGGCGCTAACCTGTTCGATTGGTTTAAGGCCAGAGCCGAGGCACATTGACAGTTTCAATTTCGATATTTCGGATCGGTATGGCTTGGGAAAACGCAAAAGCAGCGGCACAGCCGCAGCCCCCGGTGCACACGCCCACTAAATTAAGTGCCACTTAATAATCAAAATTACGCGACGCTCAGATAAGCCGCAGATGAGGCTCAAGGGGACGGGAAACGGGGGACCGTGGACTGAGATTGGGACTGGGTTTGGGGGTCGAGTGAGCCAGGTGAGCGGCAGTAGGTCAAAACGGCCGCCTTGGAACGGATTTGTTGCTGTAGCTGCAGCTATGTAGCTATGGAGCAGCGGGACAAACGCAGCTCGATAAATTCCCATTAATAAATTAAAACACGCCCGAGTGCCTAAGCGGCTTTTGCGGCGGCTTTTTTTCCCCATTTTCACCCATTTTCACCCATTTTCATCCATTTCCCCGCATCGATTCTCTTTAGTTTTAAACGTTTAAGGGGGTAAGGGGAAGGGGAGACGTGGAGGGACTGCTGCCTATTGAGCTTTGATTGCAATTAATATGCATACAGTGAAAGAAATTTTAAGTCGAATTAAAAGTTGGGAGAGTGGAGTCTTTGAAGCAGGGAATTTAGAAATATTTTAAGGTAAAGGGACTGTATTTTAAATTCAACAGTCAGTTTGGTTTTCTTTTAATTTGTACTGTTATTGGAACTTAACTTGACTATAAAATAAATTTGAAAAACAGGTTAAAACTTATTTAACTGATTTCAATCCAAGAAACAAACTCATAATTATTTCCTACTGAAAGTAAACGACAAATACCAAATATTTTCTTGAGAATTTGTCTTAAAAAATTCCTTATAAGTTACGAAGGTATTAATATTTTTAAAGATAAGAATATAAATAAGTTTTTACACCATCAAGCTTAATTTTAAATACAAGTTGTATTAATGTATGTTTAATTTTTGAAGCAACGTTATTTGTTTGTAAAACTGGGCAACTTAACGGATTTTATTTGGGTAGGGATACTTGTTATTTGTCTTTCATAAGCCTAAAGTTAATCATTTAATTTTAAAACCCAAAAAAACTGTAGTAATCTAAAGCATAATCTAATTTTATTTTTCTTCAATAATGATTGTTATTTTTTGGTCAGTGCATCATCGGCGGCACTGGGATCGTTGTCAGCTCGAATTAAACGCCCGGCTGAGTGCTGCGCCGTCTGCCATTCTTCAAGCGCCAGTCGCATGTGCAATTCATGAATTTCAATTAATTAATTAGGCCACACAAATCTGGCGGGGAATGGTTCGGAATGGTGGAATGGATGCCGGCAGCAATCGAAGCTCCCAATCGAAATGTAGTTGCAATCCTGTGCTGCTGCTGCTGCTACTGTTGCTGCCGCTGCTGCTGATGTTGCTGTTCCTCTTGCTGCAATTTCTGTTGCAGCTGCCGCTTGACAAAGTAGCTGTTAGATTGCATCGCATTTGCCTGCCCTGCAACCTGCTGCCTGCTGCCTGCGCCCAGGGCCCAGAGCCCACTCCCCCCGGGTCGACCCCCTGTGGGCCTCCTTGATGTCGTCGCATGTACTTTGCATGCAACAGTTCGCTGCTTTTTGCATACAAGTGACCCAATTACCGCGGGGGTGAGCTACCTCCTGGAGAAAGGACACGGGGACGACGGACGGCAGCTGGTGGGTGGTGGTGGGCGGTGGGTGACGGTAGCAGCAGCCTTCGTTACGGCTTGTTGATTTATGTAATTTAGATTGGATTTTGCGGCGGAGAAATTAATGCGTTGTAGATTAATGAGTGGCCGGGAGGACATGGAGCCTGCTCGAAGGCGGATAAGGTCGCCGGTCGCTGATGCTGCTGCTGCCGCCCATCAAACCGCATGACCAAAAGCGCAAAATCTCTTAAACCTTTTAGCCAACTCTTTAAAACACGAGTCGAGCGGAAACCATGGGCGGTTGGAAAAAAAAACATACAAAAATCTTGTACAAGTCCCCAAATTGCCATAAAGTACGCACACCTCAGCATCCCAGTGTGTGTGTGTGTGAAAGTTGCTTGTTGTTTCCGTGCTGTTGGTCCTGTGTGAGCCTATTTTAATCTCATTAAAAATGTAGCAGAAGGGAAATGGGCTGCTGAGGCAGCTAAGGCAGCTCCTCACCGCCATCACTGATGATGGCGCTGGGCTGGTTATGCGGCTTGAACTTGTCTTTAAAATTGACTGAAAGCGAAAATCAGTGTAAACGCTTCGTTGAGCAGGCCAGAGACACTCTTAGCCAGTTTCAGTTGTTGCCAGTTGCCAAAGGACCTCGGGACCTCGTCGCCATCTTGGCTCCACGTGTATCCCCTGGCTTAGTAAGCCGCATCACACATATTAACACTGGGAGAAAGGAGTCCTTAGGAGGTTAATTTAAGACATTTTAAGGGGTTTCTAAGGTTTTTGATAACAAAAATAACTAAGAAACATGAAATGTTAATTAAATTGTAATTTTTTGAGAATATAAAGACATAAAGACAACATTTTGATCTTTTCAATTATTAAATAGGCTCAAGATTCTGTTTTTAATTAATTGTTAGTTCTTTTGGCTTAATTTTTTTATAACATGAGAAAATGTGTTGACAGTTCTATTTGAAATTTCCTATTTTATTTTAGTTTTTGCGTAGTTTTCTCTGCGTGTAGGCTTACCACATGTGTGTGGGTATCCTGTGTTTGTGAGTTCCTGTTTGTGGGCTTCCACTTTATTTCGCGTTTATTATTTTACGCCTGCTTGGCAGCCGCCAAAAATGTAGGAAAACAGGAATCAGGCAGACAATGACGCCCCTCACACCTCACGCCCACAGCCCGCTGAAGCCAGACCCCGCCCCTAAGCCACCCCAAGCAGCCGTCTCGACACCCCACCTAACCTTAGTTAACCTCACTCGGCGACCGCAGTGTTGTTGCTATTATGATTATTGCTCGTGGTTGTTGGGGAGCACGCGCATGCTTTGTTTTTATTTGGGCTCAATTCTCCTTGTTGATTCTTATTTCGTTTTTTTTTTGTTTCTGGCATTTTTTTTTCTGTTCATTCGCTTTATTTTGGTGTTGGTGTTGTTGTTGTTTCGTATACGTACTCCTCGTCGGGGTTTGTTATAAAATTTATGAAAAGAAAGCAAAATCAAAATTATAATAAAATCAGATTACAGCCTCTCTCTCAGTAGATGGGGTGAGGATTTTTGCTTAGCAGCAGGGAAAGGGAGAGAGGGAGCCCTTGTTGTTGTGGAGTTTTTTGTTTTTATTATGCTTTTCAGTCAAAAAATTGTTTGCGCTTCATTTTATGAAAACATAAGCAATTTTTGATGCCCCATGATGCTGTTGCTGTTGCTGCTGCTGCTGGTGCTGCTATTGCCGTTTTTAGACACTGACACCAGCAACTTTGGGCCGCGACATTTGTGCCACCATCTTCTTCCGGTTCCTGGGGGGGCTGCTTCCGCTTTTCGCGTTTTCCCAGCGGTGCGTTTAACAACGCTCCATTTTTATGTGCCAGACATGTGAAAGCTCTTCATTTCGTCCAGCCTTCACTCCCGCGAAGGACTCGCGGGGCTTTGAGTCCTGCCTGACTTACCTCGTCGACGTCGTCTTCATCCTGCCTTGGCGTTGATTTTATGGCATTTTTTCTGGTGCACAACATCGCAGGTCGCACAGGATTCGCGGGCCTCCGAAAAGAACGGGACTTTATAAAATATGTACTCGAGGGGTAGTCTGTTTTATTGCAATTACTTAAGATTTTACTGTCTGCGTTAATTGAGCATTGGATTACTTTATTTTCGGCAGCGGCAGCGGCAGCAGCGGCCATGAAGATTGATTGCATTGTTCTCGGCTAGGAGTTGGCAGCATTAATCTAGCATTAATTATTATGTAATTGGTCACCGCAGCCAGGCAAACAAAGGGATTTTAATTAAATTTTAACCATAAACCGACGCTGACGGGGGAGAAGCTGATGCTTTGATGTGAGTGGCCTCTGATGTATATATGTATGTCTGCAGCTTTAAATGCAAATCAAATATTTATTCCGCCCACATCCTCGCACAGAGGCCGCAGCAACGCAACAGCAGAAGAGGAAGCCATTGTTTAAACACGTCTATGTGTGCGTGCAAACAAAACAAAAATAATTGTAAATTCAATTTCATTATTAAATGTTCTTGTCCGCAGTTTTGTGTGTTTGTCTATTATCTCAACGCAACCAAATAGCCGCAGTCCCCTAGTTAAGCCTTTAGACCCGCTTTTAGTTTCATGTCTGTTTCGATGGTGTGTGCGGGGTCCTGGGTGTGAGTGTTTGCACGCAGTGTGTGCGGTTTCGATGTATATTTAAACAAATGCGGTTAATGTTCATATTTCATTTTAATCAGGCCCACGGATATTGATATTGGCATCGTCCTGCTGCCTGCCGCCTGTCCTTGCCTCCTGTCTGTCTGTGTGTGAGAGAGCCTGCAATAGCTGTTAATGCGCATTTACGTGCCGCATTATGTATTTACACACACCTATATATGCCCACACCTACGCACACACACACACACACTCATACACACATGGGCTCTTTAGTTTGTCAAAAACAAACTTTCCCTAGTTCCAACCACAAAACGGGCAACGCAACGGAACGCAACGTAAAGCTGGAAAATGATTGTAAAATTTAACAACCGACAGCCAATTACCATAGCTTTTTATTTGATTTTGCACGGTTTAGCTTTTTGGTAACGAGTTGGATGTTGCCGCCAGCAGTGCGACCCCTTTGCTTGCCGCAAAAGCCCCCCAAAAATACCGACAAGAAAAAAAACACAACAAAAACGGCCGACACATGCCGCCGCAGCAGCAACAACAAGGACAACAAGGACACAACAACGGGCAGCATGTTCAATTTTTAAAGGGAAAAGAATGACGGATATTAAAATGGTTCAGCAGCTGATGGTTCAACTTAATGCCGGGCGGCCTGAAAACCACAAATTCATTTGAATCGATGGGGATAGCAGCGCTGAAAGATAGAAGTACTCATCCAAAATGATTGCAATCGGGGAAAATTGCTACAGGATATCTACTGCACGTGGGAGCCCGAATCGTTTTGTAGAGCCTACGCGTGTTATTTGGTCTATTTTTGGATATCCTTGAATATCCTGTCACATTTTGAGGGTTCGTATTAATCATGCGATTATTAAGAGTGCTGAATAATTTAAAAATTAAAGACAATAACATGCTTAGAGATTTATATCTTTTGGGGTTTTAATTTTATAATTAGTTCTCCTCTTTTTAAATAAAAAGAAATAGACATAAAAACAACTGACTTTCAATATTAATAAAAACGTGTTTTGAATAACCAAAAGGCTAAAAACGGAATAAATATAAAATACCTAACAGAAAAAATTTAATAGATAAAATAAATAATATATGTTTAAATTTATTTCTTTGCAGCGTGAATAAGCAGAAAATAAACAGAAGGCAACGCCTTTAACATAAAAAAATGTCTATATTATTGTTCGGTAAGCTTTAAACATTTATTTAAACATTTTAAATTGCAAAATAAGAAATCAATTCGAATTTCTAGAGCTTTTAAAGCCTCTAACAGCTCGCTAAAAACACCAATCCTTTGTTATCAAAACTTTTATTCAAATTTTCAAAACACTATGAGTTATTTTGATAACTTATTTATTATTAGAACCCGTTTCAAAAAAATTCTAGATGTATATCACAGGATCAAACCCCACTACTACCCATAAACAATAGACACAATTGCAGGCAAATTTTATTTGATTTCATTTCAATTGAACACAATTAAATCTTTGTGCACCACAATCAAGTTGGCTTTGGTTGTTGCAGTTGTCGTTTTCGCTGGTCAGAGAGCCTAGTTGTATGTAGTTATTGATTTTCCGCCACGCCCTTGCTGCAGCTTCACGAGATTTCACGGATATGGTTACGCACGTTTGCGAGATTTTATTTATTTATATTCATGGTTTGTCAGCGGCTTTATTCCTTATTATAAATTTCTTTTATTTTAATTTCGGTTTTGCATTCATACACACACACAACACATAGACATTACGGTTGGCTGGCTGGCTGGCTTGGCGAAAACAAAATCCATTAATATCCTTTATCCGCGGGCTATTTATGGCCGCAAATGAAAAGGCAGAAAGCAAATGTGATTGCCGCGTTAATTTCGATGGCATTATATTTAAAATACGCGAATTCATCTATTGGCCGGCTAATAAAATCATGATTCATGAAATGTATTTGAGGTTGGCCAACCGAGCGATTTTGTTATGGAATTTGAAAAGAGTTCTGGGGATATTGTTGCAGGCAGCGTTGCTTATATCCGGTTTGCGGCACGTTTCCGGCTGCCATTTGCTGCTGCTGCTAATTTCACAGTTTGGCATTTTGGAATTTCTGTAGCAAGAGCACCCCGAAAAAAGGTGGCCAAAAAGGCTTGCCTGCTGGCTGTTGGCCCGGCCAACAATTAACTCCCACAGACATAGACATAGACACAGACACACACACTCACACGCCCACTCGATCCAAAAGCGAAAGCTCTGCAATTCTGTGGTTAAGTATCATTTCTAATATTTTGTGCGACATCCGGACGACACTTTGGCATTTCTGGGGGTGCGTGGTGGCGTGGCGGCGTGGCCGGGAGCTGCGGCTGCGGGTTTTTAGCCAGGCTGCCAGCCACATTGTTTATGGCTCACTCAAGAGTTTTCGGGCGACAGAGGCAACCCCAGCAACATTTAAACAAAACCTGGGCGCCAACGCCAACGCCAAACACACAAAACACGAAACAAAAACAAGGCGGCAGTTAGAAGGTGGAGGAGGTGGAGCAAAGCCAACGAGTGGGGCAAAAAGTTTTTAAGTGAAAATAGTCATTCAAATTTAATTAGTCCAAAACAAAGCCAGAGCGTAATGAGCTTACGCCGGAGCTCCGGGTTACGGATGGGGGCTAGAGGATGGCTCCATCTCAATCTGAAATTGTGGTTATTGCACTCAGCTACCGTGCGCTCCAGCTCGCAGTTCGGTTACCAAAAAGGGTGACGGTACCGGTGACGCTGGCATCCGCCAACAGAAGGGTCATGTGCGACACAATTACGGCAAAGGTGGAGCCGGAGTCAGAGCAGCGTTTTGCTGTCACATGCCACGTGGCCGCAGGAACTCCCCCAGCCACGCCCATCAGGCGCCCACACACACTCGCCCTACTTACCCCTTTCACCCCGCCCACACACACACAGAAAAACAGCGAAACTGAGAGCAGCAGTTTCAAAATATTTTACGTAATATCATTGTTCGCACTCGTAACTAACTTTTGCCAGCGCTGCATGCTGGCACAAAGGATACTCCACCACCCATGGCCATGGCTCCCTGGTATTCCTTGCCCGATCCCCGATCCAGGCGCCACTCCACCCACTCCTAATACTTGCCAACTGTTTAGCGTGTGACGAAACTTGCACATGGCGAGGGTCTATTTATGGGTTTTTTGAGAGGAAATATTATAAATATTTTATTAAAAATATATGGAATGTAGCTGTTTTAACCTTTTAATTAATTATTACTTGGTAACTTTTATTTTCCAAAATTAATTTAATGTAATTCAGAATTTATTGACTAATTGTGCTTTAAGTTAAAGAATCAGAGTTTAAAGATCATCTTGTTTACTTCACCAAAATATTATTATATATTCCGCTCTATTCATAGTTTTATTAAATAACATTTTAAGCTTTTGTTTACTACATTTCTGAAGAATGTATTTTTACAATTGATTTTATAATATTTAAACCCATTGATTTAATCTATAATAAAATGTTTCTAATTGCCGATTAATTCGCTTGATACAATTTGTTTTATGCAAATAAAATTGTGAACAAATAAAACCTTAATTCTTTTTATATATAAGATACCAAAGGGAGCACTTAATTAATGGCGGAATTAATATTAATTATAAAAGGCAAAAAAAAAAGCAAATAAAGCTTGATTATTACACTTTTTCATATGAAATAATTCATGTTTTTTATAATGCTCTGTGTTTGACTGCTCTTACAGATAACAGATACCAGTAAAAATAAAAAAAAGGTTGCTAAATATTGATTTAAAATAAAACTTGATTCATTATAAATAAAGTTAGATGATTTTTAGTACTTTAACTTCTCCTCATCCTGCCTTCGCGAATGCCGTTCCGCATGCCATGTCGCATCGCATGGAAGGGTGCTCCGTAGGATTGGCTGCTGCTGCCCATATGGGATGGGGATGAGGAAGTGAAACTGGGAGTGGGTGTGGGTTACATGGAACTGGTCCTGGTCTGCGCTTGGTCTGGGCTTTTGGCGCTGCCGCATATGATTCGTATCGCTGATACTATTTCTGCTCCAATGGCACAGTTAGTTTGCATCCTACGTGCCTGCTAATGTATGCTGGCTACCTTTCTACGTGTCCTGCGCCAGGACTCCGCCATGGCGGGGCGTCCGTGTCTGTGTCCGTATCCGTGTGTGTGCGGGCACACATCCGTGTTAATATAAACGCATAACAGCATTTTTAGCTGTGAAATAGTTTTGCTGTTGCTGCTCTCGGGAGCCCCGAAAAATCTCATACCAAACCGGCCCGGGTCCTGCCATTGTCCTTGTCCCGACTGGCTCCATCCTGTAGGTGTAATTGTGGCCGTTGCCGGTTGCCGGTTCCCATTGTCGACCATGCGGTAGTTGTTTTTGTCGTAGGGCTGAGCGGGGGTGAAGCTGGCAGCACCCAGGTTTTCTCTAAATTAATACATCACATGCACGCAAAAAGGACGACGACGAGGACGAGGACGACGACTAGGATGTGGACGGGACCGAGGACCAGGACATGCATACAAGCTTAATTATGGGATTTAGCCGGGTTGTCTTCTTGGTGCGGTTTCGTTTGGGTTTTGGTTTTGGGTTTTGGTCTGGTCCCCGGCCATCTAACTATCATATTTTGGGTCGCGTATAATTGGGATACATGCATATCTGCCCGTAAATATTTTAATTTAGTTAGGTGGACGACTGGCCATTAGCAGAAGGATTCCGATGTCAGCTGCCATACTCGTCTCGATGGCCTTTGGAAACATTTCACGTGGCAATTTTTAATGGCATTCGCTGGCCTTTGGGCGCCATGGCGCTGCTCCATTGCTGATGGAAATTGCAATGGAGAAACAGAGAGCGCACTGGGAGCTTAGTTGTTTCCGGCGGTTCGAGAATCAGAATCGGGATCGGCAAGGGGAAGGGGTTAGGGAGTAACCAGTGGAAACAGACAACGGAACGTGCCCGTAGTTCGTTAACGGATTCTCGGAGCTGTCATTACCATTAACATTTTGGCTTGGGCAAACATTTTAGCGTCGCCCTCTCGAACTCATTTGCACTTTTATTTGCATTGGATTTGGACACTGTCAGCGCCGGCGGCCAAAACCATTGACATGGCCACATTTGGGTATTTTCGTGTCGCTACAGTTATTTGATTAGTTAACATGGACATGGTGGAAGTGGCATGGCGGAGCAGATTTCGATGGAAAGCAGAAGGGTTTCAGCTTTTGTTTGGACGCCCGGCACTGTGTTCACTTTCCACGCTTCAACGGGTAAACTAAATGGGGAAAGTTTAATGCAGTAACTGATTGACATTATTTGCTTACTTTTACCATTGTCCACACACTCTGGCACAGTGTTGATGTATCATAGTCTCAATTGTAGGCACATTGTGGCGAGTACTTACCACATTTTTACTTTATTTATAAAAGCAACACCTATGCTTCTACTAATTTGTCAAAATATGTACTATATTTGATACTCACGTAAAATTTTCCATTATAATGTGCAAAAAGCGCCTGAACATTTGCACCACATTTCGGGCGTGTATTTTCTGGGCAGTTCTTAATATACTATTTGGCTGTTGTATTATTCGTAAGTTTAACATTTTATACATTTATACTTATAATAAATATATATTATTTAGCCTATGTCATTAAATTTGTAAAAAAAAACGAGCTTCCAACTGTAATTCTGGTTTTTGGCTGCCTATGTGGAATTTATTTGGTAATTGCTGGTATACTCCTACTTGTTGGCGTCCTAAGGGTTGTATTTTATTCTTTTAGAATTATATTTAAATATTAATTTTAATTTTTCTTTTTTTTTATAGCGCATACGAATTCTGGTATGTGTTTCCATCATATTTTCTGGTCTAGGCATTTTCTTCATTCATTGGCTAATTATTCCCTTGGGTAAAAAGTATTTTTTTATGATGTAGCTTAATTTAATAGTTTCTTTCAATTGTTTTTTAGTGCTATATTTTATTTTTTCCATCGTGGCGTACACCTATTATCAAGTGGATATGGCTCCTGATGATCGTTATCGAGTACCTAAAACACGTACTTAGTTCTGGCTTTTAATATATATCATATAATACCTTGTGATTGATTACAATTGATTATAATACTTTGTGATTGATTACAATTCAATCACAAGGTATTATAAGATATAAGAAATAAACCCCATAAAATGTATATATTGTAAATGGAATTATGTATCACAAATCCTTGAAACAAGTTCCACGCATTTTTGGTCACATTTTCGCAGTTCATAAGCTTGGAAGACAGGAAGACAGGACTCTCTTGTCTCTTATACTCCAATTTATGTTGACCACTGGATCAGTTGGCTTTAGCGGTTCTCTGGCCTAAATTGCCATAGTCTTGTGTCTACTTACGTTAATGTTTACTTCGAATACAACTCTCATCCCGCCAGTTCGAAGTAAGTATCTTTGCATCGCTGGTTCCTGCAATCTACTCCAAATAGCTGCAATAGTTTTATGGCTCATCATGGTGCTGGCCCTTTTTTTTTGGTCGGGAAATTCCCTGGCGAGGGCGAGTTCAATGCTCCAGTTTTTTGTTTTTTGTTTTTGCTTGTTGGGTCAGTTTGTTTGTTGTTTTTATGCCGACTGCTAAGCCTTTACTAATTTGTCAAAATTTGTAATATTATTGATACTCACCTTAAATTTTTTATTATAATGTGCAAACAGTCTCAGTGGTGGAAGCGCCTGAATATTTGCACCAAATTTCGGGCCTGTATTTTCTGGGCAGTTCTTAATATAATATTTGGCTCTTGTATTATAGGTAAGTTTCACAATTTATGCATTTATCCTTATAATATATATTTCTTATTTAGCTTATGTCATTAAATTTGTGGATGATAACGAGCTTCCAACTGTAATTCTAGTTTTTGGCTACCTATGTGGAATTTGTTTGATAATTTCTGGTATACTTCTACTTGTTGGTGTCCTTATGGTTGTATTTTGTTCTTTTAGCATTATATTTGATTATTAATTTTAATGTTTCTTTTTTTTATAGCGCGAACGAATTCTGGTATGTGTTTCCATCATATTTTCTGGTCTGGGCACTCTCTTCATCCAATGGTTAATTATTCCCCTGGGTAAAAAATATTTATATATGGTGTTCCTTAATTTCATGTCTTCTTTTGATTTTTTAGTACTATTTTTTATATTTTCCTTTGTGGTGCTCACCTATTATCAAGTGGACATGGCTCCTGATGATCGTGATCGAGTATTTAGATCGCGTAATTGTACTTGTGATAGAACTGTAAATAGGGAATAATCATCACAAAATTTATAATTTGTAAATAGATATATATATATATATAACAAATCCCTGAAACAAGTTTCCAGCCTTTTTGGTCACATTTCCGCAGTTCATAAACTTGGAAGACAGGAAGGCAGGACTATTGTCTCTTATGCTCCAATTTATGTTGACCACTGGATCAGTTGGCTTTAGCGTTTCTCTGGCCTCAATTGCCATAGTCTCCTGTCTGCTTACGGAAATGTTTACTTCGAATACACCTCTCAGCCCGCTAGTTCGAAGTAAGTATCTCTGTATCGCTGGCCCCTGCAATCTACTCCAAATAGCTGCAATAGTTTTATGGCTCATCATGGTGCTGGCCCTTTTTTTATTTTGGTCGGAAAATCCCCTGGCGAGGGCGAGTTCAATGCTCTAGTTTTTTGTTCTTTTTGCTTGTTGTTGGGCCAAAGGCTCAGTTTGTTTGTTGTTGTTTTTATGCCGACTGCTCAATTTGGTGTTACAGCGGCCACCGGACCAACATACAGACACACCAGTTCATCACTTACACGCCAGGGTAATTTAAAACAAATGCCCCACCAAATCGCATTTGGCTTTGGCTCTACAAGTTTTTATTGCCGCTCGCATATGAAGCGGCAAATTTGTTCATCCACTACAATTTGGCATGCCATTTATATTGGTTCCATGTTAATGCCGGCGCCAAATCCCCGACTTGAACCGGAGCGCCACTCGCTGATACCATGTACTATATGTTTACACAGGACGAAAAAAGGATCGAACTGGCAAAGGTATTGCCTTTGAAAAAATCATTTCTTTAATGGTTATAAATAGATGTGGAAGTATATAATACTTTTGAATTTTTTAGATATTTATAAAGTATCGATTAAACCGCCTAAAAGGTTTGGATATCTGCAAGGATTTTTAAAAATAATGATTGTGCTTTATTTCCTATTAAATAAAAACCTTTAAAGTCATTGTTTCTACCTGTGCATACCTTTAGTTGAAACCAATTGCTGCCGCGATTGTTGTTATTGCTGCTGCCGCTGTCAGTTGTTGATGCAGCTGTTGTATTTTTTAATAGACACATTAAAAAATAATTTAACAGACAGACTGAGCGACAGAGTGAGAGTGGAGTCACACAAGCCGCTTGGCTCGTTTGCTTCGTTTTGGCCGCTGCATTGAATAAATCATAAATCATTCAACTTTCGGCCAGCGAGCTGTGAAATAAAAATGGACAGAAAACATGTGACGTGTGTGTATATAGTATAGTATAGTATGTGTATCGGTGGGTTGGCGGCGTTTCTATTAAACGATACACGATGAGCAGCCAGGCAATTTGTCCAATTTTTCACAGCACCTCCCTTATCCAGTGAATGTTTTTTTGCCGCTTGTGTGTGTGTGTTTACTTTTTTACACATCATAATTTTTTATGCTAGTTGACTTCTGGACACTGCCTCGTCCTGGTTTCCATTTTTTTTTTTGTTCTTTTTTGCTTCCTTTTCAGCGAGAGCGCGCCGAAAAGTTGTTGCCATGTACAAATTAATAAACGAGTAACTGACAAAAAGGTAATTTATTATTTTATACATATTTGACAAATTAATTTAATGACACTGCGCCGTCTCACACTCGCACATTAACGCACATGTCCCACTGGGCCGCATCCATCCGCATCTGCGTCCGTGTCCGCATCCACGTCCCTATCCGGGTATCCCTGGCCTCCTTCCCGCTGCCACACATAATAATTTCTCATTTAATTTTTCAATTTTAAGCGTCATTTACACATGCCATGCTACGGCATGGCAGTGAAGCTCTGTCCAGATCCCCGATGCCGGGATTCCCCTTCGGGCCAACGTTGTTCTTCTTGTTTTCTGTCTCTTTTTTTTTGTTTTTTGTTTTGGCTTTTGTTTTTTTGTGTTTTTTTTTTTTTTTTTTGTTTTTGCCTTTGTCAGCTTGTCTTTGTTGTTGCTGGCATCGCGTTTGATTATACCCTGCGTTTTCGGGGCGTGTCCGACACCAGCAGGTGGCCTGCAGTTGTCAATCAAATCAAACACGAATCAAAACAGTGATTCAATCACACATTATTCATTTACAATCACATGTTTTCAAGGGTTTTACATGTAATTACGAGTATTGTTTAACAGGAATTCAATATTATTTATTTTATATATACAATTCTTAATTGAAAAGATAATATAGTTCATAAATACCTTTAAGCTGTGTGATTTTTGTTATTAAATTCGCAGGAATTTTGTCTTCACTTCTAAAGCAAATTATGTAATCATATTTGAAATATAATTACTAAGAGCATCTTACACTCGACTCCTTGCCCCTGTGATCGCTTTATGTTGTTCTTTCATTTTTTATATTTGCATTAAAAGGTAATCATCGGGAGCGCCGCGTTGCAGTGCTGTTGGCGAGGCAAGCCTTGCAATTTTCGCACCGTTGTCGCATTTTGTATGACTGTCATTAAGTCGTCAGCGGGTTCAGTAACGAGAAGGACAATACCGAGGGCGCGGTGGCCAAGGGGGGGAAGTGGTGGACTGGTAGAGACTGTAGAGTGGCAGGACGCAATCAGTTGCTCACTCAGTTGGCGACGCATCAGTTTAAATGACTCGTCATGCCCACTGGCGGCGCTGGGACAAGGAGGTGTCGGTATCGGGATCGGGGATCGGGTGTCAGAGCCCCCAAGGACGCGACGGGTAAGGAAGACCACTCGAAGAAATTACTGTGAAGTGGAGTTTATAATAATTTGCCATGACAAAAAAAAAAAAGAAATATCGAATATAAAAGTGAAGTAAATTAAAGTAACTTAAAAGCAATTGTATTATATACTAAATTTTTTATTTCATTCAATACAATTTTTCAAATAGTTTTTTAATTTTAATCTTTTTTTTTCTGATAGTTTAGCATTTTAAATTTTTACAGTGCATAAAGATACGGCGCACATTGCACTCGAATCGGTCTGGAAAGCTCGCACGTTAATGACACTAGAATCAGTTTTCATTAACGATATAACGTGCCACTGGCCACTCGGAAGCGGTAAGGGGTGAGGTGAGGGCCTGAAGAGTTGGCAGTAAAAAACGGGAAAAGTTGAGGGAAAGGGTAGGGTTGCGGAGGGGAAAGCGGGAAAACGAAGGGAACCGCATGCGTGCATTGCTCGCATATTTCTCTTGGTGGCGGCTGCTGCGGCCGCTGCGGCATTGGCGCTGGCAATTAATAAAACACACACCTTCTGTGCGGCGGACTTCTGCCCCTCCGGCGTGGCGGAGGAACTGCTCCTCAGTTCTGCTCTGCTCCTGCCAGCACAGTGGTCTAAAGCGCTTATTTATGCAACGGCTGGCCTCGACATCACATCGACATGGCCATCGGCATCTGAATCCCTCCATTCATCTGCGACTGGCAGTGCTTGCAACTTGCAACCGAAACCTGCAACTACAACTGCATCTGCTGGTCTGGTCTGCGAAATTGAATTTAAAAATCTCCAAACGCTGCAAAATATTTCACACGCACACACCGCCGCGTCGCTTGTTGCTGAGATTTTTCGTATAAATCACATTTGCCGACCAAAAAAAAAAAAAAGAAAAAGTATAAATAATATATGGTATGTATGTATTTATGTATTTATGTGTGTGCCCAACGCTTGGTCCTGTGACTGTGCCTGTGCCTGTGTGTGTGTATTTCTGCCGTCGCCTGCATAAATCTTTCAGTTTGGATTTTCACTTTGGCGGCATAAATTGACACTGGCTGACGACATCGCAGCCACATTTGAAAACCGCGCTTAAAAGCATGCCCACCCTCCCGCGCTCGATCGCTCGTTCACTTGCTCGTCGCCGCTGCAAAACTCCTGCATTGCAAATTGCGTTTTTTGTCAGCTTAAATAAAGCAACGCGCGCTGACAGTAAAAACTCATTTACGCGAAATTAAATTAAAAGTTAATTAACGCTGTCAATGTGCAAAGCACTCCAGAAGGAGGCAGGCATGGAGCGAGTAGCATGGAGCATGAAGCATGGAGCTGGCCAAGGAGGAGAGGCAAGTGGCGGCGACTACCTGGAACTGCAACTCTGCGGGCCAAGTTGAAAAATCACCGCAAGCAAAGTTAAGCATATGTCCGCTTAAATTGATGCGAACTGGTTTTAAACGCCAGCCTGACAATTCGCGAGTTTTTTTTTGCGAGTCTGGCAAGTTGTTTGGTTGGAAACGGTGCAATTGGTTTGCCGGTGAATTTCAGGCGGGGATTCGGGCGGGCAGGCGGTTGTGGACATGGACAACGATGTGGCTGGGATGTGGATGTGGATGTGGGGCTTTGCTGACAGTTCGCTTGATTGCTTGGCTGGCCGGCAGTTATGCGCTGCGCACACAGTGCGTATGGTTAATGCGACGTGACCGGGACAAAGTCAACATCGCGATCCAAGCAGGCTGATAATTAATTTTTAAGTAAAACTGAAACTTACACCGACCAATCAGCGATTAACCGACAAAGAGATGGAACCGCGCGAATAAATCAAATTTAATTGGTTCCTTACGACAAAGTCCATTGAGAAGCTCCAGTGAATCTTTGGCTTCCTAAAGGAGACCCGGGACCTGAAACCACAGCGATCTAATTGGCGGCAACTTGGGCAAACTGACCGCGAATTGCAATGTTCGCCTGATTAATTTGCCAAGTCATCAATTGTGCCCGTTCTTCCATGCGTATTGCTGCTCAAAAGACCAAATGCCAAATATTGCCTCAAACACAAGCGCAAACACATGGCATTCAAGTTTGGGCCTCCACCTCGAGACGGTGAGCCATGAAAGCTATTGTAATGCAATGATTGAGGCTTGAAATTGTAACCATTAGGCTTTTTAAAGATCTTTTTACACGTTTGGTAAATGTTATATTAAAATAACATTTAAAATTAATTTGACAAATTTTCCACTTCCTGCTTAAGATTATAATCCAAGTTTAAGTCTATACAAATTTCTTTAACATTTTCTTCCCATTTTCTGTTAGATTGTTTATGTTAATATTACTCTTCTTTAATTTAAAAATATTTCAAGACCTTTTAAAATATTTAACAAATTATTTACTTAAGATTTATATTTCAAACTCCGCTTTAATCTTTAAGTCCTCTCTTAAAGTCCTTCTAAAGTTTAACCTAATTGTCTGGCGTTTTCCTTCCAAGTCGTCAAATTGGGCTGCCCAGTGGGCTCTATTCTAACTCCAACTTTTCCCTTTCGAAGCCAAGAAGGACTCCCATTCCCCCCGTCCATTTCTACCACTCAAAACTGAAAACTGAAGTGGCTCGGCTGTCGTCCTGCCTTTATGACAGTTCAGGCTTCGCGCATCGGGGTCGAGCGGGGCGGCAATATAAATAAATATGCTTGTTGTCTGGCAATTGGAACTGCACTCCCACGGCCAATTTCGTTGTGACAAATTAAAGATAACATAAATGCGGCTCGCCGGGCACGCCATTGGTAGCTAGGCCCAAAAAGCGGAAAGCGGCAAGCACCACGAGCCTGGCGGAGGAATGCCGTGCCAGGACATCAATGTCGGGACTCTGGCGTGCTATTTGAATTGAACAAGTGTCAGCGTCGAGGGGAAACAGCGTCGAAGCTGTCGCTCCGCAGTAACTCTCTCTCTCTCTCTCTCTGCCCGCGACCTCTGACCCGGCCATTTGCATGTCCTGCCAGGCCAGGCCTGCCTCGTCTGCCAGTCCTGCCACTCCGCTCTCAAAACTCAAAATATTAACACTTTAACGCCAAGTTTTTTATCCGGCTGCCGGAAACAGACAACACAACGCACACAAACACTGGCGAGAACACAAATACTACAGCTCTCGGCGGCGGCAGCGGCGGCGACGGCAAAGCGCCATGTTGGATTATTCAACTCGACGCCATTTCGCGTCACAATGCGCGCTATGCGCCGCCATCATTGCACCCGACAGCGAACGGCACCCGGCACAACGACAGCACTGGAAACAAAAATTGCAGCTACAACAGCAAGAGCAACAGCAGGAACAGGAACAGCAACAACAACAACGGCTAAGGGCTATGGCGGGCCCACACGGCGGATGAAGTTGCAATTCAAAGTCATAAACACGTGGAGCGTGGGCGCAAAGTCTCAGCTAAGCCGCGAACCGGCGCTGCCACTGACAGCGAGGAAAACCGGGGACCAGAAGGGACTGCATAGGGGGGCAAGGGGGTAAAGGCGGGAAAAGCCGGGAAAGCGGCAGCGGTAACGGCACTTCCTGCCCCGGTATTCCTAGCCCAAGTCCCCTTTATTTCCAGACCATTTTGTTGTCTATGCTACACGGCAGACAGAGGGTATCAAAGGCATATTAAATCCACTCCATTTAGCCACAAAAATGCAATCGACAGTGGTGGTGGTGTTGAATCCGCTAAATTGGTCGGCCATTTACTATATTTTTTATATCCTTTGAGCTTGTATGTGTGGCACCTCGACAGGAGCTTTTGAGGAATTGGGTTCTTCCGCGTAGAGTTTGCATTTCAACTGCAAACTTTTTAAGGAACATTTTTAAATGCAATGTTTTACCACTAAGTTTTTTCGAAACCCACATCAAACTGAGAGCTCTGATTGCTGAAACCGATGAGTTCGATAGCTCTCGATTGTATTGAAAAAAAAACTGATGCACATAAAAGATTCTGATATCGCTGACACATATCGAAAATTTCGATTCGAAATGGATAGTGTTGAGACCGATATCGGGTAACCCATTGGTCGATCCTTGCAATGAAGTCCAAATCGGAGCTGTTATTTTTCGGTTGGCGCTGTGTTCGTTTTTCATTTGCATGCGAAATTCAAACATCAGCATAAAAATGCAATTTTTATTGCGCAACATTTCTCAATGCCCGCTGCAAATATTTTCGCGGGCTTTATTATATTTTTTGTTTCGCCTTTGCATTGTTTTGTTTTGGCCATGCTCGAGACTTGGCTTGGTTGGTTGGTGTGCCAGACCCGGTCCCTGGTCCTGCCATTGTTGTTTGTTTTGGTTCGGCTTGTTGCTGCCTGCTCCTGCTCTTGTTCCTGCTGCTGCCTCTGCTGCTCATATTTATTTGTGCTTTTTATTTGGGCCCCGCGGGGCGATTCCACCCACCCGCGGCTTTATTATGAGCTGCACTTTATGAAAATGCAGTTGCCGCTGTCGCTGCTGTTGCTGCTGCTCCTGCTGTTGTTGCTGCTGTTGTTGCTGCTGCTGCTGCTGGTACTGCGTCGGAGTTGCCACTGCCACTGCCGCCGTTCGAGTACATTGCAAATATTTTATTATTGCACAATTTCGCCAACTTATCCCGCTCGCATATGAATGGCGGGGAGGCTGGGTGGAGGATCTCCTGTTGGCCGCCGGGCTTCAGGAAGGATGCAAGCCAGCTAAAATAATATTTCGACGCTGTTTGTTTGTTCGTTTCGTTCGTTCGTTTGTTGTTTGTTTTTGTTTGTCGGTTCGTTTAGTTGAAATTACGTTCTGTATGCCACTGAATTTCATAGCAGCGGCATAGCATAGCAAAAACAACTTGAGCCGAAAAACTTGCTTTCGGTTGTTATTATTCTTGCGTTTACTCCCGGCAAATTTGCCGTGTGCCGCCTCCTGGCCTCCTACTTTGACTCCGCCAGGCTTCCCCTGGCATGTTGTTGTTATGGACACCGTCTTTCCCTTTTCCCACTTAACCGGCACGGGCACTGTATTCCGTTACACCACCCTGAGAAGCCACCCGAAAAGCCACCCGAAAAACCACCCATCTAGCCCACCCACAGACGCTGCTGCCCCCGTGTTTTTTGGTTTTGCTTTTTTCGTGCTGTTTTTCCAACATTTTAACTTCCGCTCAATTTACCTTTAGGCCAAGTAATTTAAAAGCTGACGTGTTTGTACAACTACAATTTCGACTCATGTTGCCGTTGTTTTTGTTGCTCTTGCTCCGGGTCCTCGTCCTGTTCCTCGTCCTGCCGCTGGTGTTGTTGCCGTTGCCGTTGCCGCTGCTGCTACTGCTGCTGGCCGTGCCTGTGTATAGCACTTCCTGGTGGGGATTTCTGCTAGGTTCTTCGGCTATGGTTCTGGTTATGGTTCTGGTTCTGGCTGTGCTTCTGCTTCACGTAGCTGCTTCTTGGCTCTTGGATTTCAATCTGCCTCGGTGCGAGTTGTTTTCTTTCCGTTGGCCAAAATATTAAAAACAACACAGAGAAATTATATTGGACGTGGACGAGCGTAGAAATTGCTACTGCTTTGGCATATATTTTGTTTATTTGCCCTCCGTTTGACTGGTGCTCCTCGGCCTCGGCCTCGGCTCAAGTTTTTGATGCCAAGAAGTCGCTGGACTAAAAGTCAAAACATCCGCATAGCTGTTAAAACTGTTTGCCCCGGCTAATAGTCGCCTGCTGAAAGCTAGCTGAAGGTAAATATTAATTAAAGTCGATAGTAAATGGCCGAAAAGCGTTTCGCCCACTTTCCTGCTGTTTTTCCATCCCATTTGTCCTGTTTTGGCAGTCCCTGCTTCCTCCACTCCCCGCTCGTTTAACATGTGAGCACGCAATTTCCTTGATTGGCAACGCAGCGCCAGAAGGAGGCAGAGAATGAGTAGGAGACTGACTCGGAGTTGGAGTCGGAGTTGGAGAAGGAGTCGCTGTTGAGGCCAAAGGTGAAGTTGAATGATTGAAAGCGCGCTGCTAAGCTGTCGGCGGCGCTCTTCCAAGGCATCTGCATAACGTATCAAAAAGCGTAGCATACTTTTTTGGGACCAGCAGTGCAATAAAGCCGCCAACTAGCGTTGCTTCTGCTGCTGTAAGGATGTGTGTGTGAGTGTGTAAGCCAAGAGAAAAATTCTTACCATATTTGAGGTCATTTTTAATTACAATTTTTATATTAACTCTTTTTTTTCTTAAAACATACAAAAAGGTTATATATGAAAAAATTACATTTGAAAATTAAGTGATTAAGTTTAAAATTTAAATTTTTTAAATATTAACTCGTTTTTTTCAGCACACAGTAAGTTTTTTAATGTCACTAAAAAAATTACCCAAACAGTTAAGATAAAAATAATAATAGTTAAATAGTTAATAGTTAAAGCAACAATATATGAACAATAGAAACAAAAAAGCGATTAATTGCTAAGCAAAAGGTACTACTTCTGATGTTTAACTTTAAATTAAAATATTTTAAATATTAAATATTAAAACTATAAGTAAATTTCTTTAAACTTTTACTTTGGGTTTTCCTTCAACTATATTTCTAAGTTAGAAATTCTAACACATTTTTAGGTTTTAAACTATTAATCCTTTAAAAAATTGTTTTCAGAATCCCTTAACTTTCTAGTCTTACTATTTTTTTTTTTTACAGGCTGCGTGTTAGCCTTGTTTTGTGTTATGGTTTTTCCCCCAGTGTCCCAGTGTGAGTGAGTTGGGGCTGTGCATGAGCAGTTAACGCCATTGTTTGTGTTGAGTTCGGGCGAATCTGGCAGTCGAGATCCTCTTCCCGCCTCTGGGTTTTCCCGCAGCTCTGTACTGTTTTTCCCGCAATTTCCCCCTCCCGCCACACAGTCGCCTGCCAGGCAAGCCAACGAGTCTGTTAGCCAAGCCGCAGGCCGGAGCTGGAGCAGAAGCCAGAACTGGAAATGGAGCTGAAGCTGATGCTGATGTTGTTGCTGGAGCTGAAGCTGAAGCTGGTGCTGGCGCTGGCGCTGGAGCCGAGGACCACAGGTTGGTGCTGCATTTAGTGAAGTATTGTTTCTGCTAGATTAATCCTGTTTTAATTAAATATACACGCTGCCAGCAGAAAACCAACAAGAAGCCCGGCGCCCAGCGAGCAAAAAACAAAAAACACAAAAAAAAAAGATGAGAATGAAGAATTCCGGCGCCGGCAAAAACTGAAGCTTCACATCCCCAATCCCTTGCAGCCCGCATTCGCATCCTTCGACTCCTGACGTCATGCAAATGTGTGCTGGCTGGAGGATTCTGGATTCTGGATACAGGATGCAGGATGCAGGATGCTGTTGATGCTGCCGCTCCACTCGGAATGACAAAGTGACTTGACTGACTGGGCGCAATGTTTGAGAGCAGACGAGTAGTGCTGCTGCTGCATTCGACCTCGGTTTATTTATTTATATTTCCCAGCTGCCCCCTCTGCCACACGCCCCACTTCCCCTGCGGCCAACATCATCCCGCTTTCCTTGTGCTTTCAAGAAAAATACTTTTTCTCACGCAGCCCGCTTGTAATTTCTGTAGTAAATTAAAAATGCTGCGGTATTTTTTTCCTTTTTTTTTGCTGTAGGAGTGCTCTACACAGAAACAGCTCGGCGCTCAGTTCATCTCATCTCGGAGCCGGCTTTGTCATGCATGTTCTGCATTCAGGCAAATCCTAAGATCCCGCTCGAGAGCGCCGCAAGTTTTTAAGTTAATGAGCTGAAAGTTCCTTTTGCAGCAAGCGGCGCGGCATCTTCGGGCTGTGCCACTAGTGCCAAAGTGCCAGAATGCCAGAATGCCTTAGTGCCGGAATGCCAAAATGCCAGAGTGGCACAGGTAAAAACAGGTAAGTAAGCCAGCTTTTCAGAGCGAATCATTTTTTGCACTACTCTCTGGTGATGCTGATGGGACCGGCTCTAAAAAACATTCAGTGCAATTAAGAGGTTGCACTAGAAGAAAATTGAGCTCTACATTTATTTGTATTTGTAGAGTTTTGGTTTTTTAGAAATAATAAATCAGATATAGGTTCAGGGAAAACAATTTGGAAATCATTATTCCCTAGAGTAAGGATAAAAGCCATAAATGCTGCGTAAAAATCATTAACAATTTCTTCTTTAAAACTATAAATCTTTCATATAATTATTTAAAATTACTTAATAATCTTGTTACAGAATCTGTTGTGGTTTCCTAATTAATCTTCTCAAGTTAAGCTAAACATAAGACTATAAGCCGTGACATTTCTTCCTGTGTCCCTGCTTGAATAGCTACCATCGGGCTCTTAGCTTTCAGTATTTCATCATGCAAAACCCGCAGCCACTTCAACTGTGCCAACATCTCTCTCTCTCTCTCTTTAGCCGGTGAACTGTCAGCGGATCAGGCCATATCACAACTTATTTGCCGGGATAACCGGCAGCTAATCAGTGCTGCACTCCAGCCACAACTTCCACTCCGGCTTGAGCTCCTGCTCCATTTCCAGCTCCAAGCCAAGTCAGGGAAACCTAAACCTCCAGACATTTTATTGAGTTTGTCGTGCTGCGAAAGTGCGGAAAGTGCAGCGTAGGGTGCTTCATAAACGGCTGCCGTCAAACAATCTTAACGTTTGTTGTTTGTTTTCGCCGTAGTAGCTGTTGCTGCTGTTGTTGCTGCTGCTGCTGTTGTTGCTGCTGCTGTTGTTGCTGCTGCTGTTGTTGCTGCTGCTCCCACTGCGCTGGCATGCAATTTCGCTCCATTAAATACGACGCGTACTTAACTGTATAAGTAAACTTCATTGCCAGAGAGCGCTACTGCGTGTACAACTGCATAAGTGTGTGTAAACATATACACGCACTCAGCGGGTGTGTATGTGGGTGGCAATGGTGGCAAGGGGCGTGGCCCCCATACAAGTGTCCATTAAATTTTGTCATTAATTTTCGTTTGTCCTTGCCTTTTGCTGTTTTACTTTTTCATCAGCGTACTTATTTATACAGAAACACTGGAGCAAAAATTTGTAGTGTCAAGAATTAGTCTTCATGTTTT
The DNA here is from genome assembly GCA_008042575.1 of Drosophila watanabei. NCBI lineage: Eukaryota > Metazoa > Arthropoda > Insecta > Diptera > Drosophilidae > Drosophila > Drosophila watanabei. Next base: position 303,738 of record VNJS01017705.1, on the reverse strand, counting down.
TGAAAAACAGGAAATGTGTTCGCTGAAAGTGTTCTAAATGAAAAATATTTTTATTTATAAATTAGTTTAAAGGCAAAGATCTAAAAGTTTAAGTTAAACTCATAGCTATGGCTCTAAAAAATTTTTATTCTGTCAGTAAAAGTGTAGAACTCATCGTCATAAATATTTACAATCAAGAAATTAGATTAATTTAAGGAACTAAGAATATTTTTAGGCAATGGTATAATTATAAAGGAAAATATATTTTTAAAACATAAATAAAATTTGTTCAGCCACCAGCTCAGTATCAGGATTACTAAAATTTGTTTAAGAATTCTATATTAAATTTTGATTTAATATCTCCTTTGTGCTTTGCCTTTGTATTGATGTCGAGACAACTGTTGTTACTTTATTTCCTTTTCTCGGTGGGCATATAAATTAAGCAATAAATGGAAAGCTGCGCCTTATAAGCTCTCGAATGCCACACACTCGGCCATGGCAGGTGCATCTCTGTCTGTGGCAGGCCTAAAGGATCAATTAATTCCAGTGCAGAAAGCATATTTGGCTGAGAGAGATAAAAGCCTGCTCAAAAGCGTACTTGGTCTTGTTTTACTTATTCGTTTCGCAGGCCATTGGCAGGCTTAGTCCGGTTTTTCTAGCCTTGCTGATTTCTGCACAAAATAAATATCTACATGCATATGCGGCTAGCATTTTATTTATACTATGTAAATCTCGTTTATTAGTTCAATTTGCTGTTAGTATAATCGATGCACTCGGCTTCAATAAAAATCAAAAACATAAATCTCTCGATGCACGTATGTATTTAGCTAGCTATTGCCCTGCCCAAAAATGCACAACGAAAAAGAGCAGCACGAGAGCAGCAGCAGCAGGAAAAAAAAAAGATAAAATAAATGAAAACAAGTACACAGAACCGAGATGAAAAACATTTTCCTGCTCTGGAGGGTAATGGACCGTGGGATACCCTGCAAACAATTTCCAGAACAATTGAAAACAATCAAAAATGCATAGAGAAACTTTCCCCCTTCCCAGTAATGCTTTATTCGGGCTCCTCGGCTATGCCACTTGCTCCCCAGCCCCTCATTTGGGACCAGTTGAGGAGGAGCCTGGAGAAACTAAACCGAAACAGAAACAGAAGCAGAAACCAAAGTCGAAAGTTCTGCATTTCGGGATGTGAAGTTTCCTCTGGACCAGCACAGCACACAAAACAACGATCATTAAGTGGCTTTAAAATTGGCTAAATTACTTGCCGTCTTGGGAGGCATAATGTCGGAGTGAAATTCGTTCAGAATTTTCTGGCTTTTTGTAAGGGATCGCCGAATCGATTCACCTTTCGGCCTGGCAATTTAGTCCTAGCACCACCAGTGGGCACGGCCAAAGCCCGAACAAGTGAAAAATCGCCATGAAAATGGCAGGCGCTTGGCCATGTAATAACCAAAATTGATAACAATCAATATGGCCATGTGGCGGCAGTGTCGTTGTTGGTCCCACCCACATAATACTCGCACCTTCGTATCGGTCCGTTCTGGCCGTGTTGGCCATGTTGCTGGCATTTAACCTGCAACCTGTCGTTGACAGCACCACGGACCAGGACGAGTACGAGTACGAGGACCAGGAACAGGACCAGGGCGACGCCCATTCCGGGACTTATGCGAATTTCACAGGAGCGTGAAAGCAAAGTGCACGCATTGAGTTTTGATTGCCCCACCACCTCCACCTCGCTTCGCAGCAACTTAGTTTATTTGAAAATGCACTTAAAATTTAATTTAAATGTAAATTTGTGCAGCGGAATGTGCTTGTGTCGAACTAAAAAAGCAAAAAAAAATAAAATACACAAAAAAATGTTTATGTAAACAGCGTGCGAGCACAGCGAGCGGGAGAGGCGACAATAGCTGAAAAAAAAAACTGGAATAGAATGCAAATGCAAATATTGGCAACAGCGGCGGCGGTGGCCAAAAAAAAAAAAAGAAAACTAACCAAAAAGCGTGTGTAAGCTGACTGCCTGCCGCCTGTCGGAGTGCGAACAAAAATGGGAGGAATTTATATGCAGATGTGAAAACATTTTGCACCCCATTCGCCGGCAACAGTCACCACCAGGAGGAGCAATGCCAGCAGCAGGAGCAGGAGCAACATCCCCTAGCTCTCTCCGGCATGTGCATTTATTTTCAGGTTCAGCAGCGAGCGTGGCGTGCGTGAAATTTAATAAAGCTTAAGCTGCTGCCCCTAACCTTTAACCTTCTAACTTTAGTTCCAGTTCCAGTTCCAGTTGGAGCTGCAGCTCAGCTCCTCCAGACGCTCTCACAGTTGGTGTTGATGTTTATTAAATTTCGTAAATTATGTAATCTTTCAGCGGGAGTCGTCGTCGCCCAGCGGCAACGCGGCGACACTGGCAAATGCAATTCGGAACAACTTAAAAAGCAAACGCACCGCAATAAAAATGTCTTTGCCTCTGGATTCCCCCCAGTTCTTGGTCCTGTCATCCGTTTCCTGGCCAAAACTGCAGCTGTCTGCGAATATGCACTGACGAAAATAAGGTATATTATATTATATATGGCTCATCCAAAAGTCAGAAAGAGGTCTTTAAGGATTACGAAGTATTTGGAGTACCAGGAATAGAAAGAAATTAGATAGAACCTTTTGATAGATTTATTTATGCATTTAATTCTTAAATCATAAAGATTAAAATATTTTAATAATATAATTGTCTCTAAAACTCTTTCCATAATATATTTTTACTTATTTTAAATCTCTAATATTTGTTTTCCAGTGTCCTAGTGTGTGCGGATTTTGCACCCCTGTAGCGCTGTTTTCACATTGTTGCTTCACACTAATCTTCTGTCAATGCAATGCCAGGATGAGGATGAAAGCGACAACAGCTTGCCGACGACTTGGGCATTCTCCCACCAGGCCAGCAGCAGCCCCCCTAGTACTCCAGCCCTAGTAGAGCATCCCTAGGACTCCCCCTAGGACACCCCGTAGTCCAGCTCCCGCTGCATAGCTGCAGAGACCAAAAAGTACAAACCGCAGCCGCAAACGTTTCAATGCTGCAAGTCCAGACCAAAAGCTGGGAAACTGGGGAATCCAATCCAGGCATCAGGGGGCGGGGATTTTCGCGCCCTTCCTGAGGCCAACAAGCTGGCAACTCCCACTTTCTAGGGAGCTGCTAGCTGAATGTGTGTGTCTGTACGTTCCGGGTGAATCTCTGGTTTTGTCTTTAAGTGTAAAAACATTTTGCTTTCGGGCAGGCAATCCCAATTCGGATTCTCTGGCTCCTGCTCCTGCTCCTGCTCTGGCTCTGGATCCAGCTCCTGTGGCAACATGTTGTCGCCAATGTAGAAGCGTGTCACCAGCTTTGGACCGCTGATGCAGTCAAGTGCATGTGTGCTGTGGGTGTGCGGGTGTCCTGTGGGCTGTGTGTATCCTGCAACTGTGTGTTTGAATACGTGTGTGTTACCAGCTTGTCGGTTGTTGGGCTGTCGCTGCGGTTAATGCTTTTAGCCGCTGCCCAGACGCCAGATCTCGGTGCCAAACTTAAACTGACCCCCAGGCCTGGCCCAGAAACTAATGCAATATTCTTATTATTTGGTTTGCCTTGTTTGCTCTATTTTATTTTATTTAATTTGGTTTTGATTCGGCCCTGTCTGTTGTGCTTTTGGCTTTGTTTATTGGCCCAACATGCAGCTGCTGCTCCTGCTGCTGCTGCTGCTGCTGCTACTGCAACAATTTGTCTTGCCTTTTTCCTGCCTTTCGGCCAGCATGTGTGTTTCGTTTTGCCTCTTGTTTGCCCTGCCTGTCTGTCCGTCTGCTTGTTTGTTTGTTTGTTCGTCCGCTTTACACTCTCTTTGTTATTGTTTTATTTAATGTAATTGCTTCTACACAGCAGCAGCAGCAACTCCAACTACAGCAGCAACATTAGCACGCCAGCAACATCAGCAGCAGCAGCGGCAGTAACGGCGAGGCAACGGCAACATCAGCAACACGAAGAGAATTTTTTTAATATTTCAGCAACAGACGCCATTTGTCTTGTCCGCAAACTGGACAAGTATCCTGGCAGCCTGTCCTGGTTAGCCGTCTCTCGGCTCCGGCTCCGACTCCGACCTCGACTCCTTCTCCGATTCGGACAAATTAATTTCGTATTAGCGCACTCTGACAAATTAAAACCGCATAGTCAACAGCCCGACAGGTTCCACATTTAAATGCTGTGCCTTTCGGCCGGCAAATCAATGGCAGCCCGGCCCACAAATTATATGCAAAGTAACAACTAATAAATATTCAATGGCTGTCGCATTAATCTTTGAACACCAGCTCCACTTCGCAGTCAGCAGCCTGTCGGGGCAGCGGGTATAAAAAAAAGAAAGAGGAAACACATTACTAATGCCAATCTTTTAGCCGGACCCCGGCACACTGTGTTTATGGCCCATTACTTCGGGCCCGAAGCCCCGATTCGGGGTGGATTCGCGGATTGATTGTTTTAGCGCACACGCTGATTTAATTTGAAGTCTTAAATAGTCCTGCATGGATACACAAAAATTAGTTGGAAATTTACGAATTTAATTATATTAAAAGTAATAGATGAAAGATGCTGTCAATTAGGCAAAAATCAAACGATTCTGTTTCATAAAATATCTATGAAATTGGGAACCTAAAAGTAATTTCAGAAATTAAAAAAAACATGCATTTCATTCAATGTAAAGACTTATCCTGTTTACTTATGGCAGAATAGGTTCTTATCTTTCTTGATTAATGATCTATTCAGAGGCTATCAAAATGTATTATTAAAATAAGCAACTTTTCACATATTTAAAAACATTTTTCCCAGGAAAAAATCTGGTAAACTTCCTTAACAAATTCCAGGAATTAACACCACTTGTCGCTGATCCTACCAGAGGGTATCCCCCAATCGAACCGTCCTTAGTGTCCGTTTTGTAAATTTAACAAATAGTCACCGAGGTGAAAGGGGCGCGTGCTCGGGTCGTAAACAAGCAGGGCCATGGCCAGTTGTCCGGTGTTCAGTGTCCGTTGTCCGTTCTCCGTTGGCTGTTGGATGTTGGTTGATGGCAAAAGGGCCTCCTAGAACGACAATACCTGACCGGCCTGACCTGCTTTACCTTTAGACCTCGGCACACACACAGCACACACAAGCACACACCTAGGGTCGGGCAGTGACCACAGTGACGCTCTGGCCACTCAACAAAACCCTCAGGCACTTTTTAATCTAACAAAATCCAAAGAAACCGCACGTCGCATAAATAATGAGACTGATGAGGGTCCATTATGGGCACGTAAAACGGGGAGCGCTGCACGCTACCCCCACATCATTGGAAAAGCGTAAAGCGGGAACCTGGCTTTTCCGAGGGGGAGCTGCTAGGAGGTGGAAGGTGGTCGGTGGTCGGTGGGAGGCGTCAACAGTCAATGTTTGAGCAACGTGTTTTTAAACAGCGCTAGGTGTGATAACAGTTGAGGTTGTCCCGTATCCAGGGGGGCCAGGATCGAAGTTCGGGGGGTCAAAGGCATGACAATGACAGCATAATTGATTTTCGAACCAAGCAAGGGGCAGAAACAAGGTGGCCGCAAAGACAATTTATGAAATGGGTAGCGCCAATATACGTATATATAGTATATATATTGATATAGCTCCGATATGTATGTATTTGGACTTTGGTCCATGTATCTGGCTGGCCGACACAAAAAGTTTGGCAAGTAACAAACGAAACTACTCTGATTTGGCTTACCTCTCTGGAGCAACTTTATAAAATTTATATAAGCCGTAGCTTATATTTGTGTGGAAATAGAATTTGAACCCACCTCCGATGGGCCTTCTATGCCGAAATACCAAAGTATCTTTCTGTTGGCTTTTTTTTTGATGTTACATAAATATTATAAATGTGGAGCGCATCGCCGGGGAATAAATGGCAAATATTTGCCGCATTTCTGTGCTTCTGTGGATTTATTGAAATTATTATTTATTGATATTTGCCGCGCGCATTTGTTAAATTGTTTGATCATAATGTTTTACAGCAAACCGAATAAACAAATATGTGGACTCTGGGTTTATTAACTCTTTTTTAACACTATGACGGAATTAAATAAATATTCTATTTTTCTTAGTTTTCTTTTTTTTTTATTTGTGGGTAATGGTTTCTTTTCTGCAGACAACTAATTGAATAATGAACGAATTTTATGCCATAAAACCTAATAAAGTTGTTTAAACTTTTTTAATTAATAAAGTTTCAATTAGTTTAATATTTCGTTTCAAAACCCTCCTAGCTTGAATCAATAGTTTCTATAGTTTTCATAAGGCTTCAAAGACATTTTTTGAGTGAATTTTATTCCAATGGCTTTGATTAGAAAGTATTTGGTTTTAATTAACTTGCCTGACTGGCCTAGAAATATATATCCTTTGAGGGAGTACTTGGCCTTTATTAACCTGCCCCAAAAATCGATGCGTTTTTCCAGTCATTTTCCTCAACTTATAAGTGGCTTTGCCACTAGTTTAGTCACTTAAGCTGTGGCCACTCTTTAACAGACCCTTGGACTCGACTGTGCTTTATTTAAAATTTATTTAAATGAAGCCGAACGTATAAATAGCGCCACTTTAGATGCAATCAATGGCTTAAGCATTTCAACGCTCTCGCCCGGAGTCAAGATAGCAGCTAGCCAGCGAGACGGACGGACGGAGCGGAGCGGAGCCACTCGAACATGCTTCAACAAATTCAAACAGATAAAATATGCAAAAATTAATTAAATACTTGCGCTTTGCATGTTCCTTGAAAACAATTTGCCAGACACCAAGGCTCATGTCGAAGGTGGCTGCCTGTGTGTGTGTTGCTCAGCTGGAGTGTTTGTGCGAGTTAGTCCGGACTCCGGAAGTAACTGACGGTGCAGACCATGGTCGAGAGCGGGGCTAGAGGGGCGTGGCACCCGGGTCGGTGTTGAGTTGTAGCCGTGGCCAGCGATGTCGACGTCGGCCTGTCCAGGTGTGGAAAGTGTGCTATATAATTTGCAGCCAGAAGAAAAACAACAAAAAAAAGTAGAGAAGAGAAGAGGTTAAGAGTCTAAGTAAGAGAGTAAGCCGAAGTTTTTATACCCTGACTGAAAAGGGTATTTTTTGTTAAGGATATTGGTATTATCTTCTAAATGTGTAACTCAATCACAGCTACTAAAAACCACATAAACTAAAGTAAAAATATGTATATCCTTGTTACACCTTTACAACTATCATCTTTAAGCTAATGTACCCCCTTAAAAGGAGCAAAAGGCAACAAAAAGCGTGCAGCAGGAGGGCCAAAGGAAAATACCAACAACAGCAGCATGCCGGGCCGGGCAATGGCAACAACAACAACATCGATTGCAATTTACTGCCTGATGCACTTAAGAAAATTTATGCAAATACCCAAAAATACTTACTTTACTTTCCCGGCAAAAGCAGGGAACAGGAGGGGAGTGAGCTGGGAAAAAGGCAGACGCCTCAGCAAGGACAAACGGTATTATAGCATAAATTTTATACCGCCCAGGGTCTACGAACCGAGCTGGCTGACAGAGTGAAGAGAAGCAGAGAGGAGCAGAGCGGAGCGCAGAGGGAGCCATGTTACCTGGGAAGGCATACCAAATTAAGCAGCGCCCACAAAACTGCAAGCGCCTGCTGCTTCATTACTTAAGGAGAGAGGAGCCCCTTCCCTTGGCTCGTTTGCTTTTTTTTTTCTCCTTTTTTGAAAAATAGTTAAGAACAGCGCAGAACAGAATGCGGAGCAAGACGCTCTCGTGTTATATATGGCAAATTGAGCAAGTCGACCGCCGAGAATCCGAGAATGCCCCCAGGTCGTCAGCGGGCGAGTGAGTTATGTAACCTGGCGGCTGGACGCTGGACACTGGACATTGGACACACTGGTGGCCGAAACAGCAAGCACAATTGGAGGCTGACTGTCCAGGCAGTACCCATTTCAGTCCCGGGTTTTTTGTTTGCTACGTGCCGGCCACTCCGCAAAGTGGGGCATAAATCAGGGGCCAGCTCAGCTCAGGCTGCAAAACTGACAGCGGACAAATTTCTACCGCCGCTTGACGCTGCACTAATTTGCCCGGGCATTCGCTCATCTTGAGATCCTGAGCCAAATTGATGTGCCCGAAGCTGCAGTTGCAACGAGCACAAAGTCCAGGATTGCGTTGGAGGAGGAGCAAGAGAGGAGGAGAATGAGGAGGAGAGGAAAATGCAAGCGGAGATGTAGCCAGAGATAGAGAAGGAGTTGGAGATGGAGAAGGAGCTGTGCAAAAATCAGAGGCGGCAAGAAATATCGTGTTAACCAAATGTTGAAGCCAAGTGTTTGGATGCTGCCCTCAAGGGCCATGGCCAAGTCTCAGGTCTCAGGTCGCAAGTTTCAGGGTTTACACTGGGAAAAATTTGATGAAATATTCAAGGAAATGTATATAACCAAATCATTTGAAAATAATTTTAAATTAGATAATAAAGCTTTACTTAAATTGAAGTACAAAGATTTCAATGTTTCTTTAAAAGTTGATTTCAGAATATTTTTAAATCTAAAATGTTGAAACTTCCTTTTCAATTTGTATCTTTGTATATTTTTCTTTATTATCTTAGAGTTTTCAGGGTAAACTTTGGAATATCTTAAATTTAAAATGTACAGACTTCCTTCAAAATTTATATCCTTGTAAATTTATCGTTATTTTTGTAAGTGCATCACACTGCCGGTCCAGCTTATTTCATGTGCTTGTAGGCACTTGTTGGCGACTTGTGTGATGAAGTGCAGGCAGCCAGGCAGGCATCCGCTGCTTTCTGCTTTCAGCTTGCAGCTCCCAGCTCTCAGCTCTCGTCTTGCCACCCGCATCTTGGCCAGAAGAGGCAACAGCGGTGGCGGCAGCTACCTGACTGGTTCCAGGGCCTGGTTAAATAACTTGCAGCAGGTGCTTTTTACACATTTCCCAGCCAAGTCTCGCGACATGAGAGAAGACAGCTGCATCTGCAGCTAAACGCACTGCCGCCGCCGCCGCCGCCGCCGCCTCCCCGGGAAACCCAAGGTGGGTGTAGTCGGTGTGTTGTGTGTGTACATAACTTGAGATCTATGAGGATTTGAGGTTGTTTAGTGCCATGTACAGAAGGGCTCTGCCCTGTCCTGGAGGTGTATATGTGTGTTGGTGTAGGTGTGCTCTCTTTTTGCCGGGACTGGTGATGTGTTGTGTGGCCCGCACTTAAGGTAATTTGCATTGCAGAATTTCGCAGAGCCGAGCTCTCGGCCAGCGAGAAGGTAGAAGAAGGAGGAGCAAGGCTGCCAAGGAGCGAGCCAACGTGCCGGGCATGAATGAAGCAAAGTGCTACAAAGGATTATGCAAATTAATTATTTTTCGCAAGGCACCCGCTGGTTAAAAAAAGCAAAGGAGAAAAAAAAAACAGAAAAGGACGAGCACCTAGAAAGTGTAACGACAAAATTGTGGGCGCAACACGCCCCCGGCGGCTGCCAACAATGGCCAAATAGCTGCAGTCACTCCGCCATCTCAATCTCTGCGCCTCTCTTTTACCCTCCCCGCCCCCC